>JAEQBH010003970.1:0-469322 GCA_016808115.1 Tetrastigma voinierianum
TAACTCGGATTTGGGCGGTGGAGTACTCGCTGGAAAGCTCTTTGAATGTAGAATGCAGCCATGAGGGAATTTGAACCATTTGATATTCCAGATGGTACAGAAAAATTAATCTTCCCAGTAGCGCGCTGTGAGACTCTCCGTTGACTCTTCTTTTGGAAATAAATTGCTCATTTCTTGCCAAATCATTTGCTTTCATCAATAATCCTACAAAACCAAGTTTAGAGGAAATTTTATGAGTTTTACATGAATATGGATATAAAATGCACAAAATAGCATGTGAAATGAACTCAAAACATAGATGAGTTTTGCACTCATCACATAGCTGAAATTACATTTGACATGGCTCTAGATCGATACCACATCGCTACTCTCGACATAGTCGTAACATTTAAGTCTAATCGCTTTCTTATCACAATCAACTATAGGCCGATGTTTGGATAACCAATCCATTCCTAAAATTAAATCAAACTCATGAAACGACAAAGCAAGTAGATCAATAGAAAACTCTCTATCATGAGTCATTAGGTGACAATTCTTATACACTCGGTTGACTCTAATACTATGCGCTAGGGAACTAGTATCAAGCATATCATATGGTAATTTCTCTACTGATGACATCTCATCAAACACGGTTCGTGCCAGATATTTAATTAGAGCCAGTGGTCTGAGTAAAAGCATGCATCTCAATATCATAACGAGATAAAATACCAGCAATCACTTTAGGAGCATCTCCGAATTCTCACTGAGCCTCTCACAAGATAAGCTCGTGTCAGTTGTGGTGCATAGGACGATCCACCATCTCTAACATTGTACCCCACGCCCCTAAGGCCGAATCGGGCCTCCTCAATCCCCGAGCCTAAGGTGGTGCAAATGTGATCTCTTCCTCTACCACTACCTTGCAAACTCCTATTATCCCCCGACTCTGGGACACCACATCATGGTTCAAGTGCTTCCACATCTAAAATCCTCCCACAATACTCCACATGCACTCCAAATGTCGTCTATAGCAATGAGGGCACTCTGGGACTAACTCCTTGTCTAGTTGAAGCACCTCTACTAGAACTAGGTACCACTATACTTCCATGTCTTCTACCTCTTGTGTAGCCAATCCCCCAACACACTCATCAGGACCCCCCTCTGGGGTCAATAACCCAAGAGGAAGAAGTCTTTGTTCTTCTTCCTCAACCTTACTTACTTTGCATCTCTCTACTTTCATTGTCTTATGCACCAACTGATAGAAATTTACTTGCTGAAATATTGTGACAGGCGCTAGATATCTTTTTATGGACTCATGTAGTCCATCTTCGAACTGTCTACACCGAAATGACTCAAGAGAACTAAACTGGGCATATTTCATCGAGATGGCTAAATTCTTTCTCATATTCAGCCACTGATAAGTTCCTTTGCTTCAAATTTAGGAACTGTTTCCACTTAGTTTCCCAGTACATATCAAAAACATATTTAGCCCTGAACTCTTGAGCAAAGAATTCCCATGGCATAGGATTTGGAATCCTTAGACTTCTCAATACTATCTTCCACCAATCATATGCCTCACTTTGCAATAGTGAGACTGCACATGATACTCTCGAATCAGAGGCATCTAACTTCCTCCAATATTCTTTGTAGCTTTTCTAACCAAAATTTCGCTTTATCGGACTCTTCCATGTTTGTCCCATGGAATTCCTTAGCCCCATGTCTTCTTACCATGTCTATTGGGGCTTTCGGAGATGTCAATCTTTCCAATATCCGAGCCATGTCCTGAGATATCCTCAACAAGGCTTCATTTAACTCGATGGGGGCATTGCTTTCAGAGGGCTCAAAAGCTAATAACTCTCGATCTCTAGGGTTAACATTCTCCACTGCTTTTTCAACTGAATTCGAAGGATGATCCATCTATAGAAAACACAAAACATAAGGACATCCACATTAGGCCAACATATTACTGTATTACCACGCTTTCTATCCTATACTCTATGCCAGAGCCACCTAAACCTAGGCTCTGATACCACTTGAATGTCGCACCCCTACCCCGCCTAGGCGAAGAGTGGGGACGCGGCACGGGACTATGACTCTTTAACCTGTTTTTCTATCATTGGTGGGCCTAATTTATATATATTTTCATAAAGAAATAAAACTTATAACATATACATATAAAACAACCACCATAGTGGTGTTCATAATATTCTATACATATATCCGAGTCCCATTTACTGGTTCTTATACAATTTCACTATTACAAAACTCTACATTTACATATATAAAAACAAATCCAAAACCTACTTATGGTGAGCTTCTATTACTGTGTTGGCCCTGGTGGATGCGGAATGCCGTGAATGTCCTCTTCGGTACCTACACGGATGAAACAACCATGCTAAGCTTATAGCTTAGTGGGAAACATATAACATATATGACCACTTGTAGTGATCCTTAATTTCAGTAAACATATACAATAGCTTATAAACATATACTTCTTTTACATATCATATGCATCTTTCATATCATTTGCATATTTCATGCATTTTTCATGTGTCATGTTTCATATTATCTTATATCATCTTGTATCTTTTTTTTTTTAATGCCTGTATATTCCAAATGCATGAATACGGGAGATAACTGTATATACCCGAAGGTATCATCACTGTACGAAACAGTGACCTATGCTTGTACTGTATGACCCAAACAAGGTCGTGTATACCCGAAGGTATCATCACTGTATGAGACAGTGACCTATGCCTGTATTATGTGACCCAAACGGGGCTGTTGTAATGACCAAAACGGGGCCACTTTAATGGCCCAAACGGGGCCAAATTATAACTTGTAATCCCTCATGGGCAATGTCTACTTGTCCATCCATTTTGGAATATATGCAGGAAATCGAGCTTATTAGGTTTTTATCTAAGTTAGGGATATCATACTAGTCATTTACATGTTTGTATTCATCACTCATGTGTTCATATTGCATATAATAAATCCATTCTTTTATTTATTTACTTCAAATCCTTTACACCAATATATTTCCTACAAATAGTACTTCACTTTAACGAATTTTCTGGACCAAAATGGGTCAAAATTTGAATAAACTTATTTCAAGAAGATTTGTTTTCCTAGAAGTCTAGTTTACCCTAAAATTTGAATCACTCAATTTGGATGAGTGAAACTCAACTTATGACTTAAATACCAAAATTGTTTCGAAACACCAAAACTGTATCACAACCGAACTGGTAATCGATCCGAAAAATAAAGCCTCACTTTGATGAATTTTGCAGGTCGATAGGATCAAATTTGAATACACTTGTTTTAAAGGATATTTTTCCATAAGTCTAATTTATCAAAATTTAAGATATCAATTTTGATGATTTGTTATTGATTAATAGTGCTGACGAAAACATGAATTTTGGAAAAAATTTACATTAACATCTCACCTAAAGAGCCATTTCCTTTATCTAGACGTTCTCTGATTGGGGATCGCGACCAACTCAAACAACCATATAATACATTTAAAAGAGTTGGATTTTCTCAATAAACACCATGTGAAGGAGTTTGAGGAGTTTCCAAACCTTGTTTTCTTCTTTTAGGAAACAAAACTTTCATCACTTCTTCTTCTTCTAGCCAGAGCAGAGGAACCAAAAGCCATGGGTTACCTGAAAGCCAAATGACCTCTTTCTCCCTCCACCGAATTTCTCTGCTAGCTTCTCTCTTTCTAAATGAGAAAATATCATTCAGACAAAATTTGGTCATATCCCTTTTATATGAGGCGCGTTTTGAAACCATTTTGGCTTTTTCCACTTTTGCATTTTAATTATATTGTTTTTCTTTCTTTTTCAATTCAACTTCATATTATTCTCATTTAGTATAAACTTATTATCTTATAAACCCTTTGAGTCCTTCAATGACTTTACCTATTTGCATGGCTCATTAATTTCGATTTTATCATTTTAGTTATAGTATAAATTAAGAAAAAATACAAATTTAACTTATTTTATACCTAAACATGTTCTATAAAACTGTTATCAGGGGTGTATTTTGTAGGAGTGTTACAATAGGTGGGATTGGATGAAGTGATGTGGGAGTTAGAGATCTCGAAAGATTCTGGAAGCATGGTAAACTAGTTAGGATTATAATAAAGGGACCATTGACATGTGGGGATGAATTTATGGAAATCTAGGTCGAGGTGATACTTTTGGAAAATATTAAACTAACATAGGTCCATTCAATTGAGACTATTTAATATCTGAAACATGTGATCTTATTTCATTATTTTGTGATCATTTTTTTTATGAGAGAATCTAATTTGCAAGAAATTCAGTGAGAAAGGCATTTGCTCGGAAATAGAAAACAGGCTACGCAAATCTTATTCACAGTCGTCAAGCTGGAGGATTCACTTGGGCACACAGCACGGTAATTTACCAATTGAGATGTCAAATGTCTATGATCCGAATTTGAGAATCCCAGGAGAGGAAATGTGGAGAAAGAATTAGTAATCAAGGAAGATGATGATTTTGAAGATAAACTGGATAAGCTAATGAACATGGGTTCTTTGAGATACTACCTCCCATTGAAAAGTATAATGATGATGTTGAATTTCAGGGAACCAAAGATAACAAAGAAAATAGGAGGAAGGAAAAAAGAGTTGAAAGTGTTGATTATCATTATGAAAAGTGAAAAGTTCTAAAGAAATATCTGAAACTAAAACATTTGCAGAGCCTCTATGTTATCTGGAAAAGGAATATGAAGAAGAAGATGGATTAGTAGAGAGTTTATCTTGCAGAAGTGTGTTTGAGATAAAATGGGTTTGCATTGTGCAGTGTTTGATGGATAGTCTGAGTTACTGGCATTGAGCGCCAAAAAGTAATATCACTCTTTGCAACAAGTTTACTTGAAAAGCATGTAAAAAGAGAAGTGTATGTTGAACAAGGCACACCTTAGGACAAGTTAAGCTAGATTCATTACCAAATGAGACTTTTTGAATATGACATGATTTCCTTGAAAGGAGACAACTATGGTATTTAATTGTTTTTACATAGGATATTTATTAGTATTATTATTATGGATAAAACTTATTTTTAATTAATTGATTGTGATGATACTTAATTGGATTATATTATGTGGAACCTTTTCATGCACAGGTTCTTTTGGCGTCAAGAAGTTGTTCTTATGATATAGTGCGCTTTATTCTAGATCATATGAGAACTATCAGGTGATGAAGTGATGTTAACTGAGAGCAGCGAAGAAAAGCTGTGCATGGGAAAAATGCCGATGGATTGTTATACCTTATCAGAGCATTATAAGTTCTATAAAATGACCTTCTGTGATTAAGCATATAGGAATATTTAGATGGAAAATATTAGAGAGAGGAAATGAAGTATTTTGCCTATTTAGAATCAGATACAGCTAATTTCTCGACCTTTGTAGTGATTTGCAAAGCATTATATAGTCTCTTTGTTAGGTGATGGCATAGGTACCAAAGACTATGTTATTAAGTCCCCGACAACAACACCAAAAACTCGATAACGATTATCCGAGCACACGGGTTGCATAAGTAATACAGTGGATAACAAAATTGGTCTTAGATTCTGATGTGGTTTTAGCTAGTATTAGTACTCGGCTACTAAAGTTATATGACGTATTGAGGGTGAGAGGAAGAGAATTTCTAATCTAAAGCCATTAAAACAAAAGAAAACAAAAAGAAAACAAAGTAGGTATAATCAATGTCACTCACAAGGAATGGAGTGATATTGGGGATGTAACTCAAGGAAAGATTCAAGGGTTGATTATCTCATTCTGATGATTGCATTATGGTTATATTTATTAAGTGAATTGAAGTGAATGTACACTTGTGCATGTCCAAGGAATCCGATATGAGGTTTACACTTTCGTGTCTCCCCTCAATTTCTCACACCAACTCCCTATTCTCCTTTCGGTCTATCTAAGTCATTAAATGAGATACTTTTCTAAGGCAGTTCTTTCCTCAGGTCTGGCTGATCACCTAAGATTATCTGATAGGACTACACGGACTATGTTCGGATAAGTCACCTCTAGTTATATGATCCTCACATAATGCTAAGATGGTGCTACTCTGAATCCACATAGTATTAGGCATTTCTAATTTCCCTAAACTTATTTGATTTGGTTAGTGTATTATTTTAATTCAGCGATTCCTTATAACAGAGACAGTAGATTTTAGGGCGTAATTCAAGCGTTACCAAGGATGCCCTGACAGAGGATCGAGAAGAACCAACTCTCAATATCAGATTAATTAATTAAAGGCATGAATAATTACCAGAACTACCAACAAATAATCTGACATGAATTCACAAAATCTATCTTATAATATGTAGTAAAACATCAAACCTGCTGATCAACTTGAGAGGATGTTTACAGCCACTCATTGCAACGAATAAATCAGCAAGTCTATTTAGATAAATATAACAATAAGTTACCAAATAGAGTAGAGTTTAGAGATAAAAAACAAATCAAAGGTGAAATTCATCCCCAACTCTATACCACTGTTGCAAGAGCTCCTCTAATGAACTAAATCTTCAATACAACTCCAAAACAAAGTGAAAATGAACAAAATAAAACCCTAAAAAACGTGGCTCAAGAAGAAGGAAGAAGGATAAGCTCTAAGAGGGTGTTCTCTCTCTAAAAACCGGAACCCTAGCATTGTCTCAAATACATCTATTTATAGAGAATGGAAAATGGGCTCAAAATGGGCCAAAATGCGACGTTTTCTGCTCCAGCCCGACGTTCTTCGCCTAAGTGAAGGGCAAGTGTCTTCAATCCGGATGCTCTTCCTTCACCTAGGTGAACCCGAAGCTCGTCTTTTGATCAATGCCTCCTTCGCCTTGGCGAACCCGAGGCCCCTTGAATTCTTTGTCTTTAGCTTCGACTCGATGAAGTTATATCTTGTATGCGAACATTGATTTGGGGACTTTGCTTTCTTCCTTTTTTTTGTCATCTTCTTTGCTTGCATTACTTTCCATTCCTACAAAACATAAGCAAATGGAGGGGATTAGTGTAATCTTTAGGAATATAGGTGTGAATCTAGCATTTGGGTTACATAAATGCATGAAAATCATACTACAAATGCTAACAAAGATTCACACCTATCAAATACCCCAAAACTTAACATTTTGCTTGTCCTCAAGCAAAGAAATAACACATTTCCTTATTTAAAACTAACAAAAATGTTGATCATTAAATTGAGATAGTGTCTAGTAAAATGCCTCAAGGATTTAACCTTGAGCAACACGAAAACTTTGAGATAGTCTTTTCTTTAGAAATATGTGATTAACCGTAGTTAATAACCTAAACAAAGTTCTGAGTGTATATGTGTAGTGAATCCCTCTACAATTAATTGCAGTTTGGATGAAATTATGCAAGCAAGAGTGTATGAAGGATATCTTAATAAATGAAAGAATCCATATGCTTGTTTTTCATATCGCTCTCAACTAACATAGACTACCCACAACACTAGGATCAAAAGGTCTTAAATGAGCTTGTAATGTAAGGCTTGGGTCAAAGGCATGATAAAAGTCATTTTTTTGGTTCAAATTTAACCAAAGACATACATTTTTTTTTTTCACTTTTGTCCATTTCCTCAAACACATTGGGCTTTCACCAACATTACATTACCCCCAAACTTATTGCTTTCATACTTTACTTTACGCCCCAAAACTCCTTTTTATTCACATAACAACAAACAAGGTGTATGAGTAGTGCAATATTCGGTTCCCTTAAGCTTTTTACCTACCCCATTTAGCAAGCTTTGGGTCAATAGCTCCTAGACCAATTGACCTTAGGGTACTAGGTGTAGAACACCCCTAAAAACTTACTTACTCAAGGTATGAAGGCTACAAAACCAAATTTACTCAACCTTTTATTCTTTTTTTTTAATTTTTATTATTTTATATATCAACTAAAATCAATCATCAAATCACATAGCTTCCAACATAATGCATCAACAATTACACATGCCATGGGTAAATAAGGTTTAAATTGAAGGTCTATCTGAGGAGTAAAGACATGTAGTTCACAAAGAAAAGGCTTCCCTTAGGCTCCAAAAATGGTGACTATAAATATGTTCATATAAAGGTTGGCTAGAAAGGCTGTCAAATTCAAGGATGTCCTAAATCATCTCCTAAATGTTGTGGTGTCTAGGATTTCGCCTCAAGTGATAATCAAACAAGTTCTAGAGTTTTTTAGAGATTAAAAAATTATGTTCGCATAATTCTTTTCTAAACCAAGCAAAATTGACCATCAAGGGTAAATGACTTGTGCTCAAGATATTGAGAACACGGGTTAGGTCTACAACCATGTGGTCACACCATTATGCTTTATGTTCAAATAAGTCTCATTTTCTTCATGTGAAAGAGGTACTTAATCACATTATTTATCATAGCATCATAATTATCTCAAAACAAACTCAACTAAAAAAAACAATCTAAAAATGAGAAAAATTATGAAAAACTAAAAACATATCTGAGCAACTAGAAAACACTAAAGGTAGGATAATTGAAGCTACTGGAAAAATTTAAAAACAAAGGAAAATTCCCTCAACACCTCCAAACTTAAACTATGCATTATCCTCAATGTATTAAAAATAAAAGATTAGGAACAAAGGACTCCCTTTGATGATCAAGTATGATCATGGGGCTCAGGTGTGGTGGGTCTTGATGAATTCCCTCTTTAAAATTCAACTTCAATGCCTTAAAAAGTAAAAACAAAATAAACACTTAAAAATAAAATCAACATGCAACACATACTAAAAAAAAACTAAAAACAAACAACTAAAATACTAAATGGATATAAATCCTTATTTTTGCTTCGGGTGCCTCAATTTGCTTAGTTTTAGAGTCACAGCTATACTTATTAGAGTCGAGATCTTCGCTTTGGCCCTTCATCCATTATGGTCAATACTCCTTTTTCATCCTCATCGCTCATGACGATGACTTCCTCCACTTCCGGAATAAGTGTTGAAAGCTCAAATGCCAACTCTTTGGTGGGAAAAGAGTTGGCTTCCAATTTATATTCTTCAAGAGTTTCCTCTTGAAGGATCTTAGGTGCTTGCTCCTTAATGAGCATAAATGAATTCTCTAGCTTCTTGAATGCTCTCTTTTCTTCATCCGTTAGTGGTGTTCTTTGATGGAAGTCAAACTTTATTTTCTCCTCACCAACAAGAAGTGTCATTTCCCCATGTTGAGCATCGATCCACACTTGACTTTTAGCAATGGAAGGTTTTTCTATAAATGAAACTTTTTGGTTCTCTTCCATGCCAAAAGTCAAAAAGATTCCTATAAGCAAAGTCTTCAACTCCAACTAACACTTTTTCAATTATAAGCTCAGGATGTTGCTTTTCGACTTGCTCCTCTTCCAATAATTTCTCTTCGTCAATAGCAAGCTCATTCTTCTCAACCAATGTCGATTCTTTCAATTCTCCCTTAAGGACCAAAGGCATTTTATCACATTCCATTATGTCCTTGTTTTCATCCAATGCCGAGTTCGAAAATTCATCTTCAAGGCTTAAAGATATGCTTTCACTCTCCCGTATGTCATCATTCTTTGTGTCGCTCGGGAGTTACCTTGAAGATTGTTCCTTTATAACTCTTTACAATTCCTCGGCTTGTCTTGCCGTTCTTTCCATGATAGCATACATTTCTCTATTGAGATCTTTCGAATTGGTGCCCATGTTTGCTATCATGGTGGCATCCATCTTGGTTTCCATACTTGGCAACCTTATCTATAGAGCCTCATTATCCCTATTAATTTCATCCTTCAATGCACAAAATAACTTTTCATCGAATGGTTGTCGAAATTTCTCTTGATGATAGGAACTTAAACTTCCTTGTTAACTTGGCATTCTTGGATTTCCATAGGGAGAATTGTCAAGTGTCCCCCAATCTAACTGATAATAGCTTGGCATGTGGTTGTGGGGTTGGGAGAAATAACCTATCTTGTTGTTGAAATGGCTACCCCTTCAAAACTATACACTTGTTGGCTCGTGGAGGCTTGTGTTTGCCTTAAGACAATGTCTTCCTATGTTGGTGCTATTTGGGCTCCTCGAGAAACAAATTCTCTTTGGAGGGAGTAGAAGAGTTCATTCATCTCCTCATTCAACATTACTGTTCGACACCTTATAAAAAAATTCAAAATAAAATAAAGTGAAGTGTACAAGAATTTAAATAGAAACAAATAAAAACAGAAAAGAAAAATATATACAAAAAAAAAAATGAAGTATATTAAATCCAAATTAGAAATAAAAAGAAAGTAAAATAAAAAATTTTGCACAAATTATAAACTTCTTTTGCCAAAATATCAATCAAACAATGTGCCCTCATTGGCGACTCAAGAAACTTGTTTGGTAATTGGCGTAGCTACCAAAGACTATGTTATTAAGTCCCCGGCAGCAATACCAAAAACTCGATAGCAATTATCCGCAAGTGATTAGTGCTCAAATAGTGCTATTTTGAACCCTGTTTATCGTAGGTTTTAAGCACTTTTTATGTACTAATCCCAGCAAATAACTCCAATTGACACACAGGCCCAGGAATACACTCGATGCGCATTTTGTGGCTGTTAGTTTGCAAGCTAAGTGGGCTAAAGTCATCAAGTCAACGAGCGAGGAAATCCAAGCCCAGAACTTAGGTTGCGAGGTCAAGTCGAAATTGGAGCGAGAAAATGAAACGAGGGCTCTTGCAAATTTTGCAGGGTTGTGAAAATTTCGCAACCTGCAGAATTTTGCAACCTGTGAAATTTATTAGTGCCCAAATAGTGCTATTTTGAACCCTGTTTATCGTACGTTTTGAGCACTTTTTGTGTACTAATCAACTTAAATAACTCAATTGACACACCAAGGTCCCGGCTACACTACGTCGCATTTTGTGGCTATTTTAGTAGTTTCTGAAGCTAAATTAGGCTAAAGTCATCAAGTCGACTCAAATGCAAGAATCCAAGGCCCGAACTCGGGTTGCGGAGGTTGAAGTCGGAGAAATTGGAGTAGAAAATAGAAGAAATCAAAACACTGCAAATTTTGCAAGGTTGCGAAAATTTCGCAACCTGCAAAATTTTGTAGGTTGCGAACTACGAAATTTCGCAACCTACGAAATTTCAAAGGTTTCGCAGGTTGCAAATTTTTGCAACCTGCTCCTGTGTCTTGTTGACCTTGTTTTTGACCACTTTTTGTACCTTTTTACCAAACTACCCTCTTTGTATCTTTGGTAGTTTATACATTTTATTATTCCTTGATTAAAGTAGTATAAGCCTCCCGGTCAAGCTGCATCTGGGGATATCTGCTTTTATGCAATAATTTTGGCGCGAAAGCTTAGAGCTCTCCCGCCTGTTTTCTCTTTCCCTCATTTTCCCTCATTTTCTCTCACTTTCTCGCTTGCCCAGGCACCCGGATGTGACTCGGATGGTTAACTGGGTCACGCTAATCCTTTGTCATTGAGTAGATGAAGATCAATTTCTTTGTCTTTGAAACATTAATGACCAATAAATGTTAATTCTCAAGAGGAAATCTATTAGGGTTCGGTTTTATAGTTAAACGAAGATCCGGTTCGGGAAATGACTATAGGTCATTCTCCCCAACACGAGGAAATGGACTCGAGGACCTCTCAATTTCCCTAGAACCTTAAACCTAGTGGCCCGAGACTTCAAGGAGTCCTTTTTACATTTTATTATATTTTACTTGCAGTCCTCATTGCAATCCCACTGTTTTGCCAGCTAAATCAAAAGTGAAATCCCACCATTATGAATCGGCTGTTGATTTACACGAAGAAAACCCATCCCTGTGTTCGATACGGAGACACTATGCTACTTGATAGCTATGTTACAGTAGTAAGAGGTTTTGGTTTATAAATGTTTTGATTAGGGCACCGTCTCTAACTTGTGCATGCTACAATCCCACGCCCAGAGTCAAATGGCCGTTGCAGGGATGGTGCTAAGTGCAAGTGTGAGTTGTTGAACTTGTGATCCATCACGAGTGTTGGTGAGAATTTCAACCTTTTGTTCTTACAGTATTTCCATGCTTGATTCATTTGTTAGGTTGATTCAATCTAAGGCTATCCAATACACAATTTCTCTTCCATTTTTTAGCTAACATTAACCTTTTTGCTAACTGTTTTGTTTTGTCTCTTGTTGTGTTTTGTGCCCTTTTCTTAGGAGTTTATCTGACAGGATAAGACATAGTAGGCGATTAGAAAGGAGCGTGCTCATAAACAGTATGAATTGAGCGTAAACGGTGGTCGAGGCCAGGCCTCCACACGAGAGCAACAGAGCCCGACAGGGGTTGAGGAACTAATCCTCTGAGAACAATGAGGGACCATGTACACCCCAGAGTAAGTGCACCCTCACACTCATTGTACCTCCCTTCGAGGACATCGTTATCCAAGCCCTATTTGGTGCCTGCTCCCCACTTTCCATGGAATGGAGAGTGAAAATCATATTCACACATCAGGAGTTCGAGAAGTATGCAATACCTTGAGGAGGACATCCCGATGTTGATCTAATGAAATTTGAAATTCTTCCCTCTCACTCTAGGGATGAGGCCAAAAATGGCTCAACTCTCTGAGGAATTCCTAGAACTATTAGGAGCTGAGGGAATGTCACGAATGAGAATTTTTAAAGAGATTCTTGGCACCCATAAGACCAATAGTCTAAGAGGAAATTTACACCTTCACATTACAAGAAAATGAGAAATTCTGGTGTTAGGAAAGGTACCTGAGACCATCGGTCTGCCTCTGCATGGCTTTGATACTTGGATCTTGGTTAATCACTTCTATAGCGAAATGTCCTATAGCCAGAGCGGTTGTTGGAGACTATGTGTGGAGGGGACTTCATGAGCAAACATCAAAGCCATGGATTTAACTTTAATTATGTGGAAATTTGAGACATCAAAGCATGGAATGAACTGACCTAGGAGGTAGAGGATGAGACTCTGACCAATTCAAGGGGAGGCATGTACTCAATCACAGAGGACATGGAGTTGAAGGCAAAGCTATCCACCTTGGCTAGAAGTTTGGAGGAGCTTGAAATGTGAAATCATCATGAGGTGCGAGCAGTGACTAAGGCATCTATACGAAATAGCCTTGTTTCATACAATCAGTCCAGCGAGCACTAAGAGCACTACTTAAGCTGTTGCTTTGATGGGGATATGATGGCTAAGCATGCCAATGTTATTAAGGTCAATACAAACACTAACCACTACCCCATGTCGACACACATAACACTATTGGAAGACCACCCCAACCTCTCCACGGAAGCGAAGCCTACACCCACATGTGCCCCCTGTGCGACAGGGTGGCTCCTCATCTCAACCACAACCACCTGCATCCTGCCCTAGTTTGAACAAGCTATCATGAACTTGAGAAAAGTGGTGAAAGCGACTTTGTGGAGGAACATAAGGCGATGAATCACCGAATTGTCGAATCGACATAGTGGAAACACACTTTCGATAAAGATAAACTTCCTCTGATTTCCCAAAAATATGTTTACTGCGATGATGCCTTTTTTCAAGCGGGCTGAAATTTGAAGCATGTAGGGTCATTAGCTGGTTTCGGATCGTTTGTGGGGTGGGATCTTTGGGATGCGGTGTCTGGATCGTCTGGATTGAGCGGATCGCGAAGCCTTCTTGATCCCTACGAGGCTCGGACCGAAGCACTCCTCTGCGAGAACAAAGAAAAGGGGGGTCGGTGAAATTGTGCGGTAGCGTGCTACGATGCCCTAAGTCGGATTGCATGCGAGAAGGGAGAGAATCTTTTTATTGCTTAGTATTGGCGTACCTTTTAGTGTTGGAGTGGCCTTGTATTTATAATGGATATTCATCCAATTTGGACGATGATTAGGGGTTCCTCCCTTTGGAGGATAGGTTTCCTCATGCAGTCAGCCTTAGATTTAGCAACGGATTAGTCAAAGAGTTTATTTGGAGTAATTCTCCTTTCTTATTGAGGGGTATCCAACTAACGGTCTTCTGTTGCTTTTCCTTCCCTTTATAATAGGACTTGATTGGACGAATGGGACGTCTTTTAGGGAGTATTCATATACATTATTTGTAAAGATACGGTTTGGTGTAGTGTATGAGCCTACATTCTTCCAAATCCATGTATTGCAGAATTTGGTACGGGCCTTTGTTCGGGCTATGTAAGGACACGGACCCGGGGTATGGTCTTCAAGCTCCTTTGGGCGGGCGGATGAATTACTGGCCGTTTACGTATCCTGTGATTCACCCCCGGCCACTTGTGTCTGTTTGCATGGGCAAGGGCTGTGATTAATCCAGCGACGATTGTTATTTCCCCGTGTCTGCTTAAACGTGGATTAATTAACCTAACCGCCGCCATACGTGGTGCGTTAATGATGGCTCTTCGAGTTTCGCGCTTATGTTTCATACTCCCTTTGTTTTCCCTTATTTCTTGTCGACCTTTCCAGTTCTGACTTCCTTTGGCCTCATAATTCTTCCCTTTTGTCTTTATACTTCAGCAGCGTTCACGTATTTCGTTACGAGTTTTCTCTCATCTGTTTAGTGTTGGGTCCTTTTCTGGCGCTTTCCTTTCATTCCTGGGCCCGTGGCGTCCCCGTCCTGTCGTGTTTCTTTCGATTGATACGACGAGGCTCTAGGGTTCAGTCGTCTGGATTTCGTTTGTACTGTTTGCTTAAGTCCTTAGATTAGAATCGTTTCTTCCTCTTCTTTGTGTCGTGATGATTCCTCTGTTGATCTTTGGTCGGGCGGTGGGGGCATTCTCATTTGTGGTTGTTTGGCCTCAGCACGCTCCACAGGGCTCCTCCAGCTCCCATGGGTAAAGGTAAAGAGATCAAAGCGATCAAATATCCTAAAGAGGTCGGACTTCCTCGGGACCCATTGTTTGGCATCTTTGCGAAGGTGGGCCCTAATAGTAAGTTGAGTCCTTCATATGAGATCTCTCTTTTCTTGGCGTTCACAGGCCTCTTCACGGTGTCAGGTATGTGGACCGGGGATGTTTTGACCTTTACACACGCCTCCCAGATTACTGGTATGGTGCTTTTCAGGGATTGCTTTTAATAACGACATGCTTTCCTTGCATCCCTTCATAAAGTTCTTCAACATTTAACCTTGTCTTCCCAATTGGCTCCCGATGGTTGGGGTATTTAGTTGGTTTATTACAATTCTTTTTTGGAGACGGAGGGTTTGGCGTCGATGTGGCTCTGTTCCTCCATCTTTTTGATCCGGTGGCACTACGAGGAGGTTTATTTATTTTTCGGGATTAAGGTCTCCTACAGTGATCTCGAACCTTCCTTCTTCGCACCGGTCATGGAAAGGGTGATATTTCTTCGTTAATTAGTTCCTAGCGGGAATTATGATTCTCGTGACCGGGGATGATACCACAGGTGTGCCGGGTTGATGATCTCACGATAATCTTCGTGAGTGTTTGCCTTACTTTTGGTTTGATTTGTCTAAAGACGATCGAACACTTCTGACCTTAAGCTTTCCTTATGCTTTCCAGATGTTCGTCTTGATCTCAGCGACGAAGATGCTGCTGTGGCTCTAGCGTTGGAGGAATGCTCACGCTGCCGTTCTATGCGGTGATAAGTCGAACATTCTAGTTCTTCTAATTCGTTGCCTGTACGCTCTCTGTTTTGAGGCCCCCGCCTCTTTCTACCCTCGGAGTGTTTTCCTTTGGCCCACCGCTGCCACTCCTACTAGGGGAGAGATTTTAGTTCATTTGGGGCAGCCTCGAAGCCCCGGGTGTGAAGAGAAAAACACGGACTCCTACGAAAGGGCCAGGCGGTTCAGGTCAAAGCTCAGAAGTTAGGAGCGTCTCCTTCTCTTCTATGGGAATTTGGGCAGGCGTCGTCCTCCCGATTGAGGTTCGGGACCGGGGCATCACCTCCTTCCTCTGTTCGAAGCGGGAAGGGCGTTGCCACCACTGGACTGATCTTATCGTCACCCCTGGGCACATTGTAAAGGCGGTTTTTCAGATGCAGACGTTGCGCAACCGTTAACGGTTATGCACATGGCCCCATGGAATCCGCCTTGACAAAGCCAAGTCATCCCCTTGGTCGGACGGCGGGGCGAGCTGGCCGTGAAGCTCCACCCTCCCGACCATATAGAGTGGGAAGCCCGCAAGCCGAGTAGTATACAAGAATTTCAATCACAGTCTAAATTCTTTGAGAGTAACACGAGTTTAGGAAAAAGAATAAAGATATCTCAGCTAGAACACAAGTTTTCAACCGGAACTGGGCTGGAGCGTGTGGGGGTCGCTAGGCTGGACTCGGATCGTTTGTGGGCTGGGATGCTGGGATGCAGGCGTCTGGATCGTCTGGATTGAGGCAGGATCGCGGCACTGCTGATCTACAGGCTCCGGACGAAGCACTCCTCTGCAAGAACAAAGAAAGGGGGTGGCGGGGGCTTTGTGCCGTGGCCGTCGATGCCTAAGTCGGTTACGTCGAGGAGAGGGAGAGAATCTTTTGTGCTTAGTATTGGGCGTACCCTTTTGGTGTTGGGTGGCCTTGTATTTATAATGGATATTCATCCAATTTGGGCTGATGATTAGGGGTTCCTCCCTTTGGAGGGGATAGGTTTACTCGTGCGATCGACCTTAGATTTAACAGCGGATTAGTCAAAGGGATTTATTTGGAGTAATTCTCCTTTCTTATTGAGGGGTATCCAACTAACGGTCTTCTGTTGCTTTTCCTTCCCTTTATAATAGGACTTGATTGGACGAATGGGACGTCTTTTAGGGAGTATTCTATCTTCTGTTATTTGTAAAGATACGGTTTGGCTGGCCGTGTATAGGCCTTCCTATTCTTCCAAATCCATGTTGCAGGCCTAGCAGTGGGCTGTTAGAATTTTGCTATGTAAGGGCACGGACGAGAGTATAGTCTTCACCGTCTCCCTTTGGCGGGCGGATGGAGTGCTGGCCCATTTACGTATCCACATCACCTACAATTCAGGATCTCCCAAAGAAGAAATATGACAGCTTCACGCAATATAATCTCAAAGTTTAAACAACTGACTGACAGAGTGCGGGAAAGGGAATTCCATAAAGCCACGGCCCGATCACAGGGGAGTGCATGAGATTGAGCTCGTCGGTGAGCGAATCCGGGATAGGCGAAATTTAAGCGTTCATGCTAGAGGCTGGTAAAGAGGTTAAACGGCCAATTTGAGCAATGAGAAGAAGGCCGAAACAAAGAAGATAGACCAAAGGAGGAGGTGGCAAAAGGAATGCGGTGAAAAACCACACCCACGCTTTTCCACGAGGCACCTAAAGCGAAAAAGGCCATCAACCCGGGCTGAAATATTAGAAGTATAAGGTAAGTGAAAGTCTGACATCCTACTTGACATGATTAAACAAGTCCCCACGTATGCCAAAATTTTGAAGGACATGTGCACAGTGAAGAGAGGGGTTGGATAATAAACAGAAGGCCTTCCTTACCAGACAAATTCGAGCCATCATTAGTTACAGACTCCAATAAAATACAAAGATTCGGGTTACCCTACCATCTCGGTGAATATTGGAGGCACTTGTGGAGAAAAGGCATTGCTAGACTTGGGAGCCAGTGTCAACCTGCTGCCTTATTCAGTGTATAAGAAACTAGGTTTGGGAGAGCTAAAGCCCACTTCCATCACATTGTCCCTTGTAGATAGATCCATAAAAATACCAAAGGGCACTGTGTAAAACCCCGGAAAATTTAAAATTTTCTAAAAGTATAAAATTAAATAATAAATTCTTTGAAAATGGCTCAGGCTAAAATTCCCATGCTTTCGGATGATGAAATGGATTTAACGTGGTTGAGTCCATCTCATGAAAACAAATACTTCGAGAAAAAGTTTATTTGAATTCTAGGTAGTGGGAATTCTTTATGATTTGAGTTAGGTATCTAGTAACCCTAGGATCGAATTTCTTAAAAATCTCGAGGATTAGGAAATGATAGCTTGAGTTAAGTTCATTTAAAATAAATTGGCTGAGGCAAAATATTTGGTGTTAGGACAAAAAGCGAACCCAAAGCGAGTAGTGGACGCGTGGCGCAAAGTGGGCCCCACGTCCAACTTAAACAAAAGGGAAAAGAGAAGAAAATATGAGATTTTCTCCCATTTTTTGGCAATTCCGGCAGTGACTTGAGTTGGAGAGGGAAAGGAGAAACTGCCCTTCTACCACGATCTCCCCAGATCGGAGTGAGGTCGAGAATCCGTTGAGCGAGATTTAAAAAAGTTCATCTACTAGATGAGGGCTGTACTGTGGAGTGCAGACAACATGCAGTTTCATCGAAGATTTCGGGTTTGGAGAAGAAAATCTAGTAAGAGAAGCTCTACCTTCTCTCTAAGATTTACGGCGAGTGGTGGCTCGGTTTCCATCGGGCCAAGATTTAAAGTCGGAGTACTCGTCGAGGGCAACGCGTGGACACCGAAATCAAGAATTTTTGTCGAAGATTCGAGTGGAAGTTCGGGAAGGCCGTGGGTCTCGGGTCTTCGGGACTCCAAAAAGTTTCGTCTTCGTTCCAAGAGGTAGGGATTTTCTCATACTCCGGTTATTCTTGCTTAAGGGTCATTCAATGGCCATGTGGTTCGGCCACTGGCCAGTGAAATTTAGTTGGGGAGACATTTGGCTTTATTCCTACCCATTTTGGGGACTGTTTAGGATCAGATTTGGGGTGATTAAATGCTCAGTTTAAAGTGGTGTTTTTGGACTGATTTGTAGGCCATTTTTAGGCCGATTTCACGGTTGGTGTGTGGACTAACTTTGGACTATCTTGTGGATTGTTTCTGGTCTGTTTTGTAGCCCGTAGTGGCTGTTTTTGCAGCTGGTTGTGGCTGGTTTTGAGGCAAGGTTTACTTATTTATTATAACATGTTTTACAAGCGTATGTCGTACCTTAATGTGCTGATTTTGTGGAATGTTCATGTATGTGTGCAATTATATTGACTTTGAATAAACGATGTACGAAAACTATAAGTGTGTGACATGATATAGAAATGCAACGGTGCATTCGCATTGCATTATGCATGGGACATTTTTGGGGTTGTGTGAAGGCTGCCCTGTTTTGGGACAGCATATTGTCCAGTTTTTGGGGCTGATTTTCAATTAGATAAAATGAGGATTTGGGGTAGTATCTTTCAAGGAAATTGTAGCCCCATATGAGAACTTGATGTTAGGCTTTGAATCACCCAGATCGGACCTCTATAACTCAAATTCTGGTCAGTTTTTAAGGACAGCTCTTTTGTTTTAGCGAACCTGCTGTGGGTTTTAGGACTGATTTGAGTTGGGAAAAATGAGGATTTGGGCTAGTATCGTTCAAATAAATTGTAGATCTATGTAAGGAACTTGAATTTAAGCTTTTAATCACCCAGTAGGACCTCTATAACTCAAGTTGGTCAGTTTTAAAGGACCTCTTGTTTTAATGGCCTCTTGTTCGGAGTTTTGGGACTAATTTTGATTCGGAAAAATGAGGATTTGGGCTAGTATCCTTCAAATAAATTGTATCTATATATGAGAACTTGAAGTTAGGCTTTTGAATCACCCAAATCGGACCTCTATAACTCAAGTTATGGTCCCGGGATCATTGTGTTCGAGAAAGGTTATGAGTTTAATCATGGTTTTTCAAGAATTTGTGGTATGCCTTGAAAATGTGTTTGAGATGAGTTTTGTACCACATTTATGGCTATTTAGCGTTCCATAATTGGGACGGGTTGATAGCCGGGTGAATAGGACACTTCAGGGATGAAATTGGGTGAAAAATAGCACAAAGGGGGCATTGGGAACGTAGCGTAGGAGCATGTTCGATTATTTTCTGTTTGTTTGTCTCAACTTGGATGGCTTTCTTTGTCGATGCAGACCGATTCGTGTGTTCTTGGACTCTGGAAGATCTTAGAGTCTAAAATCTGACCACATGCTTTTGTGTAATTGGTGCTCATCTCGTTGAAAAAAAATTTGATTATTCTGACAAGTGTGCTAATTGTTGGTTGTGTGTGGATGTGAGGAGTTGTGTGCTAAAGTGAAAGCCCACGTACATGTAGGTTGTAGGTTATCTTAGGTGCATGATGTGTCATGAATTAGCCTAGGAAATGAGGTGTCGTGCCTAGGTAGTGACTTGATGAAATGTTAACATGTTGTGTGTTAATTTTTGTTAATATGCATACTAGATATCTTAACGTAGATTGTTGTGAATTGACATATTGCATTTCACATGCACCAAGGCACCCTAGAATAGTAGGTGTGAGTGCATGACATGGGTCATCGGAGAGTTGTCCAAACAATAAAATTTTATCGAAAATTATGCGAAGAATTGTGTTGAAATCGTCAACAATTGGTCGTAGAAGTCCGTAGATTGTTTGGAGAGTTGCAAACAAATTCACCTCGGAGGATTGTCCAACGTATTTATATCGGAGGGTTGCCCGCAAATAAAACAAATATCTTTGTTTTGAAAATAGTTTTTCATACATGCCATATTGTATGTTGAGAGAAGTCGGTGAGGACTTGGTACAGGGATCATGAGGAGTAGCATCTCATTCATGTCACGTAGATTCCATTCTAGTTAACATGTCATTGATTGGAATGTGCTTGTGACATGACCATTGCATGTGCACTTAGGTGGGAAGTAGCCAGCAGGATTTCACTCTATGGCATTTGCTCACTTGATCGTGGGACCTTCAGTCTTAGGAGATGTGAGGAGATAGCTCAGAAATTTGGGAAATGAAGCGAGATTGTGGCTTTGACTTATATTTTGTAAAACATGTATTAAGATTCTTAATTTTGATATGATGTTTTGTGTAAAGTGGTGTATATTTAAACCTCTTATGGACTATGGTCCTATAGTCATGTGTATATGTTTTAGTATGGATAAATGGGCCATATTTAGCCATTTTTACTCTTATGTGGACACGGTGTAATTAAGATTTGTATAATATTGGGATAGGTTTCCATGTAATTGCACAGGTTGCATTTTGGGTAGAGCTTCCCGTACAAAGGAGACTCTACCCAATTTTCATTAAATCCACCAGGTCGGGAAAAAAAGGAACTCAATGTGGTGTAGGTGCAACATCGTAGAATCTCGATGGGTTGACGGGTTGTCAGCAGAGCCCGAGGATTTAAGGCGTCACATACTGCTGGAGGATGTTTTGAAACTAAGTGGACAAATTCTACTATCCTAGACTTTGTAGGTGGCAATCGACAGATTGTAGTGGGGGCTAAAGTATGTGCCATCATCTGAGGAAGACCATTCTTGGCCACTTCTAATACGATTATCAATTTAGAAATGGAGTTGTACAGCTCCATTTGGGAACATGACTTTGGAACTCAATATCTTACACTTGAGTAAAAAGCACACAACCAACGGAAGAGGGTCCGGAGGAAATTTTCATAATTGATACAATCCTGGAGGAACAAGCTGATCAGCAGCAATCGGGGATGTGCTCGCTAAGGAATGTTTGGCGTACGAAGGCGGCGGGAAACAGGCATAGATATTATGCAGGGGGCCTTTGGAGAAAAAGGAAGAACTACCCCTATGATTGGGAATAAACGTGAGCCTCAAAGAAAACTGGATCTCAAGCCCATACCACTGGATTAAAGTATGCATACCTAGGAGGGAACATATGAGCTTGGGTGCCCAGTTGTCATATCCTCACATCCTCGTGACCAACGGGAAAACAACTCTTTGGACATCCTTAGGAGAAATAAACAAGCTAATAGAGTGGAAAATCCTTATCGAAGGGTGATAACCCGACGAGTTTACACCGTCACATCTACTTAAAGGAGGTGGGAATCGGTAAGAGAGCGACCCACAGGAGAAGCGAGATCCTCACATGTAGGAAGTGGAATGTACGGAAGTCTGAGTTCTTCTGGTGGTGATATTGTATCAGATCAGCACTTTGGTGAGTGCAATCCGGGTTATTACCTAAGAAATCATGGGTAACCACTGTGCATAATGAAAGGGAAGGAGTGCCCACTGCGCCTTACTACGGGTTGGAGGGTATATATTGATTACATAAGATTCGTAAGGGTGAAAGGAAGATCCGCCCTCTACACCCTTCATGGACTGACTTCTTGAAAAGGATTTAGAGCACCCCTTCTTTGCTTCTGGATGGCTACTCGGACTATTTTCCAAATTTATTCTTTGCAGAAGCCCGGGGAGAGGAGACCACCTTCACCTGCCCATTTGGCACATATACTTATAGGAGGATGCCCTTTAGCCTGTGTAATGCCCCTGCCACATTCCAACGATGCATGCTTAGTATCTTCATCAATTTGGTGGAGCGCATTATGAAGGTTTACATGGATGATGTTACAGTTTATGGAGGGAGCTTTGAAGAATGCTTGATCAACAGCTTGTCTTGCATAGAGTGTATAGAAGAACTTGGTATAAACTAGGAAAATTCCATTTTATGGTCAACTAGGGAATTGTGCTGGGACATATAATTTCCAAGAAAGGAATTGAAGTTGATAAGGCGAAAATTGAGATGATTTCCAAACTGCCATCTCCCACAAATGTGAAGACTGTGAGGCAATTCTTAGGGCATGCAGGCTTTTACAAGAGGTTCATCATGGACTTCTCGAAAATTGCCAAGCCTCTTTATAAGCTATTGCAGAAAGATGCGAGGTCGTTTAGGATGAAACTTCGGAGGAACTTTAAGGAGCTGAGGCTACTTGACCCAGCACGATAGTGAGGGCCTCCTAGCCCAGAGTACCTTCGGGTAATGTGTGATGCAAAGCAACCTCGCCATTAGAGCAATTCTCAGAGTAGAGGGAGGAAGGAAATCCTTATGTGGTCTACTATGCAAGCAGACATTAAAGGCGCGGAGGAATTACACATTATTCTGAGAAAGAGCTCTTTGTGAGTAGCCTATAAGCTGGACAAGTTCGGTGCTTACTTGGTTGGGTCGGACATAATAATCTTCACAAATCCTTTCGACTTTGAAGTACCTACTCACCAAGCAAAATGCCAAGGCAAGACTTATTAGATGGAGTTCTTCTAACTGAGTTCAACACAGTTAGGAATGGGTGTAAAATGTTGTTGCGGATCATCTCTTGAGATTGACAATAGCACACAACACTCATAACCCTCCAATCAATGATGAGTTTCCTGAGGAGTCCCTACTCCTAGTTGAGAACACACCCTGGTATGCCCACATTGCCTATCACTTGGCAATGGAGGTTACCGTGAGTTGGAGCCTGAGACGGGAAGTTTTCTTTGCAAAAATTAACTCCTATTATTAGGAAGAGCCCTTCTTGTACAAATACTGTGCTGATAAGATAATTAGAAGATGTGTGCCTGAAAGAGAACAACAAGGGATACTCAGCCACTGCCATGAGAATGCATGTGGAGGCCATTTTGCGTCCAAGGAAACCGCCATGAAGGTACTTCAATATGGGTTTTATTGGCCCTCTCTTTTCAAGGATGCCCATACCATGTGCAAAGAATGTGATAAATGCCAAAGATTAGGGAAAATCTCTCGTCGTCACATGATGCCTTTGAACCCGATTGCAGTCGATCTATTCGATGTTGGGGCATCATTTGGCTGTGGCCATTCCCTTCTTCCCTTTGGATATATTTACATTTTGGTGGGAGTCGACTATGTGTCAAATGGGTTGAAGCAAAGGTATCATGCAGAGGCAAAGCAACAGACTATATAGAGTGGTGTTGAAATCTTCTAAAGGAGAACATTTTCTCCAGATTCGGAGTCCCCAAATCCATAATCAATGATGGAGGTTCGGTATTTCGCATCAAACCTGAACCTCCTAACTAAATATGGTGTCAAGCAAAAGTGGCCACCCCGTATCCTCATACTAGCGGGTCAAGTTGAGCTTAGCCAATGTGGAAATCAAGACAATACCGATGAAAGTGGTGAACTCTAACCTAAAGGATCGGGTCTCCTGCCGCATTCCTTGTGGGCATATAGAACAGCATACAAAACCATCCTTAGCATGTCCCCATATCGCCTAGTTTATGGCAAGGCATGTCACCTGCCTGTGGAAATCGAATATAAGGCATGGTGGGCAATGAAGAAGATGAACCTGAATATGGGGAGAGCTGGCCTTAAAAAAGGCCCTCCTCGACACAACGATAGAAGAGCCGAGGAACGATGCCTACTAAACTCTAAAATCAGAAAAGATAAGTTAAAAAGTGGTATGGATCGCCTAATAGTCCGTGAAAATTTCAAACAAGGAGACCAAGTGTTGCTTTACAACTCCAAGCTCCACCTTTTTCCAGGCAAGCTCAAATCAAGATAGACTGGGCATTCACCATCCATCAAGTCTATCTTAATGGATCAGTAGACTTACTCAATTCCAAGGACAACAAAATGTTCAAGGTCAATGGGCAAAGGCTGAAACCCTATGTAGTACAACACACAGCAGACAAGGAGGAGATTCCCCTCCTTGACCCTCCATGAATCCAAAAGGCTACCTGAGTGGGAGTGGTTTCTGCAATAACATAGAAGCCACTCCAATTTTTGTTAGACTTTTATTTGCTTTACTTTAAGTCTAATTTGTGGTTTTATGTAATTATTTTCAGTTTTCTTAATATTTTTTCTCTCTTTTAGATGAATTTTCTCATAATTTTGGTTCTCTGCTTTCATGTATCACAAATGTCATGTTTTTGTCAGAGGTCAAGTTTTGCAAGTTCGAATTTTCGCAACCTGCGACGCTTCACCTTCCTCCCTTTTCACCTCCTTGCAACCTTTTGTTTCCTACGCACCATTAATTTTTTCAGATTTCTTTTTTTTTTTAGCCCTAACCACTAACCACCATATTAAATGGGGTTTAACCTTTCACCTTCCTTAACCTCCTATTTAACCCCCCTTCCATTTTCATTCCAAGCCATTCCATTTCTTCTCCATCACCCTAAAGCCTCCTCCCCTCCCATCCCTCTCCTCTCCCCTTCTAGCCCACCCATGAGAAGACGTCGCTGAGGACACAACCCACCTCGAGTGCGCAGCCTCCTCTCCCCACAGTCCACAAACACACCCCGCCGCACCGCCGTACCTCCCACCACGCGCCACCGCCGCTACGTGCCCCTCTTGCCACCGGGCCGCCGCTGCCTGCTGGCACTCCCGCCGTGGGTTCCGCAGAGTGCACTCCGCACCCCCAAGAATCTAGCGCCATTTGATTCTGCTCGTCGAGCAGTGTCTCGAAATCAACAAAATCTCTATAACCCAGATTCCTACTACCGACGAGCAAAGCTACCGCAAAGATAAAGGCTCTGTGGTCGAATACAGGATGAGTTTTCTCTATGATAGAAGAGTTACAAAGGCATTGAAATGGTGTTTTCGCTGATTCAAAGGATTTGTGGGAAACAAGGTGTGTGTAAATGGTTGAAAAACCGAAATAACTAAAGTGAAAAGTCGAGAGAGAAATCCAAGTCTCGAGCCACTCCGGCTTAAGGTTCTAGTTAACCAACATGTACTCCTGGTCTTTATCCTCAGATTGGGAGCATGATTATAGTCATTTCCGAACTCGATCTTCATATTTGGCTTTAAAACCTAAACCCTAAGAGTTTTCCTTTCGAAGATGGCATTTATTAGGTATAAATGTCCCTTAACAAAGGAAAACACATCTCAAAACACTACCCTACGATAACTAATGTAGATAACGACCGGGCCTGGATCTAGAAGTAAAGTATCCACCGAACCGAAAAAAGCTCGCTAAATACACATTAAAGAGCATGCATAAGAGATTTTAACTCAGTGAAGCAAAGTAATAAATACCCTTAAACACAGACGCAAAGAGCACCATGATAAGATGCGCTAGTTTCCAAAACAACACTCCAAAGGGCCTTCCCCCTTCAAGGATCGTAGTATTAGCCAAGCATCCCTTGGATTGTCATCATCAAGGGGTGCTCGCTAACTTAGCGCAAGAAAGCGTAAGAGAAGCAAGAGAAAATCACCACCAAAGAGAGGGAAAGGAAGCTTCGCGCCCAATTCCTTTGATCGATCGATGGTACGCCAAAAAGTCGATTTGATTACAAGCAATGGCCGAGCTTATAGGCCTGGGCAACAAGGAAATTACAAAAGTGTTCTAAAGAACCAAAATTACATAAGGGAAAACTTATATAAAACCACCAACAAGTGGATCAAAAGCAAATAACAGCAATGTGAGTCACGTGTGAGCGTTGTTCGTAAAGCCATAAAATTGTCAACTCGCAAATCAGACAGTCGCGAATTTCGTAGGGTTACCAAATTTTGCAACCCCCAAAATTTCAACAAATACTTCCCTCTTTAGTACTCTTTGCCTCCAAGTTTCCGATTTGATCTTGCATCTTCGACCCGTTCCTGGGTTCATCATGTTTACCGACCGAGGAATTGTGGAGGTGCTCGACTTGTAAAACTACTTCTGCAATAGCCTACAAATGTCATCGCAATGAAGTCGGACCTAATGTATCACTGGAAGAGCCGGGCTGATTATACAATAAAAAGCGCATAAACCTCGCCATAAACAAGGTTCAAATCGCACTCATTCGGGGTACTAATCACTCCCTAACCGAGACATTGCTGGGCCCCTCAGCAACGCCGAAAGAGTAAGGAAGATCAGCGCAGGATATGTTTGCAAAATCGACGCCTGCTCAAAAAGAATGTGCAAATAATGCCCAACCTTCGCATGACAAATCGGGACTCAGGGACAAGCACCAAATTAATATAACACATGCCATACAGGAGCAAGTTTCAGGGCAACAATTATTCCAAGGAAATCTCAAATTTAACTTCCACCAAAATCTAAGGTTTTGTGTGATCACAGACCAATAAGCCGCTAAGCCACCTCCCCCAACCAAACCACTGGCCAATACCTGGGGATCGGCCGACCAACCTAAATAGATTCAGTTCCACACTTATTTCATACTTCTATCAGACAGGTGGTGCAACGTCAAACTCACATTTCTCACAAAGTCCGTAACTGTGGATTCGCCGATGACTCCCAACGACTTCACCAAAGTCCGTGTAACGGGGATTCGCCAATGACTCCCAACCAACTAAGGTTTAGGGCATCAAGTCAAAAGGATCTTTCAACCACAAACTCTACAGGTTTCACCCCGAACTTCGAATGATTTCAAAAATTCAGCACCTACAACTCGCAACTCCAATTGGCCCACCCATGTCATGAGGCACAAAGCCTGACTCCCAACAAGTCGCTTAGGCACCAGTTTTAAAGGCTTACATCATATACCCTGACCGTGCTCTGTTTCAAGGCAAAGCGCAGCCTTTACTTATCTCTCTTTTTCTTTTTCTTTCGGTTTTTCTTTTCTTTTAGAAGACACATCGCCTTCATTCTCGGGAACTCTAACCTATTACGGGTCACAACGGCTTAAGGTCGGGTTTTGCAGTAGTGAGTATGCAAACTTCTTACCCCATTGATGAAAACTAATGTGAGTCGTGTGTGTGACTAGAGAACGGTGGAATATTGTGGGTAATTACCGTGGTCTTCAACTCGACCAAAACTCAATCAAAGTACGGAACCATTCTAAAGATTTGCATCATACAAAACGCCTAATTTTTCAATTTACGGAAAGGCAAAATCACAAATATGTGGTCAAAATGAGATGCAAAAGTGTAGAAAAATAGATTTGTATTATATATATCATGAATCTCATACCTTCGACTTTTGCAACAGGGCTAAACAAATGCCTTATATAAACACAAAAAGTGGTCTACTGGGTAATGATGTACAAGTAAAACTAAAACCAAAAGCATGAACATCACTTCCAACACTAACTATCCCGATAACTGAACGGTTAGCGGAGGAAGTGGCACCAACCGCGGTTAGAGAGGTTCATCCTCGGCCAAGTGTCGAGGTGTCAGGCGAGAAATGATGCTCGCAGCCGCCAATACATCCAAAGAAGCTGCAGTGAGTCACGCGAGGAACCGATCCCCGGGTCCGGGGAGGATAGCCGAGGTCCGAAAGTGTGGGCCCGAGGAGAGACAAGCCAGGAGGCCCAGTGGCTCTAGCCGCACACGCCGGGGCCTAGATCCAGCCATGGAAGCCCCTGGCGCGGGGTCATCCTCTCTGCTAGTGTGGCCTGTGAAGCTGCAAATGAAGCCGTAGTGGCTGAGAATGTGCGGACCGTCTCCATGAGAGCTAGGAAGTCTCTAGTAGAGAGGGTAATGTACTGTGGGGGCTGTGTGGAGGTGCTCACCACTTATATCCGACCGGAGCAAAGGCAAGGTCCAAGTCTATGGAGGAGGTAGAGGGCACTGAGCCTACTGCACTTCCAAAGATGGAGCTACTGGAAGGAGTGGGCCGGTGGAGCCGAAGAGACTGAGGGGATACTAGTGAACCGGGCCTGAGGGCTCCCTGGGCCAGGCTCAACATAAGGACAAGTCCCCCGAGGACTAACACGCCCGATCGTCCCTGGGTCCGATCCCTAAGGAAGATGGAAAGCTCGAGGCCTGGCTCGCCATCGCTCAATGGTAAGGGTGGCTTCACAAACCCGCGGACGACGCCTCCAAACGAGGCTCATTGAACCCGATATGCTCAAGCACCGACATAATAGCGTGAGAAATAGAAGAAGCTAGGACTCACGGCAGACCCGCGGTGGACCCCGGCCCCCGAAATGGAATAATGAGGTCATAATCGCCTCCGCCGGCCGAACCAATATTCCTCTCAAACGCGATACAACACTTCCGTGGATAAACTCATCTCCTCTATACTATATGTCAAGTGGGAAACATATTAGACCCTCAAAACGTGGTCTATCGAAGCATACTGAAGGTGTCGTTCAACAATATCAACCCGCCAAGAAATGGCCCACGAGAAGTTCTAATTCATCTCCCGGTCGGTGGGATGGGGCCACCGTCTATAACCTACTGAATCGGGCGAGGACCACCGTAAATGGAGGGCAATCGGATATCTGAGTCCGGCATCCCCGCCCGTCGATAGAAAATGAAGAGCGCTTGGCCGGGCTCTCTCACCGATGTCATAGTACTGCAGGAACTCGACGACACCCGAGATAATAAGATCGACGCACCATGAATGGCCCAGATGGTATCCCCGTACGAGGAGCATGGAAATCAAGCCCCGAGCCTATGCAAATGCCTGGAGATCATAAAGACACCCTCCCCATGGATTTCCTATCCCGCAACTAACATTCCTCGGACGGCCGTGCGGAAGTAAGGTCGCCCCGACGATGGACCCCGAGATAGTCCGGGCTCCGGCACTTAATAAGGTGGGAGAGGGTGGCGCCCGATCTCATGTAGATGACTCGGGCCCGGGATGGCCCGCCCTGCCGGTGGCCTTCGGTTGGCTTTGGGATGTAAAGGAGTCAAAGCAGCATGGGCCCAACCCGAGGCATGATATCTTCTCCGGGCAAGGGCCACGTAAGAGGAACCCCGCATCACCAGCATCAGGCGGGGTAGTGTGGGCAAACAGGCAGCACAAGGCAGCACACTAAAGGCGCCGTCGCGGCCAAGCAGGGCCTACAGAGGGGCCAAGGACAAGAGAGGAGCTGGCTAAGAAGAAATGAGCTCTACAGAGTAATGGGCGGCAAGTAGAGTAGGGATGCTCAAGGTGACCAAGGACCGAAGAGTGAACTCCTCTTGTCTTCGCCGATTTTGACATGAGGGAAAAGCAAATGTGAGAGGAGATGAGATTTTTCCCGAAAGGATGATTTGTGAGTTGAAATGAATGGAACAAGGGTTTATAAAAGGGAGGATAGGTAGGGAAGATGAAAATTAATGGCTTTTAATGTCCATTAATCGAATCGACCAAAAGATTAGAAAATTTAATTCTCGTGAGCGTCAAACTGGGAGGGCTGCGTGAAACAAAGAGTTGCAAGGAGTGAGTGAGGAGATGAATAAAGGCTGCCAAAGGCGGCCTTCGCAACCCGGCGACTCGCAGTTGCGAAAAATTTCACAACCTTAAATTCCTCGTGCAAAAATTAACCCTCCCCGTGACCGTACACCTACAATAATATGAGACCAAAATTATGAGTAGTTGGTTAGAAAAATAGGAATTCACAAAATTTGGAAATTAAAGGACATTACTTCCAAACTTTAATTTACAAATCGAGATAAAACAAAACAAAAATCTAATTAAAATTTGGAGTGGTTTCCATATTCCCGCAGGAACCACTCCCTGTGATGCTGATAAGAGGTCTCATGGGGGGTCAAGGAGGAGTAGCTCCTCCATGCTTCATGCTGAGGTGTGCCGTACAGTTCCGCCCCGCGCTTCCCGTTGTTAAGCACTATGCTCTCAGGTGGTGCTGGTGGCATGACAGATGCAGGAAGGCTGACTGATGCAGTTGATCCTTCATCAACTGCTTCTTGGTTCTTAATTAATTCTTCTTGTAGTTTATGAATACTAGCTTTTCCTTCACCTGTGCCACCTAGGCATAATTTTCGAATTTATACCCTTATCCCAATTGGTTTATCCCCTCGCTACTCAAGTGAAAAATTGCCTCAGCTTCCGTAGTCATGTCAGCCGGCTAGCCGTACAACCCCATTCCTGCTAGCTGATTATAAAGAGAGATTAGTCAGGCAAAAAATGGCCTCCCAAGTATGATGGGCACTTGGTGAGTGCTCTCTGTCATTGGCTCTGTATCAAGAACCACAAAATCCACCGGATAATAGAAATCATCTACCTTTACCAAGACATCCTCAACTATCCCCCTTGGTATTTTCACTGATCGATATGCTAATGATAGGGTGACGCTGGGTAGGCTTCGGGGCCTCCCAAACCTAATCGCTTGTACATCGAAAGTATGGCAAGAGGGTCGACACCGCTCCCAAATCCGTGATTCGTCTGCGCAGTCCCTCCAATGTCGATCGAGATGTATGGGGATCCCCGGATCTGTGATTTCCAACAAGGCTCTCAGACCGATGATGAGCTAACTTGTTCACCGTAGCGCCTTCTTATTAATGCCCAACTCCTTTGACTATGCACAAGTCCTTAAGAAATTTAAAGATAGAGTTGGAACCTCGTTTGATCATATCAAACAGTGGGGATGTTCACTCTCGACCCACCCTCGTAACTTCCAGGATGCCTTCTCGCTTAGGAAGCCTTCTTCGCATCTCGCCCAGTGGGAAATCTGGGTGCGGTATGATGCTTTTCTTCATCTAATCCTCATTAATGATTATGTGTTTCGGCTCCATATCTTCTTTTTCTTTGGTCTTACTTGCAGGTTTGGGACCCGACTGCTCAATTTCCTTACCACTCCTCAAGGTGATAATGGCCTGGACTTCATCCATTTTGTGTGCAGGCTCGCTGGGAACGCTTAGTTCATGCACCCCCTAGGATCTGGCAAAGGTCCGAGGAACCTCCCTTTCTCCAGCACCTGAGGTTGATTATTCAGGCTCTTAATGGATGACTGCATGGTATCAATTTTTTTATTTAGGCTTTTGTGAAGCCCATCAATTCTCGGCTCCATGGAGCTACCTTTTCTATTCTTGGTTTATCCGAAAGTACTGATAGCTTCGCTTCCTGATAAAATTCACCACCTGCTTAAATTCATGATGGCCTGCTCAATAGGTGATGAAGTTGGTGGTTGCCGAGAGGTGGACCCATAACGCTGTCGCCGATGTGCCCCTAAATGAACATATACATGAGGCTTCAGCTTCCGTGACGTGTGTCGGTGGTTCTACCCACTGGGATTATAAGTACGCTTATTATCGGGCATCACCGCGGCCTATTTCGCCTACAACATTTGCACTTTCTCAACCATTGAACTTTATCGAGGAGAAATTGGACAATTCTCTTCCTTGATGATTGGTAGATTGACAATTGAAACATGGTTGGCTAGCGGATGCCTCAAACATCACGATTCGTACACAAGAGTCGAAATGCTAAAATCAACAAAATTTATATACACCTGTTCCTACTATCGCCGTAGTCAAGCTACCGCAAAGAGATAAAGGGTTCAGGTCGAACACTGTGGATGGGTTTTCATCCTAAAAATGATTTTGGCATAAGTGCAATTAAGGTAAGACTTTCTATTTGACTTTTCGATTTTGTTTCAAAACAAGGTGATGAGTTTGAAAACCGATTAATCAGAAACTGAAATGAAGTGTGAAAAGTTAACTTTGAAGATTTAGGTCACTAACTTGGTAACTTAGGGCAAACAAGTGTCCCTGCTCATCCGTTATGACAAGCAACCTATAGTCCAAGCCACAACTCGGATCTGTGTTTGAATTAGCAAACCTATTCCTAAAATCAACTCCTATTCGAAGCTAATGACGCATAACATGCATCTATCGCCGCTTGAAACTCTAACATTAAATATCATCTCGCAGGCTCAGAAGACTATCTAATGAACCATGGCACCAGGCAATAAGTATGCACCGTATCCCTAAGCATGGTAAGTATTGGCCAAATTAATAACATTCAATGCTATTCAACCATATTTTGAGAAGATGGTGGCCATAAACACTAGACTGTAGCCTTTTAATACAAGAGGACAACCCGCATATGCCCTACTCACCAAGCTAGCTTCCTTTCTCTTCAAAGAAAAGAGGCTTAGCTACATCTCTTGAGTTGTCATCCCTCAAGAGGGGTGTTCGGGGCGTACCCAAGAAAATAAGGGAAAGAGGAGAGAGAAGAGAGAAAAGCAAAACCCTAACTAAACTACGAGACAAAAATAAAAACTTACCAAAAATTGCTTCCTTCAATTTGTTGCTTAGGGTTACAAAATGGGAGGGGGCTTATATAGGCCACCCAATGTATGAAAATACCACAAAGCCTAACAATTCACACCTAGTGGACAAGAGAGTAATACACCAAAATCAAGCCTAATAGACACTACAAAAGCACGGCAAGGCAAAGGAATCGCTTAAGGCTCAAAAATTCGCTAAAGCAAATGAAAATTTCGCTTAGCTAGAGAAAATTTCGCTTAGTTAGCTTAAATTTCGCTGCTCGAAATTTATGAGTAGCGAAATGCAAAATTTCGCTAGGAACAAAGGCCTGGGGCCGAAATTCCCGTGTCTAATGAAATTGTATCATTAAGATTGCGTAAATTTTTCTGCTTAAGGTTGCGAATTTTCAAGAATCCCAAATAAATTTTCGCAATCTTAGCGAAATCTCTCGATTTGCCGATTCATCACGCATCGCTCCCGTCCCCACGCATCGATTTCCATCACTCGCTATTCTTTCTTTGATTGGCCCGTTTGACACGACAATTGAGTTCAATCTTCATGATTCATCATATGTCTCGATATTGAACTCCCAAAGTACGCAAAACCCGCAAACAACCAAAAATAACCTCCTAAATGGCATAAGTGATACTACAAGACTGAACACTTCCAATCAAGATAATGACATGGATTAGTGCAGCACTCAAAACCTCCATCTAATATAGGTCACGCACTCCTGGGGTACTAATCAACCGCCCGTACTCCCGGTGGTTTCTTTTGCTCCGCTTCCATCCTTCTATTAGTGGTGGATGCCTCGCCTTTAATTCCATATCCTCCGTCAGCGCATAAATGCCTCCCCTCTGGTTTACTGTTGGTTTCATTCTCTCTACCTCCCCGGGTTCGCCATCCCATCCCGAGGTTTCAACCCACAGTTCAAAAAGTCCATGGCTTCATCAGGATTTTTTCTATGGAAGTCCCCTCCACACATGGTCTCTAGGAGTTGTTTCATGGAAGGGGACATTCCATCGTAGAAATGGTTCACCAGCATCCATGTATCAAAGCCATGATGAGGGCATACACTGATGGTTTCAAGATACGTTTCCCAGCACTGATAAAACTTTTCACTATCATGAGCTGCAAAGGTATAGATCTTCCTCTTTAGATTGTCGGGTCTCAGGGCACCGAAAACTTCTTCAAAATTCCGCTCGCAGCCTCACCCCCACCCCGATGGTCCTCGCCTTAGTGAGTTAAGCCACCATTTTATCTTCGAGGGTCAAAGTGGAAAGCTCCCACTGAGCAAGTCCATATCGAATGCACCTTCCTTGAAAGTCGTGCAAACTTCCTCAAAATCTCGAATATGTGTGTATGGATTTTCATTTTCCATACCATGAAAAGTCAGGAGCAGGGGCACCAAATAAGGTCTCAATGCCACATCCTCTGCAGGGGGTATAATGCATGAGGGTGCACTCACCCTTGGTGGGTGAATGTGATCCCTCATCGATCAGATGCATCGGGTTCACAATGAAACCCCGTATTCCTCACTGTCTCGTGGGTCTCCATCTATTGGTGTGCAGGCTAACTTCACAACCCTCTTCAATTGAAGCACCTAGCCTTTCCAATCTGCCTGCAGTGTTTCTGTCCCACTGCATAAGCTGCTATGATCACACCATAAGCAAGAAACCAAAAAAAACTAGACTAACAAAAAGGTTATTTGTTAGCTAAAATCAAAACAATGGTAACAGTCTGCACAGGGAAGTTTTCAAACTCCCTGCAGTGAAATCTTCAAATTCCCCTGCAGTGAACTGCAAATGGGGAAAAAATGATAAAATAAAAAAGAAATGAGATTGCACCAAAACTTATGATGTGAATCACAAGTTCACTGCCTTTCTTTCTCACTAGGGCACCATCCCCGCAACCGCGCCATTTGATCTTGCTTATGCCATAGGTGTTCGAATCAACAAAATTTATATCCTTGGATTCCTACTACTAACATAGCAAAGCCACGCAAGATAGTGGCTCTAGGGCCTAAATACAATGGACGGGTTTTCTTCGCACATGATTTACGTTGAAGGCCAAAATGGTGAATTAAATTGATTTTCAAAGTTCGGGTAAAACAGGGATCGGGTTGTTCACAGTCGAAAATAAAATAAGAAAAAATATAAAAATGTAACCCCTTGTAGTTTCTCGGCCACCGGTTTAGGGTTTTGGCAACCAACATGTCCCTGGTCTTTTCCCTCGCATTAGGAGCATGACATATACCATTTCCCGAACTCTGGACTCATTTAGCTTTAAAACCTAGACCCTAAGAGTTTTCCCTTTTGAAAGATGGCATTGATTAGCATAAATGTCCCTAGCAAAGGAAAACACATCTCAAAAACACTACCCTACGATAACTAATAGGAGACAACTAACTGGGCCTCAGGGATCTAGTGAAAGTATCCACATAACCCAAAAAGCTTGTCAAATACACATTAGGGAGAGCATGCTTAAGAAACAAAAAATTGTAACAAAAAGCTGAGGTGTCAAAAAGCAGGAATGTGCCGTTGATGCACAAGGCCTCTTCGTGAGTGCATTCCCGTAATGCTCCATTTTCTATGTTTTCTCGCTATTCTTCCTCCGGGTCTCTTGATCCGCAATGCCGAGTTTGACTCAATTCTTCATGCTCGATCACCCAACAATTTCGGGGCATAATTAGCTCGCAAAACTCAGAAATTTTTCCACAAAATGCGATCAGTAGAACAATAGGGACCCGAACATGTCAATTGGGTTAATTAGGAATGATTAGTACACAAAAGCACTCAAACCTATAATAAATAGGGTTCAAAATAGCACTTTTCGGGGCAATTAATCGCCTCGCAGGTCACGTTGTTTCCCATGCCTCCGTTGTCGCTCCTACGCCACGCAGTACCATACCAGGGTCGGGCCCGTTCCTCCCTCCCACATCCTACGCCTATCCTCGGAGGGCCCCCACCTTCCAAAAGGGCCCCGAACCTCCGGCCCAGGTCTTCTAGCCTCCAGCCCCTCGTGGAGCCCCTAAATTTCACTCAACCAACCGTGAGCCCCACTGACTCCTCCCTCTGGGGGACCCGTCCCTGTGCTCACTCATCAGGCGACCCTACTTCCACTACAGCCCTATTATAGGAAATACTGATTGTAGTGAGAGAGATTTGCACGACAAGGCTCATTATGATCTTCCGGCCTTAGCCAAAGATCCAAAGCTCCAAGATTCAATGCGACTAGTGTAGAGGTACTCCTTAGAGCCATTTATGACCCCACACGGCTGCTTACTCGTGTGGTCATCGAGTTCTACCACACGATGACCTCCAAGCGACAGCCCAATCCAACAGCTATTGATTTTGCTATCGATGGTTGACCGGGCCACAGATATAGCAACTACGTTCAATCTACCGGTCCTCGCTAACTCAATGTAGATTATAGATAAATGGCCCCATCCCCGACTGTGAGATGGTTCGTCTATTATCTCGGGACACGACAGTCGGGCCTATCTTGTTTAGGAGGTAGCTGCCTCCGAATATGCTCCTCATAGACCACATACTACGGTCTAATCTTTTTCCGCTCTAGCACATAATATAGAGGCAATATTTATCTGAGGCTGAATTATATCATGGTTTCCGGGTTCAACCCAAATTCGAGCCTATCATGACATCCTTGTTCCACTTCCGTGCTGCTTCATCGTAGAACCTCGACTCCGCAGCCGAGTCCACTCCCCTTCCCGCTCCCGAGACTTTTATGCCAGGTAATAGAAAGCACATCGACTCTCTTGTCGAGCCGAGGCTGCAGCCGCCGAGATCGCGAGGCCATCCTACACCGACCTGGGCGGTACATCAAGTGCCCCGCCTTATCTCCTCCCACCTCCGGAGCTAGCCGAGGACCAGCCAAGAATCGACTTCCAGCGAGGAGCAAACTCTCCTCTAGCAGCTGGGCATACCGAGGGGCCTCAGTTCCATCATCCTTAGTTCCATCCAAATTTACCACTACTCCATTACTCCACACTCGTGATACTCGGCACCTACAGAGTCTCGCCCCCCAATACCTCAACTCCTCGGGGATGTCACGACCAAGCATCACAACACCGCCATCGCAGCATATTTCTATATCCGCCGGATTTCACATCATGGATGCAAATTCACACATTCCTCACCACCCAAGATCATTCGCTGACGCCCGTGTCGCACTAGCCGAGATGATGACCTGCACCGAGGCCGCCATGGCCCGACCAAGACCATACTGCGATAGAATCACGCCAACCGCGTATCTCGTGAGTCACCCTGGCCACTCTCCGATTTCCCCATCAATGCCCGCCTAGGCCTCCAAGCCCTCCAAAGAAGCTAACACCCACAAATTCGACCAAATTCGCAGCCTCTCTTGACTACAGCGCGTGGAGCAAAGAAGAGCAGCCTAATTCCTCCTCCAAAGATATCCCAGAATGACTTCAGCCAACACAGGTGAGGATGATTCCACCCACACACATCAGGAGGGGGAGCACTTCTAAATCTTCCAACCGACATCCTCATTACGACAACGCGACATTTGGTCGGGGAGTTAATGAAGGAAGTGACTTTACATTCATGTTTATTTCAATGCTTTGAACAAGCCCTTTTAATGATAGATGTTTAAAGTGGCTCATATTTTTTCATTTCACAAGTTGTAGTCAGTTCTCTTTTGTAAAGCTGGAAAATATAATCCATATATCTTTTATACATACCATACAAATTATTTTCCTCAATCCAAAAAATTGCAACTAATTTTTCAGACCCATTTTTTCGAGGTTTCGCTTAACCTACAAGCTGAAAATTGAAACACTCGTCCACTCGCTATTAGATGTTAGATTAGTTCCATGCATGATTAAGTAGATGATCAATTGAAGTCTCATGGTTGTCACTTCTTCTTCCACCTTTAGCTGTCCACACACAAAGGTACATCGGGCTTTTCTTCAATAAGCTAAGAAACTTCCTAGCCCCTTACTTGCAAACCTACTCCTAGTTTCAAGCTGGACCACCTAATAGGTTAAGGTCCCCCAAGAAAAGAAGGCCAATGAAGTCTTCCATAATAAAAAGAAAAAGAAAAAGAAAAAGAAAAAAAAGAAAAAGAATAGAAAAGTCGTGACATTCTACCTGGAAACCTGAGCACGGTCCGAGGGGTATATGACGAAAGTCTTTAAAACCTGGTGCCCTAAACAAACTGGTTGGGAGCTACCGACTTAGTGCTCATTACATGGGTGGATGGGTGAAGTTTAGCGATCTGTAAGTGTGGACCCTACCCGATCCACGGGCCGGCGCGACTTGCTTTTAAATGAAAAGAAAATGTGGGTTAGTTTTTTAATTTTAGAAAATCCGTCCCCGAGGAAGACAATTGAGTCGCTACTACTGTTGAGACATTTAAAGGGAAACCAAGTAAGAACAAAAAACCCCAATGACTCAGCATGGAAAAGCGGTCCGTGAAAACTAGGATTTCCGTCCTGAGATCGATTACCTATCGGGAAGGTACCTCATATGAGGTAGCACCCCCAGGCTCCTAACTCCTGGGCCTCTACTAGTGAATTAAAAGGGAGCATATGGGTCACAAATCAGATAGTCTCCTAGGCTAAACATACAACTTGATCAGACCAACCTAATTGGCATTCAAGATGCTTAAAACATCAACCACGGCAAATTACACGCACTGCGGGTCCCTAAATAAGCCGCTGCAAGGAAAAGTCGCATACTGGAGCATACAATAATCTCTCAAAATTAGATATCGTGCCAAAGGAAGCCAGGAGAAACCATACATGGCATCTCAACCACTCATTGATGCTACCACTCTTGTGCAACCATATCTATTCATTCAAGAAACGGCCCAACAAAACACTGTATTATCGTGCTTAACTAATCACCCTTGGACCCGCATAGATCTTGATTCTTAAGAATCCAAAATTGAACCAAATTAACCTGAACTAAACCCCATTTCAGACCCTAAACATAGCCCTACACTGATCTAGAGCGAATGGGCTAGACTCACAAAGGTCACGGGTTTCAATTAAACTGAAATTGGACGACCCTTACAAAACCCGAAAAAACTGGCTGATCCAGTTCCCCAACCAATCGATCCGGTTGAGAACAATTCTAAAAAAATTTAAGAACATTCCTTACAGAGTAAGGAAACCAAAAAAAACAAACGGTGTACAATTCCGCCACCGAATGACTAAGAACCGACACAAACAAAACAAAGTACCCAAACTTCCATTTCGGAAAACTGAACTCAATGAACTGGCTGATCCGGTTTCCCAACCAGTTCAGCCGGTTGAGGGAGACTCTCAAATTTTTTCAAAACCTTCCTCCGAGTCGAATCCAAACAACTGGGCGAAAACCAACTCGAATGACCGAGAACCACAAACGCCAAATACCCAAACTGCTGTTTCAAAGAAATCGAATTCAAGTGAACCGATTGATCCGGGTTTCCAACAAGTTCAACCGGTTGAGAGAGGCTCTCAAAATTTTCAGAACCTTCCCAAAGAGTCAGGAACTAAAAAAAAAGAAATGTAGTACAACCGACTAATGATCGAGAACCGACACAAATCTGCGCAAAGACTATACCGCTGCTCCAAAGAAATCGAATTCAATGAACCGGATGATTTGGTTTCCCAACCAGTTTCGCCAGTTGAGAGGCTCTCAAAATTTTTCAGAACCTTTCTCAAAGAGTCAAGAAGCCAAAAAAACAAACGGAGTACAAATCCAACTCCGAATGACTGAGAACCGACACAAACGGTGCCAAAGACCCAAACTGATGCTCCAAAGAACTGAGCCATTAACCGGCCGATCTCGTTTCCCAAATCCGGGCTCAGCCAAGAAGAGAGGCTCTTAAATTTAGCGCACCTTTCTCAAAGATAGCCAGGGAATAAAAACAAAAGGAGTACAATCCGACACTGGAATGACCGAGAACCAACACAAACAAGTGTCAAGACCCAAATTGTTGTTCCAAAGACCGACCAAGGAATGACCGACTGGGTTTCCCAAATCCGGGCTTCACAAACGGCTGAGAGAGGATCTCAAAATTTTTAACAACCTTCCTCAAAGAGTCAGGAATCCAAAAAAATAAACAGAGTACAAATCCGACTCCGAATGACTGAAAACCGACACAAACGGTGCCTAGTGACCTAACACGAGTTCGCAAACAACAAAGGCAAAGAAAAGCATAAAAGAAATGGGAGAAGCATATAAATGTCGTACCTGTAAGATTCACGGCTATTCCCCCCCTTTTTTTTATTTATTTCCGCTTCCAAAACCAGGTATCCACTCCTTCAAATCTTTCGGAACTCCTCTTCAAAACAAGAGAGACCACGTCCGATTTAGGATAAACTCTTCTTCCTCCCTTTTCTCCCTTTTCTCCCTCTTCTTCCTCCATTCCCTTTTTGATCACCTCTCCACGTTTTTTCTTCTATTTCTCTCTCCCTTTCTTTCTGAGCCCACTCCATTTTGCACACCTTCAGTCCCGGGAATTCCCCTTCAAATTTCCCAAACTTCCCCACTTCATAAACACTCCTATTCCTAAGGTCCATATCGGGCCACATTTACTCCTTTGCTTAACCATCAAGTATCCAAGTGGATTCCAAGGTGGGCTGGGTAAGCAACCCATAACATGGTCCAAAACCGGATCCAACCCATGCCTAAGACTCCGATTCTGGGCTTATGGGCCCGATCCATATAGGACCAGGCACCAAAATCACAAAAATTCAGCGCCCACACAAGCTAGCCCGATGCACCTGGCCGGTACACTCCCAACCTGGTCGATCCGATTGAGAAAAAATCTGAAATTTTGAGAGTATAACATTCCTGAAGAATAAGGAGTCCATTAAAAACGATACTTGATTCCGAGTCCGAAGTAGGGAGATATGACCAAAATGTGCCCTTGCTGCTCGACCTGAACTCGCTCTTGTAATGAACTTCAATCGGAAATGGGCCGATCCAAGCATTAAAATTCTCAAATGTTTTTTAGATACTTCCTCAATGAGTAAGGAATCCAAAAAAAGAAACGGCGCTCAATTCCAAGTTCGGATGAGGGAGATATGATCGAATAAGCCCAAGTGCTCCGAATTCGACATACTCCAATAAACTCTGATTGAGCCAAACCCTTGGGGGGCCCCACTTGCTTCCTATGGCACGATGCCAATAACTGACACTCTAATGACACCCCGAAGTGAACTACGTATGCACTCAAAGGACCACATACCAACCCACCTGAGGCTTGAGACCGATCGCCTAAAGGGGTCTTTAACGATAAGAGAGGAGGAACGATGGGTAGTGTGACACCCATAGGATAAATGCAAGTGTTGAGTGACAAAATTGAGGGTCTACAAATATGACCCTCTTCAGTAGAGTGAATGAACGAGTGTATCGTGGGTCTGAAGTGCAGGTGATGCAACAATGAAATGAACTCTAGTGAAGAACCTAGATGACCAACAATTTTGTCCCCTTATCTAGTACTGAAGGTTAACTAACAGAAGGTCGTCCGAATAAGGACTTAAAGAAAACCAGTACGGCGCCCGGGAAGATGATGATCCGAGCACAATGCCTAAAGATAATGAACCGGGGCAATGCCGGAGAAGGTGAGGAAATATCGGCAAGCTCCGGAGAAGGGTCCGAGCAAGTACCGGAAAAGGTTGGATCCGGGTGAGTACCGGAAAGGTGGGATCTGGGTGAGTACCGGAAAGGTGGGATCCAGGCGAGTACCGGAAAAGTGGGTTCCAGATAGGTATCGAAAATGTGGGATCTTAGGCGAGCACGGAATGCGAGATCCGTGCAGTACCGTAGCGCGGATCCGGCGAGTACCGAAAAAGCCGCGGATCCGAGTGAGTACCGAAAAGGTGGGATCCGGGCAAGTACCGAAATGGTGGGATCCGAGTAGGTACCGGAAAGGTGGGATCTGGGCGAGTACCGGAAAGGTGGGATGCGGGCGAGTACCAAAAAGGTGGGATCCGGGAGAGTACCGGAAAGGTAGGATCTGGGCAAGTACCGGATAATGGTCCAAGAGAGTACTGGAAAGGTGGGATCCGGGCGAGTACCGGAAAGGTGGGATCCCGGCAAGTACCATAAAATGTAAAACTGTGAGTACCTAAAGGTAGGATCCAGCGAGCATCTAAATGTGGATCCGGCGAGTACCGGGAAGGTAAAATTCGGGTGAGTATCTGAGAAGGGTCCAGGTGAGTACCGGGAAGGTAAAATCCGGGTGAGTACCGGAAAAGGTAGGATCCGGGCGAGTATCAAAAATGTGGGATCCGGCGAATACCGGGAAGGTAAAATTCGGGTGAGTATCGGAGAAGGGTCCGGGTGAGTATCGGGAAGGTAAAATTCAAAGCAGTACCGTAGTGCTGCAGGGATCCGCAGTATCGAAATGTGGATCCGCGAGTACCGGAAAGGTGGGATCTGGGCGAGTACCGAAAGGTGGATCCGGTGAGATCGGATGAACCCGAAACAAGCTAAACGGCGTAAACAAACTCGTGTGGGAGCGGCAGCTCCTAAAGATAGATCCATGGTCCGCCAAATAAAATGACTCGAATAAGCCGTAAATCAAACACATTCATGACAAAAGAAGCGGGACGTCCCAAGATGACAAATGCAAGCGCCAAGCAAATGATAAACAGAAACCAAGAACTTAATAACAAGACGAAAATAAAGGGGTATGCCTCAGTAACAATCACAAATGCGACTAAAGGTGAAAGAGCGGGCGCCCTAGTCTAGGTATCAACGCTATGTCAAAATCCCATAACCGCACATGTGGTCAAAGTCGAGCCGAAAAATATCACAATCATTCATTCATGAAAATCATCCATTTTATTCCATAAAACTCGGGATATGTGGTGGTATGCCCCAGTTGTGCACATCTGATATGCAAGTGTCTCAATGAAAAAAAAACTCTGAAATAAATTTCCAAAGACCCAATTGGGAATTCGAACAAGCGAACAAGACAACATATGGGGAGTGCGCCTGCTTGCACCTCTACTGAGTTAACGAATATGTGTGAATCTGACCCTAGGCTAGCCCTTAGAAGCACTCTGTTGTATGAAGAAACCCAGCTGCATGTGGAGCATACTCAAACTTTGATGCCAAAATATCTCAGCGCGAAATTGGTCGCGCGTACAGCGCGCATGCCAATGCCAACATGAAAGGACGGGGTATGCCCCAAAGGTGAATGTGTCAAAGCATCAAGCTAATGGGCTAATAACTGGTCCCGACTGTGATCATCTATATCCGATCATGGACCCGAGGCAAGCAAACTAAATGGAGAAGCAATATGTGACCCGATACTCCCAAGAACGTAGACCCGTCGACATCCCGTACTCAATCGCAGATAACCCGTCCATATAAAATGCTTCGAAGCAAACACGAGATCTCATGGTCTCAAGGCGATCTTACGACTCGGACCGTAATGTAGGCCAAGGATGAAAGGTGAATGACATGATGGGAAACAAAGGCTCAAATACCCAATAAACACTGCCAAACCCCTGTACGCGCAATGTCAAATATCAAAGAATCGTGTGAGCAAGGTGACTCAACCAACATTCGAATGAACAATGTCAAATGATAAGTGAAGTGCACCAAAGGACACGTCGCTTAAGAAGCGAGACGACGATCAATAAGAGTAGAAGAAGACTGAAAGGGATAAGAAAACTGATGAATGGATAAAGCAAAAAAAAAAAAGCGAAGAAATGCTCGATACAAATGTGCAATGTGTGACAATGATGAACAACTCATCCTGTGAACGCTGTCAAAGCAAGTCACTATAAGATGGGAGTGGTGATGCGTAATGATCCAGTGACTTGAGCCGGCAACCTAAATTCATTCCCAATGTATTACCTGATCCATGGAGAAAGATCGCATAATGCTCCTCACTAACTCGTAGAGGAATAATAAATCTCTCAAACCTAAATGACCTTTGATGATCCCAAGTATATTAACGAATACCAAACAAATACAATTTTTTTTCTTTTGTTTTTTTTTTTTTTTTTTGTGTCGAACCACCAAAGTAGGTCGAATGCCATACTAACACAATCCAACCAAAAGAACCTCAAACCTCCAATCCCAAATGGTCCCCTCAACCTAAGAATCCCATATTAAAACCTATAGGCGGAACGAAGGGTGTGACAAACCCGACCGTAGCTCCGACGAGCACGTCATCATCATACAAAAGGAGATAAAAGTGAAACAAATAGAGATGATTGAAACTAGACTCAAAGGCATGGCGCATGCAAATGGTAAGAAAAGAAACATGCAATGATGCGAAAGAACAAACGAAGAATGACACACAATGCTCATAATGCTCACAGATCCTAATTAATAAATAAAGCTTACTTAGTGGCCCCCAACCCGTCGAAAAAGTATGCAAGGTTGAATGAAAGAATAGGCCATAATAAACCGCGTGAGGCTTAAAGGGCTAGCAATAGGATATATCAATGTATGGGTGTGCAATAGGGAATATGGCTACTCAAAGTGATGGCCACCCATTCTCTGACCATGATCTCACGCATAAAACTTCTTTAGCTGATCCACATTGACTGGCTCCATGAACTAATTTCCACCCAAGTCTCACAACCAGCCGTCCCTCTTAAGTCGATTCTAATGACATGTTCCGCCTCCCAATTCGGGATGAAACTTACCTCTGGGTCATGATCAACCCCCGAGGACCTTCAAGACTAGGTCGCCTTTTTTAAACTTCCTAGGCTTGACCCTTTTTCTAAATGCATGGGTCATTTTCCCCTGATAGGCCTAAACATGATCTGCTGCCCTCAATCTCCTCTCATCTAAAAGGCTGAGCTGATCATAACGGATCGAGCTCCACTACCCTCGTGATATCCGACACTCTAATGCTACTCTCTATGATCCCATCTCAATTTCAATGTGCAAGATCGCTCCATGCCATACCAAAGAGTAAGGTGAGCCCCATTTGAGTTACGAAAAAGATGTAATGATAAGCCTACAATGTGCAAAAAGTGGTGGATTCTATGACCAACTTTGTAGTCTCAAATCCATCTTTCTCAAAACCCTCCCGATATTCTTATTTGCGGCCCCAACCCAGCCTCCCATTACTCTATGGCCTATATGCATGATCGATGATGTCGACTACCATACTCTTGGACTGCGTATCCACTTCGCCTCCGAATGCACTTCATCTAAGATCAATTCACGAGGACCCCATATCTGGGTAGATAATGCGATATCCGATGAATTGGGCCACTCCGGGCCGTTGTCAATCCAGCATAGCAGCTTCCACCCACTTAGTGAAATAATCAATAGCCACCGCTGTAGATGTACTCATGCCTAATCGGAAGACTTAGGTGAGATCTTCCCAATAATATCAATACCCTATACTGAAAACGGCCAAGGGGATGGGCACGCGAACTCGAAGGTGGCACGTGCTAGACAAGTCTCCGTGCATTTACACCCGCACCGCATGCAACTGTAATAACTGCCTCCATAGTCAACCAAAAGTAACCAAATTTCCTCATGATCTTACGAGCTAGCATGGCCTCCCATGTGTGGGCCATGTGATCTCTAAAAGATGAACCTCTCTCATCACCGATTCAGATTCGCTGGCCCGCACAATAATAATAGCCATCTGGGTGATCTCCTATGTGCGGCATCCCCACAAATAACAAATCTGTGCCAACTGTCTCTAATGCTCTCCCCTGATCCTTGATGCGCTATCTCAGGTAGTCCACAGTACATGACGTAAACCCGATAAATATCATGATACCATGGTACCATCCCGATTCAATATCTCCAATTAAACAACAAAGAGAAATGGTGCGACCGTCTCAATCAATAAATGTCGTGACAATCACTCCCGCAGAATCTCAACCACGTATTAAGGTGGCTAAGGCATTAGCAACTCGATTCTCCGCCTTAGGCGTATGTGTGTGTATATATCTTAACTCGTCAAACCGCAACCGTAGGGTCTAAGTAAGCATGGTGGCTTCAACTTCTCATCCTCAGTCCCCTCCAGATACCTCAGTCTCTGGCTGTGATAAACTGTTGGAACCTCACGTAGATCTCCAACCTGCCCAATGCCAATATCCAAAGGCGCCCCAGTCCGTAATGCAAGCCCCATACTCAACTATATTATTCGGCTTAACTGGCGATGATCGTAAAATACTAATCGAATCGACCAGAACGTGGATCACCGTGGTGATATCAATAAGATACCAATACCAACCCCACCGATTGGTTTACACCATCAAAGTACAACCGCCATCCCGTAATGCTGCTAGTCATTTAAACAAATTGCTCATCGTGGAAATCATCGCCAATCGGGTTCACATCTGGATACTCCGCAGTTAAAGCCAAATGATCCGCAACAATGCTTCCCTTTTACCGATTATGTGTCATATACTCGACATCAAACTCAATAGAACCAACCATCTCATGTATGATCACTATCGAATGTGCTCCACGAACAAATATCTTAATGGATCCAATCGAGACTAAAAGTATGGAATACTCTGCCACATAGTGCCTAAGTCCTCGGGTAAACTAAACCAACGCCAAAACAGGCGCTCAATCATAATGCATTTGCACTCGTATTCCAAAGATCCTCTTTACCCGTATAATAAATGGCTCACACCTTCCCGAATCATCGAAATGGAGCTAACATGCATCCCAAAGCTATGTCCGAACTCAAATATGTGGGCCGCCCGCGCTGGAGGCACTAAACGTGAGAAAGTAACATTCCTTAATCTTCTCAAAAGCACATTGACAATCATTATTCCAAACCGTAGGCCTGTTCTTCCTCAGAAGACGAAAGGTTGTGGCCTCCGCATATGTCGGCCTAGTCCTAGCATGAAACGACCGATGTATTGTAGTCCTACTTAAAAGTTTCCGATCTCTTTTCATTCCTGAGCAGTGGACGAGTGCCTAAAACACTCATATTATACTCGCTACCACATTTTCCCTGCTATTTTAGAGTAATTTTATAGTTTTTGTGACTAGAATACCGAGTTGATGTCTTTTTGTGAATGCGGAGCATTGGGTGAAAAGAGCGAAGAACGAAGCGTATTGGAGCAAATGGGAACAAGGCGATGGCACTGTCACGCCGCGACGCCCCCACGGCCATGACGCCGCCACGCCGTGACACCAATATCGCCGACGCCACGCCGCGACGTCGCCAAAATCGCTCTCATCATTAAAAATAAATTGGGTTCTAAATCAAGGGGGACGGAGGCGCACGAACATGCATAGGTTTCGAGCAGAGTGACACTGGATTTCGAGAAGTGCCCTGAATTGTAACGTTTTTTCAATTTTGATATTTTCGATTTTAGAACAATGTTTCCTTTATTAAATGCTTTATCTTTTCCTCCATTATGTTCTGGGACTTTCTAGGGTTACATCAAACCCTGTCATGTACAATGGATTAAAAGTTTGATATTTCATGTTATTCAGTTGTTATTAATTTGTCACATCTACTCTATACCTGCATTTCAATTATATGTTAATGTCTAGCCAATGTTAGCATAATCGAACCGGGAGGATCCAGACTGAGATGAGGGTATTCCAGGATCTCGGTAGAGTGTACCTTAGCCGATTCTGCCAATAGAGATATTCCGAACCTCGAAGGTAGCATTTGAGGTTAGAACATTTAAGCATTTCATGGAATACCGATCGAGATAGAGATACACTCGATTCTATTCACACTAGATAGGCTGATATACCTCGAGAGAGGATATCTCGTAGGCAAGATCACCTCGCTAATTGACATATTACAAATAGATTGGACAATAGCTCTTTAGAAAAGTAATCCATCGAACGTGATAGGGGGCGATGAACCCCAGGCACCAACACCATTAATTCACTAGAATCAATAAACTTAGCTGCGCTTTCCCTACTTGCCTTAATTCCTAAACTCTTTGCTCAGATATTGTCCGAAAAGCGGTATCCTTCAGAGTCAATTTACCTTTCTCGTGGATCAACATCCGCACGCTAATTATATTACTCGTGGCTACGCTGCACTCGCGCATTTAGGCATTCATTTTATACACCGCGCTTTCTGCCCCTCGTCAAGTTTTTGGCGTCACAATGGGGAAAGGTTTAAATTTGATATGTAGAAGTGAGCACATGATAATATTCTCGAATTTTTCTTTACTTTTGTTATTTTTACAAGTGTCAGAATTGGTTTTGCTTAGCTCAGGTGTTATCAGAGTACAGTGCTCTAAAGTGGAGGCATGCGACAGAAGAAAAACCGACCACCAACATTCAGGTGGATCCCGAGCCGTAAAGACTTCCCCGTGACAGATTGCGCGAGAACAAGAATGTAATGATTAACTTCAATAGTTATGGAAAACATCAAGAACAAGATTTCGGGGCGTTGAACAACCGAACCAATGTGAGAAGTTCTAAATAGAATCAAGCTACCTGTGCCATTCATACAAACAGACGACCTTACATGTTATTGTATGAGTTTGTTTTACCACCAATGCTTGTTCAGACAAATGAACGACGGCCACCGATTCAAGCAAACAATTTTGAATCAAGCTACCACAGCACACATGCTTCGTAACATATTGTTCCAATGGACTACCCCATGAGAACCCAAACACGCATTTGACTAACTCCTCGAAGCTCACATACCATCAAATACAAATCTGAGTTACCGGCTAGTCCTAAGATCGCAAGATTCCCACTCCTCACTGGGGGATGAGCCAAACATCGCTAACTGGGGCCACCCACCGCACTCCATTACTACATGGAACGAGTCAGTACAAAAGTTTCGACACTGAAGTTCTTTCCACCTTCGAAGATTTCGCTAACCCAAGAGATCAATACGTCTGGGTCAACTGTGGCGGGAGAACTCCGGCAGAGGCATGGGACAGTTCCATGAATTATTGGGTATGGCGTCCTCACCACCGACTACAACCGTATGGATGCAAGTCCACACCTTCTACAATGGTCCGAGAAATACAACCCGAACAATGATGATGCCTCAAATTCGGAGGATCATCGATGAAGAAAAACCACACTCAGCATGATATCGAAGATGTCGCGAACTAACACTAATCGGGCCTAGAGAAGGCTACACCAAGAAACACTCTGCGGTGGCACAGATAATGCAATTCTCAATAATCCGTAAATCATCATGTGGCCTGTACCGACTAAATGTGCCTAAATAGACAAATAGGAATACACATGCCATACGCATCACTCCATGGGAGTCAGGTGAATCCTGCAGGACAAGACATTAGCGCGAATGTCACCAAGAACACTACAAGAGAGCAAGCCCGTGACGTGTCGAGGTTTAACTTAATCAATCACGCCAGAAAGGACCGTATGGGGGTAATGCCTACCGAACTGACCGTGAGACAAGGGTGGCGAACACCGTGAACTTAATAATCAAAACAATCAAGGGTATGGATGCATGCAATAACCGTAATAACAATATGCCATCAATCGAGCTAATGAACCACCTCCCCGAAAAGAAGTCGGGTTTTAGAGCAAGCTCTAAAGACGTATGTTAACTCGTGATTCCGCGCTCATGAATGAGACTAAGGCTAACATGCAACAGCAAACAACCCAGGCAAACAATCAAGCAGCACAGCTAAGGAGTTTGAGGCAATAAATGGGCCAAATGGCAAGCTTACTTACGTAAAGGCAACCGGTTCTTGTCGAGCACCAGAGGGTAAACCTAAGAAGAGATGGAATGGGAGACGTTAAAGCAAACTAATACGCTGGTGGTAGCTGGGAGAATTGGAATCACAAGTGCAACCCCACTGGGTAGAGCGCGAGACCGAGGAGATCACACAACGTAACGAAAAGCATGATGCGGGCCAAAGAACTACGTGGAGAAACAAATGCCAAGCAGAGACCTCTAGTGAAGCAAAGGCCAGCATACCAGTCCCTTACCCACAACGTCTCAAGAAACATAAACTGGACAAGCAATTCACGAAGTTCATGGATGTTTTCAAAAAGCTGCATATAAACATCCCATTCTGGTTGACATGCCCTGCAGCAAATGCCCAGTTATGTAAAGTTCATGAAAGACATTTTGTCTCGTAAGAGAAGACAAGATTAGGGCAGACTTCGAGACGGTAAACTTAACTCGAGGAATGCAAGGCCATCCTTCGTGAGGAAGCTACCGCAAGCTCAAAGACCTGTGCAAAGCCACTATCCCGTGCACAATCGAAATGCGATTTTCGAGAGAGCGCTGTGGTGATTCGGGGTGCCATCATTAATCTTATGCCCTTATCAATCTTTAAGCCGTTTGGGATTAGGAGAAGCCCGTCCGATCACAAATACTCTTCACCTGCGTATTATCTTGAAGCACCAGAGGGATAATAGAAGATGTCTTGCAAGAAAGGCCGACAAGTTTATCTTTCCACAGATTGCCTTGCATACGGATAAGATGTAGAAATACCGGACATCTCGGGAAGACCTTTTCTAGCAACTCCAAGTGGCAAATGATTGATGTGCGCAGGCGAATCAAGCTAAGAGTACAAGAAGAAGAAGTAAAATTCAATGTCTTCGAGGCGTTGAGACACCGTGCCGTAAAGTGATACGCGGCTTAATGGTCGATATAGTGTAGGCTATAGTGTCTAACCAAAGCGGTCTCACTCGACCTTTGGAGACTAGCCTAGTGGCGAATGCATCCGGTGAACCCCGAGTGACGAGGCGTAAGAACACGTTATGGATGGACTCCTTCGGGCACACAGCTGAAATATCAACCCAGGGGCTAAGGAGCCAAACAATTCTGGCTCCACTCAATGGAGCAACCACCCAAGACGGAACAAAACCCTACCCAACCCATCCGAAGTATGCATATCCGGGTAGAATCTACACTACTCCGTAATTATCTCATCATCCCTAACCGAAATGGAGGAAGAGAAGCTATCGAGGGTTCTTCGATCGCTAAATAAAGTACCCTGATGGTCTCAAATGACCTAGTGGATCCGCCTTCTATGTGTATGCACCGTGATTTTATTAGAAGACGGGCTAATAAGCCCCTCGCGGAAGCGCAGAGGTTGAATCCGTTGAATGAAGGAGGTAGTTCGGAAAGAAGTTCTAAAATGGCTAGATACTGGGTGATTTAATTCCATTTCGCATACGTACGGGTGTTCTGCTCGCAGCTGGCTTATAACAATCACATCGATCGAAACAATATCTTACCGCCATCTAGAATAAAGACCGGTGGAGAATTTGTATTGACTATAGAAATAACAAGGCCACTCCTGAAAGATCACTTTCCACTCCGCCATTTCAAGATCGATGCTCGGGATCGACAATGGTATGAATATTATTGCTTGATTGATATTCTACATAAACTAAATCGCTATAGCTACCCGAAGATCAGGAGAAGACAACATTCACTTGCCCCTATGGTACATTCGCCCGGCGATGCCCTTGACCATGTAATGCTCCGGTACTCCAAATGATGCACATGATGGCCATATTCGATACATGGTAGAAAAGACGACATCGAGATTTTCATGGATGATTTCTCAAGAATGGAAATTCATTCGACAATTGTCTAGCAATGGAGAACCGTATCGCAAGATGTGAAGAGACCAATTTGGTACTAATTGGGAAAAGTGCCATTTCATGGTACAAGAGGGTATTGTCCTCGACAACTGGATTCAAGAAGAGGGATAGAGGTAGATAGTGGCGGCATCAAGCAATCGAGAAGTTACTTCCACCTTCTTCGCTGAAAGGGATCCAAGTTTTCAGCCATGCCGGATTTTATAGCGCTTATCAAGGATTTCACAGACATAAACCATTGTCTAATTTGCTATTCCGTGGATCCCATTCGACCACTCCCAATGCGTACATGCTTTTACCGTGACAAAGATAAGTCGATCTCACCCTATCGTTGTACCTCCGCATTGGTCTTTTCCATTCGAAATGATGCAGGATGCGACTACGCGATTAGGGCGTATTAGCGTAACGAGAAAATCTTCAGTGATTTACTATGCTGCGGACTTTGAATGACGCCAACTCGAATTATGCCACTACTGAGAAAGAACTATTGGCCATTGTCTTTGCTTTTGACAAATTCAGGCCATATTTGATTGGCAACAAAGTCGTGGTACACACTGATCATTCGGCCATTAAGTACTTGATGACCAAGAAAGATGCAAAACCCAGATTGATTCGGTGGGTCCTTCTGTTGCAAGAGTTCGACGTAGAAATCAAGGACAAGAAGCGGCACTGGCACCAGTGGCGCATCACCTTCGCGACCGAGCGGGCCGCAGATGATGTTCCTGAACGACGACTTCCGCACGAGAAACTTTGCTATCGAGACAAGAGGGCGCTCCTCGGTTTGCGATTATGTGAACTATTTGCAAATCCAAAGTGATTCCCTGCACTTAACCATCGTAAGAAAAGGTTTTTCTCGCGACACCTTAAGCACTACTATCGGGAAAGGTTTTACCTTTACAGTAATCAGGCCGACCAAAGGATAAGGAGATGTGTGCCCGAAGATGAAATGCTCGTGATTCTGAACCATTGTCACACTCTATCGTGTGGTGGACACTTTGGTGGCCAGAGAACAAAGAATAAGGTTCTACAATCGGTTTTTATCGCCTTCCTTATTTAAAGATGCTCATCACCTCGCTTTCCACTGCGGACAAATGTCAACGAATGGGAACATCTCTAAAAAGGACGAGCCACCTATGCATCCATTCGAGGTAGAGTTGTTCAATTTATGGGGGATTGATTTCCTTATGGACCATTTCCCGCATCATACAATAACAATTTATACATCTTGGCTGGGCTGCACTATGTCTCAAAGTAGAAGCGATTCCAACACGAACCAATGATGCCAAGATTGTAGCTCAATTTCTGCGCAGCAATATATTCTCACGTTTTGGAACTCCTCGAGCTTTAATCACAGATAATGGTACGCATTTCTACAATAAGGTAATAGACAAGGTTTTGCAAAAGTATGGGGTACGCATCGCATCTCTCGTGATACCACCCACAATCAAACGGGCAAAGGCAGGTATCCAACCCGGAAATCAAGTACATCCTCGAGAAGACAAATAACAACTCCAAGAAGGATCGGGTCTAAAAGATAGACGATGCGCTCCGGCATACCGCACCGCATTTAAAACTCCTTTAGGTATGTCCCCATTCGTACTTGTTTATGGCAAAGCGCGCCACCTTCCAAAGAGAATCGGCATCGAGCTTCCATTGGCCACTCGACAACTAAATACGGACAAGATTGGGCCGGTGAAAAACGACCACTCCAACCTGAGCCAGATGAGTTCGTAAACCGGGCATAAGGAGAACGCCCGTATTTATAAGGAGAAGACCAAGGCCCGGCACTACGCTACATCACCATAAAGAATTTACGTCCGACAACAAGCCTTCTATTCACCCCGACTAAAGCTTTTTCCCGGAAATCAAGTCTCGATGGTCCCGACCTTCTACTCGTGAACAAAGGTCTTTCCCATGGTGCGTAAGTTTCACATCCCGAGAAAGGCACATTCACGCCACCCAACGCTGAAGTTCTGCACAGAGAGGCTGAAGCCATGCATAAGCAAGCCGCACCTTCGTACCGCAGAAGAAGTATAGTCAACGATCACAGAGTTTGAGAGTTCTCGAACATGACATCGAAGTTTCGTGGTCGCCGAGCCAACGACATTAAACATAGCGCTTCGGGATGCAACCTGCAGTCTCCTAAATTTTGTAGTTCCAAGTTCTATTAGTTATTTTCAGCAATTTGTGGTTTCTACTGCGGTCCCCCCGATCGTTGCTTCATTGCTTGTTTAATCATAGGACCGGGCGTGGGTACAGGTCTTCAAATGGTTCAATACCCGAATGATGCTTTACACGGAGAGTTCCCTTTCAAAAAAGTGGGCGTAATCAGGTGTTCAAAATCCTTGCGACACCTGCCATCGCCGCGACGCGGAAACTTCACGTCGCGACCGTACCCCAACTCCTCACACGTCGACGCGGATCCTCACGCCGCGACGTCATTTTCAAGCTTCTGCCACGCCGCGACGTGAATTCCTCACGCCGCGACGCCATTTTTGAAGTTTTTCCGTCACGCCGCGACGCGGATTTCCTCACGCCGCGACGCTACTTTGAAGTTTGCTACGCCGCGACGCGGATTCTCACGCCGCGACACATTCAGCTCCGCCACGCCGCTGACGCGGAATTCTCTCACGCCGTGACGCTACCGTCATTTATTTCGCCATCGCCGCGAGCCGTGGTCCCGCACGCCGCGACGCCATTTGGTCATGTCCTCCGCCACGCCGCGACGCGTCCCGCACGCCGCGACGCGGACCTCGCTTTTAGCCCAAGCTTCTAGTTCATTTCGCTCTTCACCTCACACACCTTCACTCATCGAACCCTAGCTCCTCGCATCCCAAACAGACCGGACTGTGAGTCTCGATCCCATCGGCCTGAGACCACTCTCTCGCCACGACCACCGTAAGTCACCCCTTTTTGGGCTCTATAGTGGCATCTCCACCACTGTGTGCCCGATTCTAGCTTCGTACGTAGTCTAGGTTCATCGGGTGCGTTTGTGTGCTAGAGATCTTTAGGTATTCATAGGTCTTTTTAGATATTCATTTCTGGTCGCCTAGGTTCCTTAGGGTCTTTGAGTCCCATTTAGGGCTTTCATGACATTAGGTAGCTTTTAGTTGATTTGTTGTGGTGCACATTAGGTGTTCGAGTTTTTGCCTAAGTCAATATGTCTGGCAAGATGTGTGTTGCTCGGCTGCGAGCCTACCATCGAGGACCCGACCTCATGCTCGATGCCTCACGTTTCTTTATAAACGCTGGCACTACGGGACGGCTTAGCACAATTTGCAAAACCGATCCTTCATTAAGGAGAAGGTTTCATCACCCCGATGATTTCTTTAGAAAGACCATCGAGGCTAAAGGGTGGCGTGCCTATGCCAACCCCCACAATGGGCACGAGCCGAAGCCCGAGAATTTTACGCCAATCCCAACCGGGCCCCATGTCCCTCAAAAAGGTCGTGGTGCGAGGTATATCGGGCTCGACTTCATCGCAGTCGATCAATAGTTTCATGGCCTAGAACAACATGTCCACCCGGACCCTTTTGATCGCCTCCGCGAAACATCCCACTACCATGAGGTCATCCGCAGCTGACCAAAGGCCGTGGCGAGCGGAGGATCAACAAATACGGCCATGCTGTCAATTTCAAGGCCAAAGCATTTGGCCTACATTTCTAAGGTTTGGCACCACTTCATCACTTCGCGTTTTATCCCGGAGATCTAATGTGAAGTGACCTACTAGCGCTCCTTTCTCAACTCGCCATCATACGTGTGATATACCATCTTCGATGTCAAGGCGTTATCGAGATGCCATCCTCCATAACCGGACGCGAAGATGAACCCTGGGCACTTTTCTCGATATTTGGCTTGTGCAAATAGTCGGGTGCCCTTGACGCATAATGAGGCCTCGCTTCATCCGGACAAGGCAATATCGGTCGAAGCGGATGCCCACCTGTGTCCCGCAACCCGAGGGCCTACGACCAGTCACGAGCCCCTGGACGAGACGAGCAGAGTATCGCTCGTTATGGATCCCCACGATCCCCCCGGAGACCTTGGCCGCCTCCTCGCCCCAGCCCACTCCACCACCATCCCAACCACCTCCACCACACTCCCAAAGAAATTATTGAGGCGCCACCCTCCTACCTTCACCAGATCTTGAGGACCCGGCGTCACAACACCGTAGCTGCTGGACGCCTGGCGAGACCCAGAGCACCAGTCCTCGTTACCCGCATATGGAGGCGCGGCGCGGCCGATATGCGCGGACGCTTCCGCCAATCAAAGCACACATTCCTACAAAGAAGCAGCTAGCCTATGTGCCCACCGCCGCTTCTCGTTTTTCACCATCCACCACCACCTCCACCGTTAGCTGATATTCAAAGGGGAGTTCCCTTACCCTATGTTTTTATCTTGCCGCAGGACACCGGATATTTTGTTTAGGAGGATCATAGATCGGCACCATGTTTCAGGTGGTCGTTTATCAGGTTCGTTTTTAAGTAGGTGTGATTTTTAAGGTGTTCCATATATTAGTGTGTTTCTTTGTTTTTCGTTTATTTTACATCACACTTTCATTTCATTAGTCGTGTTAGTTGTTTGATTATATTTAGACATTCTGCTTGGTAGAAATTGCATACATGAGTGCTATGTTGAAAATCGAGGATCAATTTTTGATCGAGCTCACTATAAACTTGTTCAATTGCATACATTTTCTCGATGCCTGCAATTAGATTAAATAGTTGAAAGGGCTAGTAAATCAATCCCAGTCAAGAAACCAGCTTCAAAAACCCTATCACACTCTTCACACACTAGTGACTTTCGCAGTACGGCTAAGCGCCGAACTAACCACTAAAGTTCGATCAACCTGGGGTGGAGATTCAACTCATTTGAGTGACTGACACCTAATCAAAAGAGGATCGCGATCGAGCCCCAACCAAAAAGAGAAAATACAAAAACAATAGAAAAAGAGAAAAAGAAAAAGCAAATATGACAAAAATAGGGGTATATGCATGGGGAATGCTTGATCATCCACCGAATCCCGCATACCTCCGAGGGGCCATCAGTTTAATGCCTCGAGCCAACCGGCCTGAGTCATTGACTTCACCGGCTCACTACATGGGATGTAAGATGGATCATTCACGCAACCTAGACCTTGAGTTTGGCTGGAGTGTTCGGGGTGAAGTTTGAAGGAATTGAATGCCCGGGTGCTCCTTAACTAACCGGTGGGGAGTCACCAATGGATCCCCGGGCTATTGTGAACACTCGACTAAAACTTTGTCACTAGGGTCTTCTTCCATTGTGTTTTAGGTACGTAGGGAAATTTCTTAGTGCATGAGAACATGAATAAATGGGTGCGTCTTATCCTTCCTTTAGTTAGCTTCTTCCTAATAGGCGAGCCGAGTTTAAGCTTTCGGGGTATTCCGAACCTAGGCATATACCTGGAAGTCACTCATTATAAGCACATAGGGATTTTGGGAAAGGCTATTGAATCAATCATGGGATTTGATGCACCCAGTCGTGTTTAATCTATCTCACTGGTTACCGAAAGTCAAATATCTGTATGCCTTTATCAACATTGAGAGAAAAACAGCTGGGTGGCGGTAGTTTTACCCAAATTGATCCCCTATTTTTCAAAGATGTGCACATCATTAGTGTGAGTTACATTATGTCGGGCGGTGTGTCCTCGTTTCCAGAGCCTGCTCTGTTTGAGACAAGCAAGAAACTAAGTTTCGGGGTGTGATGAGTGCCTAAAACACTCATATTATACCTACCACATTTTCCCGCTATTTTAGAGTACCTTTATAGTTTTCTTTGTGATCGTAATACCGAAGTTGCTCAGAATGCAGAGCATTGGGGTGAAAAGAGCAAAGAACGAAGCGTGATTTTTGGAGCAAATGGGAACAAGGCGATGAAGTACCGTCACGTCGCAATCGCCCCACGCCGCGTGATATCGCCCTCACGCCGCGACGCCCCCATCGCCGCGTGACGCGCCGCCACGCCGTGACACCACCACGCCGCGACGTCAAGGACGTCACCAAAATCTGCCTCATCATTAAAAGCAAATTAGGGCTCTGGAAACTACGGGGATCAGAGGCGCGAACGTAGGCAAGGCAATGTGCTCTCGAGAGCGTAGTGACACTGACTGAGGAAGTGCCCGGGAATTGTAACGTTTTTCAATTTTTTGGATATTTTCGGATTTTAGAACAATGTTTCCTTTATTAAACAGTTTTATCTTTTCCTCCATTATGTTCTAGATCTCTTTCTAGGGTTACATCAAACCCTGTCATGTACAATGGATTAAAAGTTTGATATTTCATGTTATTCCACTTGTTATTAATTATTAAGATCACTCTGTACTCGCATTTCAATTATATGTTAATGTCTCCGCCAATGTTAGCATAATCGAACGGGAGATCCGAGATTCGAGAGATGAGGGTATTCAGTGGATCCGGGCAGAGTAGCTTCTAGCCGATTCGGGTTAATAGAGATATTCACCGAAGGTAGCATTCGAGGTTAGAACATTTAAGCATTTCTAATACTCCCAGTCGAGATAGAGATATACTGATCGACCACGATAGGCGGATATGTCTCAGAGGATATCTCGTGAGGGCAAAGATCACCTCACAATTGACATATTACAAATAGATTGAATAATAGCTTTCTTTAGAAAAGTAATCCATCGGGAACGCGGATAGGGGCGCATTTAACCCTAGGCACCAACACCATTAATTCACTAGAATCAACAGCTTAGTTGCAGTTTCCCTACTTACTTTTTACCCTAAACTCTTTTGTTCGATATCAGTTCAAAAGCGTAACCTCTATAGTCAATTTACCTTCCCCGTGATCGATATCCCGTACGCTAAGTACAATTATATTACTGGGCTACGCGTACTCAAGGCATTTGTGCATTCATTTTATATAATCAAGGGCTGCCCAAAGCCAACGTGTGCATGTCAAGTATGGCCTGATCTTCTCCGATCAACCTCTATACCGCGCCACTAACAATGTGACCCAACACTAAAAAGTTACCCGCTGCACTTTCGGGGATTCAATCTCAACTCAACTCCGTCGATCCTCTCAAAGAATCAATGCCGCGGCGGATTTTCCTGCCTCTGATCTCACCATCATGTCAACCACATATACCTCAACATCTCTATGCATCATCATGGAATAAAGTAGTAGCAAATTTCTTCCGATAAGCGGCTCGCATTCTTCAACCCAAATGGCATGACCCGATAGCAAAGAAGTACCCCACTCAAGAATGGTTAAGTCTTCCATATCCTCCTGAGCCATCAAAACTGACATACCCAAACCCATCCATGAAGGACAACATGTGGTGCCCTCAAGTAGCGTTGCCAACTAACATATCAATGTGTGGGAGGGGAAAATCATCCTCAGTGGTCGGCCTTATTCAAATATCAAAAGTCAACACAAACTCTAACTTTGCTATCCTTTGGGAAATGTGATCACATTAGCCAACCACTGTGATACCAACTACTTACAGAAGCCAAATCACCGAGCTGCTTCGAATCTCCTCCTTAACCCGCAACTCCATCGAGGATAGCCCTCAATTTCTGCTTAACTGGCCTAGCATGTGGCAGAATGGGAAGGTGATGTTGAACTATAGTGGGGTCAAGGCCTAGCATGTCCTCATACAACCATGCAAATACATCCAAGTATGACCTGAGTAGGTCAATCAATCCACTTCTCTCATTAGGAGATAAGGAAGAGCTAATCCTAATCTCATCATCGACCGTACACCAAAATTCACCTCAGGCAATTTAAACGGTGTAATCCTATCCTCAGACATAATTTACCTTTGATTTACACTCCCAGCTTGTCATCCGGTTCTTCACATCATCAACATCGATACATGTGCTATGGGCGCCGGTGGTGCAATCAAAGGAAAATGTCGTGGACAAGCAAATACCAAAATACCTATGTCATTATTACCATCGGGGTCATCAAAGCCGGTACAAACCCGATATAAGTGTCAAAAGAAAGATAGGCCCACGAGTCGGACGCTCCTCAATGTAAACAAGATCAGCGAGTAATATCGCAGCAACAAGTCCATCACCATCAAACTCAAGCATGTGAAATCCCAAACACATCAAAAGCCGGGACGGCCTAAGGAAGCATCCGTATCGCGACCAAAGGCCGATCATGTCCATCGTAGCACAAGAAGTGTCACAGCGTCACACATCGATAACCCAGAAACTCCAAACATGTCAAAAGCATAACGGGCTCCACGCTGGTCAGGTCAAGGATACGGGCCGCCTATCATGTCCATTGCATCCATATAAGTATCGAAAAATCACACCATCTGACCATCTCTCAACCATAGGTGATCATATAGCTCGTGGACCTCCTCAGAAAGCACACGGAAAACACACTAGCTCAATCCGGTGATGGAGGTGCAACTATCATGGCCTCGGGTGGCTCAGTGGTCTTAGAACTCAAACACATCTTTCTTAGGGCCTGTTGAATGCCTCGAATCTTAGCCATCTTCGAAACATGGTCAACTCCTTCTATATGGGGTGCATGCTCCGATCCTCCGTAAATAATCACGAATCGAAAGTGTACTGCTGGAGAAGCGGCACTGAATGGAACCCCCGATTGCCGAGCTCTTACCCTATCTAGGCGCAAAGACGCCATGTCGCATATCCTCGTAAGGTGTAACCTAATCCATATGGTATGTCGTGACTCAATTGTGAAAGCAAACTCATGTGGCCCTTGGCTCATGGCGACTAATCCTAAGCCGCATATAGGAGATGTCATCAGCACCGGAAAATTAAAGTGCATCAGGTCGATCAAAAGACGTAGGTACCATGTCTCTATTGTCATCCTCTAAACTAACAACCTGGACCTCGTCAAAAACAAACTCAATCAAGTGCAAGTCGTCCTCATTGTGACTGATTTGTAACACTGGCTCAAAAGAGGTAACAACATCTTTGTCAAACTGTATCGTGAGAATGCGCCCCTCGTGTATGAACTTCACCTTCTGATGAAGTGAAGATGGTATAGCACCCGCCTCATGAATCCAAGGGCGGCCCAAAAGTAGGTTAAAGGATGACTGGATCCTCAAAACCTGAAAGAGTATGGAGTATCTGACTGGACCGATCATGACATGTGTAGTGAGAGTACCCATAACTGTCCTCCTTGAGTCCCATCATGCCTGATACCGATGGATGGCCAAAAATCTGATGGTGAAAAATCCCAAAGAAATGGCGCAACCAAAGGACAACGTTAAGGGCGAGCCGCGGTCGTAAGCGGGTGACTGACGACACCCTACGACCGAACAAGCCATCGAAGAACAAAGCGACAAACACGGTCCGATCCCTTAGGTGGTAAATCATTGCCGAAAAACATTATGCATGTATTCCTATCCGTTGTCGAAAGTGGATCGGGCCCCCCTATGGTGCAGTGGTAGCGCGATCAACTCTAACTGACCGAGCCTCCGATCACGCATCTCTATGCGGCCGATGAGCCAATAAGCCCAAATGGAAATGCAAATGAGCGGTGCGCACCGCGCAAAATCTCATCATCTTCCTCCACCTCATCTCTAGAATCACGCAAATGAAAAGGTCTATCAATAGGTAGGGCCGACGCTACCCTCCCACCGTAATAACTGGACATCTCTATGCACGGCCCATACCCGGAACATAACGAAGGGTGCCATGGGGAGGAACATGTTGCAAGTATACCGGGCGACATCATGGAAACCGTTTGGGAACATCATTTGGAATCAATCTGGGGCCACTTAGAGACTACGACTATGGGTGTATCGACTAAAGTCCGGAAGTCGCGCATAAATAGATCAGCTTCGAGGAGCCTCCATCTCATCCCAACATGAATATCTCATCTCCCAAAACTCAATCGAATGTATACTACTCCGTGGGGGTGGAGGTGTGAGCCCAAAGTGTCATGAGTGGGGAGTTGGTCTATAGTCACTCTAGGGAGTCCCAAATCAACCAAACCCCCCGATCAATCAAGTCCCGAATAGCATGCTCAATGTCGCACAACTACTCATATCGACCCGTCGATGATGTGCACGCTAAGATCGGTCCTAAATCCCGTGGGCAGTTATGGTGGTGGTTTAGGGGTGGCGCAGTTGGAATTAACTAAACCTTCAACCAATCTCCGAAATTCTCATCGCTGGCATCCCGATTTGTGTAACCGGCTCGCCGCCTTCTGCGGAGGCAAAGGTTTTATACTACCGATGGTACCGTACACGCGCCTGGAGGCAACTGCGTAAAGATATACCACCGTGGTGGCGATGTAGACAAGTAGGCCCACCGGCCCCGAAAGGAGTAGTAGTTCTCAGATATATCCCGTCAGATCATCCGGTAAGGAGGTTCGAAAACTACCTTGAAATAGAAGGTGACGGTGGGACTGTCTCACAGGCTAATGGTAGGCACCAACATTTCGATGGTCTAAGTCCCGACCCTGGCTTCTTTCCCTTAGAGTCTGAAGGGGAAGAGTCTACCCATAGTCCTCTAGATATGCCCTCCTCAATGCCATAGAGGGCCTGAACCAATGATCCAAAATCCAGATGGGAAGCTCCATGATGTTTAGTGCAAGCGGTTGAAGACTACGCATAATCATGATTATCTGATCGTGCTCTGAGGGTCTATATCTCTATGATTTGATGTCTGCTCTAACTGACTGTGTAGATCTGAATTTCTAACAAGTCTACCTTCGATCCGGATCCAAGCCCGAACCTGAGTCGCTTCTTAATTCAATAACTTACAAAAGGAAAGGGGTACTAAGTCCCCGTGACTATCAATCCCAAACTAATCCAAAGAATGCAATCCCATAATGAAATCCTCTAAGGGAATGAGCTGACATGTGACATCAACAGCTAATCTAATATGTGGCTCCATATGCAGGAGCGAGATTCTAACATGGTAATACCTTAGGGGTAAGGTGGCTCAAAAGCTATCAAAGAGAAAAGGCAAGTCCTAAAAGGCTAAATGACCGTACCCACAAGGATACACAACCTAAGATCCTAATCAACAATCAAAGTGACATACTGGTGATGAGTCCAAAAACTCATTTGATTTTTAATCCATTTTTCTGAGCATATTACAAGATAAATGTTGATTTGTATGCAGAAATGTGGATATTTTACTCAAATTTAATTTTAAAATACAAAGATGTTTAAAACCCGAGCAAAAACTTAGAAGAGATAAGCCTTATATGTAAAATGAAGTCGCAACCCGAAAGTCGAGTCGCAACAAGAAGTCGCTTGTTCGCGACTCAGGCATGATGATCACAGACTATCCTCAGGAAGAAATAAGGTTTCTTCAAACGGTCGTGATCAAGTTAGGCTTGCGACCAAAATTACCAAAGCAATAAGTGAAAGAGGTTGCGACAAAGGAAGTGTGGTTGAGACTAAAGGAAAACTATCAAGGTAATCTTTCGCCGCGACACCACTCATGTCAAAGCGCGCCAATTGAATATAATCGGTGGTCGACGCCAATTGGCGTCGCGACGTGATCCGCTCAATAAACCATAAGGGAGGCTCCCGCGAAGAAAATGAAGTTGCAACTAGTTTTTAAATGAAGGGATCCATTTGAGGTCACGACGTGCCGTTGAGGTCATGACATGAAAATGGGAACTGAAGTCTCAAAAGGAAGATTGAAGTTGCAACCAAATTAAGAGTTGAAGAACAAAAAGGGAGGTCACAACCTGAAGCGAAGCCAAACGAAGTCCTTGCCAAGAAACTAAAGTTACGACCATTTATTAATCAAAGACCACAAACGATGTCGCGACCACTCATCTCGTGTCGCGACCGAAGAAGAACTGAAAGCGAAGAACCAGTCGCAACTACTTTTGAGCAATTGGGACTACATGCAACTAAAAAAAAAAGAGCAACATGAGGTCGCGACATCACCTTGAGGTCGCAACCTGGAATAGAGGTTGGAAGGAGGAAATTGGTTGCAACAAAGAATTGAGTTTGCGACAAGAAGAAGAGAAATGAACATCAAAAGAGGTCGCGACATCACCTTGAGGTCGCGACCTAAATTCAAACCTCGCGGAAGGCGTATATCACAAACAAGGTCGCACTGTAAAAGAAAGTCGCGAATTTCGGGCGAATGCAAAGAGGAACAGAATGTGGTCGCGACTTAAAACCGTCGCAATGTGCGTACAAGGCACAAGGAAAAAGAGTTTTGATCAGAATCGGAGGTCGCGGACTAACCGAGGTCGTGACCTCCTCGTAACGCGTAAGAAAAGAAAGACGACGGGTCGCCGATACGATACGCTGGTCGCGACATAAACTTTTGAGAAACACTCAGCCAACAAGGTCGCGACCATGAACGATGTCGCGACTACTAATCCAATGCAGCTGCAAGAAACCTAGTCGCAACAAAAGTAACAAGGTCACGACTGAACAAGAGTAATTAAGGAAAATCCATCGCGACACCAGCTTGAGGTCGCGGACCTAGACAAGAACCGGGCTTTCTTTCGGGAATCCACCGTGAGCGGATTCTACCAATTTCTTTGATAGTATAAATAGACGTTGTTAGAATAGTAAAGTAGCTTTCGTCTTCACTGTAATTTTAAAAGTGGGGAACGGAGAGGAACCTTGTATAGCTTAGAGTAGAATTTTATTTTATTTTATTTTTTCTTTTCTGGATCTGAATATGCGACCACAGAGAAACGAAAGTGAGCCGGATTTCTATTTCTCGCATTTTCTATTAAAATTATCGTCAAAATTTATGAAATCTAGACAAATTTCCTGAATTCATTTTTTTCTCGCTTAATAAGATTATCGTAGTTGTACGTGACGGCGCACCATTTCTTAATCGTAATGCAAGAATTGGAACACGCTCGCTAGATTTGAATTATAGTAGTTACAATCTTTTCTCGCAAAAACTCTGGAGAACGTTATTTGGGTAGTGATTTACTTGCTTGGTGTTGTTTTTGAATCGATAAGTTCCCAATGGTAGTACCGAATACCATTTTGAGGGAATGTATCTTGCTCTGATTTCCAGGATGCCCTCTGCGTGACATAGAGATGGAGATTCCTGAGAGCTGAGAGCATTCTTTTCTGGGTATGTTGTACCACCATCGACGAACTCTCAGCTCAAAGCATCTTGACAACCCTCACGCCATAATTGAACTTGGAGGGGGAGTATTTAACAATATAAATAATCAAAGAGAGTTCACCTTAATCTAAAGGAAGTTCCAACCCTGTTAGCGCTTAGATCTAATCAAGGGAAAGGACGAACTTAATAGATCTCGGAAAGATGATCCACCATTTGTGCCGTAGAACTTTGCTCAAATCTCGGCATGAGCAAAAGATCCTCGTAGTCATCAAGAAATGGGTGTGAAGTATTGAGAAAGCAGTACACCAAATCTTGCAGTTAGTGCTAAGAATACAAGTAACTCGGGTAGAAACTTGATTTCGAGGAAGTGAAGAGTTTCTTCTTAACTGAATGTGGAGAAATCCAACCGCAACATATAGAATTCGACAAATCGTGATCCATCACAATAGAGCAATGTATTACAGCAGGAATTGACTGCTTTCATTATAATTCATCGGGATAGTTTTCGCTTTCTAATGTGGGAACATATTAGATCCAGCATTTAGTTCTTAATTTTTGTAGTTTATTTCATATTATGTCAATTTCTAGTTTTAGTTAACAGACTAGGATTTATTATTTTGTAGATAGACTTTCATTATCAAATTCTTTTAGCCCAAATAGCATAGAACTTCAATAGATGGGGTACTTGATCTCTAATTCATGTCAATCTCTCGTGGGAATGATACTCCTATCTTCTACATTCAAATTTTTACTACTTGTATGACCTCGGTAGACTTTAAAGGTCATAGACTAAACCCAATTTTTTAAAATCCTAAACATCAAGACATATTATGACCAAGAATTTATCCAAAGCGATATAGTGCAAGTGTAAGGTTTTTGTAACTATGTACATTTGAGGGGTTTAGTCTATATTAAAAGACAAACAAGTTTTATGGCGCCATTGCTCTGGGATTGAAAGGGATTAAATAGATCAATATTCTGACAAAGAGGGAAATGCTAATTTACTATTTTATAAACAAAAGAACAAAAACAAATAGCTTGATACTTGGGAAGAGCTGGTGGGGTTGATACACGGGCGTGTTCTTTCCCCATCTCTCACCTCGCTGCAGTAAGAAGAGAGATAATGTTCCAACAAGGGGAAGATGAGAGCCTATATATAGCCTGGGAGAGATTCAAGAGGTTGTCAAGAGGTTCCCTATGCATGGAATTGATTTGCAAACCCGGGGATGGATATAGTATATCATGCCTTATGATAAGCATCTAAGTGGCATTATCGATGCTTCATGTCGTGGGGCATTCAAAAGAAAAAGTGCCAAGAGGCCAGGAGATCCGATAGCACCTGGCCATGTAATATGAAAGCTCCATCCGAAGTTTTCAAGGTAATAGCGTAGAAAAGGGTCATGGAGCTGAGTAAAATGACAGCCATGGAAGCAAAGTTAGATACCAATATGCACAAGATGGAAAAACAGGAAAGAAAAATGCACTCTGCTCATGAGATAGGAGCAATGGAAAGAGAAGCAATGAGAAGAAGTGCTGAAATACCAAAAGAAGAGGACGTTTATGAGGTTGAGGAGGCTAAGTATGTGAATGAACCAAGAAACTACCATTTCAAGCCAAATCCTAATCATCACACACACACTCAATCGATGTAACCATGAGAATTTCATATGGTGGAGGGGCATTACAAGGCCCAAGGCATGGACATAATCCTCAACATGGATAATGCCAGGCCCACCAAGGTTCCAAAGATAAAGATCAAAGGTGAAGGCAGAAATGACTATCGTGGTCATAGGAGGACTAACCATTTGAAGAACAAATGTTGCAGTTCATGGGGGACAACAAGAGACTTATACACTTCCATGAACGTAAACCTGCCCGAATCGGGAAGCTTGTCTGATACCAAGTATTTTTAAGAATACAAGTGCCTTATTGAAAAACTTGAAGACACAAGTAGGCACATTCTTAATATGCCAAATCGCAGTAAGGGCACACCTCTAAAGGACACTCAAAAGAATCCAGCAATCGCATGGGCGCTCGCTAAGAAGTAAAAGAAGTGGGCAACAAATGTGGTGCGAAAGGAAAGTACAGATCGAGGCGTAACAAGAAGAAACTGAAAGTAAGTGAGAGAAGAGCATACAGATCGAATAAATTAAAGGAAGTAGCGCGAGCAAAAACAAGGAGAGTACCACTATATACCACAGTTGTCATTTCACGTAGGCTTCAAGGCAAAAGGGAAGAGCAATTTAGATTCGACATTTTCTAAGAAAAATAGAAATCTCAATATCCCATTTGCGAGGTAATCAACCAAATGCCTAGCGCCAGCGAAAATTTCGAAGGAGATGATCGAAAAGAAAAGGAAAATAGTTGAGGAAGGAATAGTGAACTTTATCGTGCATTCAAGAAGGCAGCTTATCCAAATAAAGCTCCCAAAGAAATGAAGGACCCAGCCATCATCCCTTGCTCCATAAAGGGAAATAGAAATTCAAAAAGGCCTTATGTGATTCTTGGTGCTATATAAATTTGATGTCGTTGGTGCAAAGATTGAGTTTCGGGGGAACTTCTACCCCAACAACAATTATATTAAAAATGGCAAATGTGATCAATGGCACAACCAAAAGGTGTTCTGAAGATGTGCTTAAGTCAAGGTGGAATTCATCTTCCCGTGGATTTGTTATTATGAAGACGGGAGGAAGACACCCACCTTGGCCGCTAGGAAGACCCTTCTTAGCAACCGGAGCCGCCGACAGATGCGTAAAGGTGAATTGACACTACGAGTGGGGAATGAAGCAAAGGCACTTTAATCTTTATCAGAGTTTGGAACATCCCGATGTAGATGCGTAAAGTCGTATTTACCGTAGAAACAATAGTCTTCGTTGTTGAGTTGAATTCTAACTGTACTCTTCAACATTCTATCAATGGAATTGAGATGAATTTTCAATATCTTGAGAGTATTGATTGTGAAATGTTGCCTTCAAATTTGTATAACAAAGAAACAATCTCAAGCATTGATGAAAACAACATAAGATGATGTATGCGTACCAGTGACGTAAAAACTACTAAGGTGAAACTAGTGCGTATGGTTAATATTGAAAGAATTGCCTACTATTTGAAATATGCTTAGAATCGAAGAGAAAACCATTATCATATCACCGCATTGACCGGACCAAGAACGTATTGTTAAATTTTGATGAAGTACAAGGAAGCTTATCGCCGGGTCAATTAAGCGATCCATGGGTATCGCCCATCCATTTGCATGCACAAAATATTGCTGAATGATGATGCAAAAACTTCTATTGAGCATCAAAGGAGGCTGAACCCTGTGATGAAGGAAGTTGTCAGAAAAGAAGTTCTGAAATGGTTGAATGCAGGTTTTATATATGCTATATCAGATAGTTCTTAGGTGAGCCCAGTACATGTGGTTCCTAAGAAAGGTTGATTCACTGTGATCAGAAATGAAAAGAATGAACTGATTCCTACAAGAACTGTGATAGGATGGAGGGTGTGTATTGACTATAGAAAATTAAACACTACAACAAGAAAGGATCATTTTCGCTCTTCAATGATCGATGCCGGATAGGCCGGCAAGACACCTCACTTTTTTTTTCGATGGATACCGATATAACCAAATTGCTATTGCACCTGAAGATCAGGAGAAAACCACTTTTGCATGCCTATTTGGTACTTTTTGCTTTAGAAGAATGCCATTTGGTTTGTGTAATGCTCCTCGGTACCTTCCAAAGATGCATGATGTCTATATTTTCTCTGGATTTAGCAGAAGAAGTTATGGAGATCTTCAATGGATGATTTCACAAAGCAGTATGGATCCAATTTTGAATGTAAAGGCTCGCATAACTTTGGGATGCGACTTCAAAGGTGCAAGGACAAGAATCTAGCTCTGAAATGGGAAAAATGCCATTTTATGGTTACAGAAGGAATTGTCTTAGGGCACATGATCTCTGCAGCAGGGCTAGAAGTAGACCAAGAAAAAGATTCAATTATAAGAAATCTGATACCACCCACTACGCCGCAGGATTAGAATTTTCAGGCATGCCGATTTAATGTAGCATTTATCAAAGATTTCTCAAAAAATTGCTAGACCACTATGCATTGTCGGAAAAGATATCAGTTCAATTCATGAATCTTGCCATAAGTTCAAGAAATCAACCGTGACTAGTCAAGCTCCCATCATGGCAAAACCGTATTGGAACAGAGAATTTGAAATCATGTGTGATGCCGTTGATTTTGCAATGGAGTCAGACGACGTAAAGTCGAAAGTATTCAAAGCCATATATACTATGCCAAGAAACTCTTCAATGAAGCTCAGGAAAATTACTCTACTATCGAAAAGGAGATAGCCGGGCAATAGTATTTGCATGTGAAAAATTTAGGCCATACATTTTGGGTCTCATGTGCTATTATACACACGATCATGCAAAAAGAATTAAATATCTAATGGAAAAGAAAGAAGCAAAGCCAAGATTGATCAGTGGGTAATGCAGCATAGAATTTGATTTAGAAATAAAAGACAAAAAGGGTTGTGACAATGTGATAGCTGATCACTTGTCAAGAGTGGAGAAATTAGTTGTTCAAGAAGAAGAAAGAGAAATAGCAGAAAAATTTCCAGATGAGCAGTTATTCCATCTGTTACTCCAAACACCTTGGTATGCTTATATTGTGAACTTCTTAGCTTGTGGAATTATGCCATCATAATTCAGCTACCAGCAGAGAAAAAAACTAAGGACTGGCAAATAGGCCTACATTCGATGACCCAATAATGCTTTTAAAAGAGGAGCTGATCTCGATCATAAGAAGATGTGTACTTAAGGTGAGCAAAGCAAGATTTTACAAGAATGTCATGCATCACCATATGGAGGACATTTTTCAGGAGACAAAACAGCCCACAAAATTCTCCAGTCGGGATTTTATTGGCCTACTATTTTTAAGGACTGTTTTGAATGGGTGAAACTATGTGATCAATGCCAAAGAATGGGAAATATTAGCAGAAGGCATGAAATGCCCCTGCAAGGTATCCTAGTGGTGCAATTATTTGATGTATGGGGAATGGATTTTATGGGGCCTTTTCCAGCTTCATTTGAAATATATATATACTCCTAAATTTAAGGATTATGAATCAAATGAAGTTGAGGCAGCTAACTTGTCCCAAAATGATGCTAACACAATCGCTGGATTTTTACAAAGAAATATTCAAAGAAATTTGGGACACCTTGCACTATAATCATGATTTGAGGAAGCCACTTTGCACAAGGTGCTTGGAAAAACTCATGGGCAAATATGGTATCAAACATATTATGAGCTTGGCTTATCATCCTCAAACAAATGGGCAAGCTGAAATTTCCAACAAGGAGATAAAGAAAATTTTGAAAAGACTGAGTTCCAAAGATAAGAGATTGGTCTCTGAAGCTTGATGATGCACTCTGGGCATACAGGACTCCTTTTAAAACTCCCATTGGAATGTCCCCATACAGGCTGGTATTTGGAAAACTTTTCCACCTACCTCTTGAGTTAGAATATAAAGCTATGTGGGCCATCAAGAAGCTAAATTTTGATTTCAAAGTTACTAAAGAAGAGAGGCTACTCCAATTAAATGAATTGGAAGAGTTGAGGAATGAAGCCTATGATAGTGCCAGAATCTACAAAGATAAAACAAAAAAATGGCATGATCAAAGAATTTTGAGGAGGGAATTCAAGGCAAGAGATCAGGTCCTGTTATTCAACTCCAGACTAAGACTCTTTCCAGGGAAGCTTAAATCAAAATGATGGACCATATACGTAGTATCAAGTAATACGTAGCTTTGAGCAAAGACACTTAGAACCAAAGAATCATGAGGAATTCAAAGTTAATGGTCGAGATTAAAGCACTACCTTGGAAAATGCAAGTGGAAGAGTGGCTCTGGGCTCGAATGAGAAACTTTGATGAAACAAATACATCAAATAGCAAGTCCAAATTTAAAGACTAAAATCGAAAGCTTTGTGGAAGGCAATCCACACGCTTGTTTCAAGTTTTTCCCAAGTATATTTTTTTTTTTTTTTTGTTTAAATTTCTAATAGCTTTGTGTAATTTTATTCATTATTGATTGAAGAGTAGGTAAATATTTTTTTTAGTTTTGCAGGACAAGAAAAAAATGTGCAAAAGGGGGAGCATCTACAATCAAACTTCCAATCTACAAAAGAGACAAAAAGGGGCAGTATACTTTTCTTGAACTCATTTAAATTTGGTCTCTGATATGGCATGATTGAAAGTTTGGGGAATTTTATTTTGTTCTTTGTGCTTTAATTTTAAATCTGATGCATAGTGAATGGATTTATTGAATATTTGAATGATGAAGATGAATTGAGTTGTATTTATTTTGATTGGATTTGAATAAATTGAAATTGATGTGAATTTGATTGTTCAGGGAGACCTGAAAATTTTTCTGGTCTCAACAACAATCCATAAGTTGCAACCAAGAATGTTGGATGGGGAAACAATAAAGTAGAAAAGAAAGTCGAAACAGTGAAATTGAGGTCACGACTAAAATAACTAAGGAAAGAAAAGAGCAAGTTGTGACATCAAGTTTCCTGTCGTGACCACATTTCAGGTCGCAACAAAAATCTTTAGGTTGCAATGCACTGTCCAAAAACTCATAAAAATAGGTTTTAAAACCTTTCATTTCATGCCTTCTAGCATTAAAAATAGGATTCATTGAAAATCATTAATTAAGAGGCTCAAATTTAATGTCATGACTCCCCCCATATCGCAATCATGACATTCAGCCCAACGGCCCATTCCACTTCGCCCTTCAATTCATCCCAACCTTTCCAATTCTGCATCCATCATTTAGAACCCCTGAAATAAATTGTTATTAATGCAGAACCAAAAACCGAGCCTCGATTAAAAGAATCAATTTAGTTTGCTTAGTTTCAAAAGAATAATTCCAGGGAATTCAATAACTCTCAGAGAAACGATCAAAATTCCTTCAAAATTTTCCCAAACTTCCTGTTGGAAATAGCCAGGACGCTGGAATCCGAGAAAATGCATTCAATTCATTCATTGGAAATACACAAAAGAGAATTAAAAACTTTGTCGTTTCCAAGAGAAACAAGATCACTATAAAAGGATGGGAAGGCAAAGAAAGAGTAAACAAAGAAGATGAAGGAAAAGGAAAATGAGAGAAAGGAAGAGTTCCAAGGTTGCAAATGCAGAGCGTATGGAATGAATGGAGTCGGAAAACAAACCAATTCCATTCATGATTCCATAAAACGCTCTGTAATCAAGAGAATGGATGATGGGAAGGGAATTGGAAGAAGGGTTAATCGTAACCCATCATCCGTAGGAACTCCAACGTGAGTTTAAAGGAAGGCCCCAATTTCTTGAACAACCTTGTTAACGTGGCCCTTCTTTCCAATGCGCAGTTCGAGACTGGGAACCGATAGCGTAAGCCACCGTAGAGGACAACATAAAGGTTTTAGATCAAGAATTGTGATAGGTTTTCTCCGGATTAGATACACAAATTCTATTTAGCAATTTTTGTATTAGATAAAGAAATCAGATTGTATAAGATGTAGATGTTTTGATATTTGAATAAAATGCTTGTTGATTAACAAATTTATTGTTTTTGGGTCACAAATTGATATACTAAATTGTGTGTTTGTGTCATTTCTTGTTAAAATACCGATTGTGAGTGCCTTCTCTATACAAGAATCTCATGACCAACTCTGTTCTCTCCCAAGAATAAAAATACAGGAAAAATAAGAGCATAGGCTAATAAACTGGAACTAGGAGTTGCAACTTGAATATTTAAATCCAGTTTAGATTGCAAAAATTGGAAAAATGGATATTGCTAAAGGAACAAATAACTCGCTGAAATAGCGTAAATAAACAGTGAATAAGTACAAGTCTTGAAGAAATAATACACTTGGTCAACAAAACTCATGAAACTTTGAGAGGAATTAGGAATATCTTCTGGAAAATTCATGATTAAGAGTCCATGGTCCTAGAACTTGTTAGATTATTAATTGAGGCGAAATCTTAGGTAAAAACAGCCAACAAGAAGTGATAGAGGTCATCCTTGGCAGTTTGAGCTTTTCCAAGCCTACCCGCAATATATGCTAAAGCATAACCTCTAGTTCCATGATTTGAGCCAAACAAGCCTTATTTCTTCAATAAACAGCAACTGAAAACCTGAATTCCCTTCCTTGCAATAATCCTGAAGCAAAGAGCCCAAATTATCCAGCCTAGCACGTAAAGGTCTATCGTAAAGAAGAAAACAAGTCTGGGGGAAAAATATTTCCAAATATTACAAGGTAGGAGGAGAAGAAGTAAAGAAGCAGAAATTAATGAAAAAGGGAATAAGTTTTGTCTTGTGGCCTATTTCCTTTGAACAATTAAGCTTGTAGGGGTGTTTTAACACCTAGTACCCTAATGCCAACTGGTATGGGAGTTAGTAGCCCAAGTTCTCTCTAAGGGTACAGAAGCCCAAGAAGATAAACATTGCACTATTCCTAACCTGAGAAAAACAGAAGCAAAAGAGTTATAGAACAAGGGAACTGGCCTGAATAAAGTGCAAGTGGAAATCAAAATTCCATAAAAAGAATTCAAAAAGATGAATCAGGCCAAGATTAAGGAGAATCAACAAGTACAAAGAAGAAAAAGGGTGAAAGCTGAAGGCAATAAGTACAAAGAAAAGGTGGAAACTGGGTGATTTGCAACTTAAATTTTTCCCATTATCTACCCAATTACCTAAGCCCAACATTACAAGCCTGAAAGACCTCATTGATCTTCAAGATTGAATTTACCTACATTAGTGTATATATCAATATGAAAATAAGCCTATGGACTTTACCAATGCTCCGCTGAAACTCCCGTAAGATTAACTAATTTCAACATGAAGATGAAAAGGATCAAGACCCGCACACAATAATAATACGTAACAAGACTCGCTGAATAAACTGCTTAATACATTATTTCATCAAGAAATTTGTGATAGAAGTAGAGACCCATTCCTTTTCTCGAATCGAAACCGAAATCTAAAATGATACCGTATCTCCTATTTCTGGGTTATAAGGTGTAATAGGAAAGACTGTGTGAATCGTAAAAATGTCCTTAAAAATTTAGTTTTCACCTCGTTTCGAGGACAAACATTCTTTCTTTTCTTTGCTTCGGGACAAGCAAAATTTTGGCTTGGGTGAATTTGATGAGTCCAAACCCTATTTTGATTTTTAATCCATTTTTCCGAGCATATTATAAGATAAATGTTGATTCGTATGCGTAAATGTGGATATTTTATCCAAATTTAATTTTGCGTAAAATATAGCATAAGCGAAAAATCCCGTTGAAACTAAGATGATGCCTATAGCGTAAAATTAAGTCGCAATGAAGTCGGAGTCGCAACAAGAAGTTGTTTGTTCGGGCTTAATTCCGTGTTACGACATCGCTGAAGACCAACCCTCGAGGTGAAGAAATAAAGGTTATTCAAACCTTAAGTCGCGGACTTGAAGTTAGGTTACGTATCAGAATTACCAAAGCAAATAAGGAAAGAGGTTGGCGAGATAAAGGAAGCGTGGCTGAAGACTAAAGGAAAACTATCAAGGTAGAATCTTCAGTCCCGACACCACTCTGATGTCACGACTTCAATTGACATGACCGAGGTCGCTACGCCAACTACGCCGCGACGTGATCCGCCAATAATAAACCATAAGCGCGTGTCTCTCGCAAGAAAACAGCGTAATTCAAGCCTTTAAATGAAGGGTCCATTTGAGGTCACGACGCGTCATGGAGGTCATGACATGAAAACGGACTGAGTCTCAATGTGTGAAAGACGGGTTGCAACCAAAATTAAGAGAGCTGAAGAACAGCGAGGTCGCAAACCTAAAGCGAATCCAAAGAAGTCCTTGCCAAGAAACCAAAGGCGACACCATTTATTAATCAAAGACCACAAACGATGTCGCACCACTCATTCAGTCAGCGACCGAAGAAGAACTAAGGTGAAGAAATCCAGTTCCAACTACTTTGGAGCAATCGAGACTACATGCAAACCGTAAAAAGAGCAAATACGAGGTCGCGACATCACCTTGAGGTCGCAACCTGGAATAGAGGTTGGAAGGAGGAAATTGGTTACAACAAAGAATTGAGTTTGCGACCAGAAGAAGAGAAATGAACATTAAAAGAGGTCGCGACATCACCTTGAGGTCGCGACCTAAATTCGAAACTTGTGAAGGCAGAAGACCACAAAAGCGTCGCGACTAAAAGAAAGTCACTTACTCAAGTAATGCAAGAGAATTTAAATGTGGTTGCGACTTAAACCGGTCGCGATGTAGCCAGAACAGTGAAAAAGAGTTCCGACTCGAACCGAGGTCGTGACTCGTAACGTGAAAGAAAAAGAAAGACGACGAAATCGCGACATGAAACAGTGGTCGCGACATCAACTTTTGAGAAACACTCAGCCAACAATGCCGCGACCATAAACGATGTCGCAACTACTAATCCAATGCAGCTGCAAGAAACTTGGTCGCAACAAAAGTAACAAGGTCGAGACTAAACAAGAGTAATTAAGGAAAATCCAAGTCGCGACACCAGCTTGAGGTCGTGACCTAGACAAGAACTGGCTTTCTGGGGAATTCCACTGAGCTTTTTGGGATTCGGCCCAATTTCTTTGACAAGATAAATAGACAAAGGTTAGAATAGTAAAGTAGCTTCCGTCTTCACTACCCATAAAAGGGGAACGAAGAGGAACTCAAAGGTATAGCTTAGGAGTAGAATTTTATTTTATTTTTTATTTTTTCTTTTCTCGATTCGACCATGAATCGCAAAAACGAGTGAGCTGGATTTCTATTTCTGTTAATTTTCTTCTTAAAATTACTGCCTTAAAATTTATGAAATCTAAACAAATTTCTGGAATTCATTTTTTCTTAGTTCAATTGCGATTATCATGGTTGTACGTGATCGGTGCACCATTTCTTTAATAGCAATGCAGTAATTGGAATGCAGTTCTACTGGATTTGAATTATAGTTAGTTACGTTTTTCGCAGTAACTGAGAACGTTATTCGGGGTAGTGATTTACTTGTTGGTGTTGTTTTTGAATCGATAAGTTCCTAATGGTAGTACCGAATACCATTTTGAGGGAATGTATCTTGCTCTAATTTCCAGGATGCCCTCTGCGTGACACAGAGATGGAGATTCCTGAGAGCATTCTTTTATGGGTATGTTAAACTACCATTGATGAACTGCTGAGCTCTGAAAGTTAATTTTGATAAATCCCCATTCGGGCTTCATAATTGAAGTCGGGAGGAGTATTTTAACAATATAAATAATCGAGAGTTCACCTTAATCTAAAGGAAGTTCCCAACCCCGTGTTAGCTGGGGATCTAATCAAGGGAAATGACAAACCACAAATTCTCAAGGATGAGCCACCAAGAAAGCAGAACTTTGCCAAATCCCGAGAAGGAAAGCAAAAGATCCGTAGTCATCAAGAAATGGGCGCCAAGTATTTGTTAAAAATACCCAGATCTTGCAAGAAAAGTAGAAATACAAGTAACTAGGTAGAACTTAATTTTGAGAGAAGCAAGAGTTTCTAACCAGTGAATGTGGAGAAATTTAACTGCAACATATAGGCAACTTGGACAAATCAGATCCATCAATACAATAGAGCAATGTATTTTCATGCAGGAATTGACTGTTTCATTATAATTCATTGATAGTTTTCGTTTCTAACAGGGAACATATTAGATCCAACATTTAGTTCTTAATTTTTGTAGTTTATTTCATATTATGTCAATTTCTAGTTTTAGTTAACAGTCTAGGATTTATTATTTTGTAGATAGACTTTCATTATCAAATTCTTTTAGCCCAAATAGCATAGAACTTCAATAGTTGGGGTACTTGATCTCTAATTCATGTCAATCTCCTGGACTTACATTCAGATTTTACTACTTGTATGACTACACTTGCAAAGTATCATAGACTAAAACTCAATTTTAAAATCCTAAACATCAAGACGTGTGATTTATTTAATTAAGCAAATTTATCCAGCTTTATATGGTGCAAGAGAAGTGTAAGGTTCTTGTAACTATGTACATTTGAGGGTTTTTAGTCTATATAGAAAAAGGCAAACAATCGCCACGCATATCCATGAGCTCCAGCCGTGGCTATGTGTCTTTCATTGCTCGATATCCGTCATCTCCATAAGGTTCTATACATCGATGAGTAGTCTTTATGTTAGACCTTATTCCAAACCCCTAGCTTGGTCGAAGGTAGACAGTTGGGAATGACTCCCAAATAACATAAGCAATCCATGAGGAATGGCCGACCAAGACTAGTGATTCGGAAGTAAGGGGATACACACATGCCTCACAAACACAAGCGGCAAGCAGTAATGCAAGGGAAGAGTACCATGCAAAGAAACAATCATGCACAAAGAGCAAGCCTATCACAAAATCTACACACATTCTGATCCTCTAAGCCTAATCCCAAATGTTATAGCTAGATACCAATCAATAATGAGAAACCATGCTATAATCCAATAGGTGAACACACAAGCATCAACAAATCACAAATGCAAGCCAAATACCAATGAAGTGTATGATCATCAGTTATCTATGTAGCCTAAGAGCCTCCTGATCAGAGAACCATGTGCTCCAATATACACAACTCAAGTTCAAGCTTGATCCTCTTATGAAACCAGAGATTCTAGGTTCGATCCCCAGCGGAGTCGCCAATTTGTGGACCCTACCCGATCCACGGGCCTGCGCAACTCGCTTTTAAATGAAAAGAAAATGTGGGTTGATTTTGGGAGTACTAATCGTCCGTGGAGGGACCAGGTTTTTTCTTTGGAGTCCACACTTACTTTTTGTTGTTATTTTTAAGGGGAAAACCAGTAAGGAACAAAAACCCCTGATGATGACTCCGGTATGGAAAAGCGATTCTGCGAAAACTAGATTTACGGGTCAGATGATCGATTTCCTATCGAGGGTGCCTCATATGGGGGTAAAAGCACTAGGCCGGAACTGAACTCGATCTCTACTAGTGAATTGGGTATGTGGGAGCATATGGGTCACGAATCAGATAGTCTCACTTAAATGCTAAACATAGAACTTGGATCGAACCAGAGGCTGGTGGTATCTAGCGTAGCCAAAACACTGACGAGACGAATGGCGTACATGGTCCCGCACAGCCAAGCGGCGCAAGGAAAGTTAGTAGCACATTTTGAGCGTACAATAATCTCTCAAAATTGATATATCAAAAGCAAAGGAAGCCAAGAAGAGAAACCATACATGGCATCTCAACCACTCATTGATGCTACCACTCTTACAATCTTGACAATATCTATTCATTTTCGAAGAAACGGGCTCAACAAAACACTAGATTATTGGTCCTTAACTAATCACCCATGGACAGTATAGATCTTGATTCAGAGAATCCAAAATTGAACCACATTAACTTTGAACTAAACCCCATTTCAGACCCTAAACATAGCCTACACTGATACAGGCGAATGGGCCGAACTCACAAAGGTCACGGGTTTCAATTAAACTGAAATCAGACGACCCTTACAAAACTTAGAAAAAGCGGTGATCCGGTTCCCCAACTTGATCGATCGGTTGAGAACAATTTTGAAAGCCACAAAACATTTCCTTATAAGTAAGGAAACCAAAAAAACAGCGGTGTATAATTCGAAACCACGAGAATGACTAAGAGCCAGAAACCTGAAAACGAAAACAAAGTACTGACTTCCATTAGGGCGAAGACTCAAATAAGGGGCGATCGGTTTCCTAACCAGTTCAACCGGTTGAGGGAGACTCTTAAAATTTTTCAAACCTTCCTCTAAGAGTCAAGAATTCAAAAAAACAAAATCAAGTAAGCTTGACTCCGAATGGCGAGAACCCGACACAAACTGACGCCCAGACCCAAGCGTTGTTTAATAGCGGAATTGGTAGGCGCGGTGATCTGGTTTCGCAATTAGTTCAGATAGTTGAGAGAGGCTCTCAAAATTTTTCAGAACCTTTCTTAAAGAGTCAAGAATCCAAAAAAACAAACGGAGTACAAATCCAACTCCGAATGACTGAGAGCAGAGCACAAGCGGTGCGAAGACTAAGCTGGCACATTTCGACAAAGCGAGAATTTAGTGAACTAGCTGATATGGTTTCCCAACCAGTTCATCCGGATTAGAGAGGCTCTCAAAATTTGTTAGAACCTTCCTTAAAGAGTCAGGAATCGAAAAAAAACAAACGGAGTACAAATCCGACTCCGAATGACGAGAAGCAGAACACAAAACGTTGCTACAGTGACCTAACGAGGTCAGCGAAACAACTTAAGGCAACAAAGCATAAAAGAAATGGAGAAACATATAAATATCGTACCTATATAAGATTCACGGAAGCTATTCCCCCTTTTTCTTCTTTTTCTTTAAGCTTCCCAAAACGGTATCCTCCTTTAAATCTGTGAACTCCTCTTTGAAACCGGGGGCCACCCCCTCGGATTTAGATGAACTCTCCTTTCCTCCTTTCCCTTTTTTTCTCTCTTCCTTCCTCCACTTCCCTTTTTTATCACCTCTCCACGTTTTTTTCTTCTATTTCTCTCTCCCTTTCTCTTTTGAGCGCTCCATTTTGCACGCCTCCAGGGACTCCCCCGCCGATCTCGAACTTCCCGACTTCATAAACACTCCTCTATTCCCAAGGTCCATAGCTGGCCACATTTACTCCTTTGCTTAACCACTAGTATCCAAGTGGACCAGGTGGGTTGCAGCCCATAACGATTAAAGAAAACTGGATCAACCATTTTGAAGACTAATGCAGGGCTTATGGTCCCGTCATATAGGATTGGGCACGAAATCAAAATTATGCGCCCTCATATTCTTGGGATGCACCGGCTGTACGGGTTTGGCCCAGTCGATCGATTGAGAAAAAATCTGAAATTTTGAGAGGGTATTTCCTTGAAGAATAAGAGTCCGTAGAAAAGCAGTTGGCAGTTCGGTCAGGGTGAGGAGATATGACCCCAGCAAACCTTAGTGCTCAGGTGAGAACTGTGCTCTGTCAATGAGCTGGGTTGGAAATCAATTGAGCTGGCTGATCCGGTTACTAAAGAATTCTCTATGGTATAACTGAGATACTTTACCTCAGGTAGAGATCAAAAGCGGAGGCCAATTCTAAGTTCGAGATGAGGTGTGATGAAACAAGCCCAGAAGATGCTCAATTAGGCATACTCGATAAACTCCTATTGGTAAAACCCTTTGGGGGCCCCACTTGCTTCCTATGACACGATGCTAATAACCGACACTCCGATGACACCCCGAGACTATGTATGCACTCAAGGGACACATACCAACTCGAGGCTTGGGAGGCAGAGCTAAAGCTGGGACTCTTAGTCTAGCATATGAGGAACGATGGGTAGTGTGACACCCATGGGATAAATGCTGAAGTGTTGGTGGTAAAATTGAGGTCTAAGTGGAATTGCTGGAGTTTCAAAATCATTCCCAGTCAGGATGAAACCTAAAAGAGTTAGTGGTCGAAAGATCCTTATGACTTGATATCCATAGAGCCTTAGTGGGTAGAATAAATCGATGGCGGATCCCAGATTACACGGACTTTGGTGGTCGTTCTCGACATTGCACCCTACAACATGAAGAAGTGTGGAATAGAGTGGAACCAAATTTATTTAGTTGGTGCATTATTCTAGGTCTTGCGGTAACTTGGTTGGGAGAGAAGCGGTTGCAGTTTATTGTTAAAAGCTGATCATACAAACACTTAGATTTTGGTAGAAGTTTTAGGTCGATTCCCTTGAGTTGGATACTCTTCTGAAACTTGATTCTGTATGGCATTCATTCTCCCAAGATGGTTATTATGTAGGGTCTTGGTGATTCATACTGAAGGTTAGACATTACTCATCCATATACTTTTTGAAATACCATTTTGTGGGGCAGAATTTATGCGCTCTCTCTTTTTACGTCATTGCTAAAGGGACTAGCAATGTGTCGGTTAAGTGATTAAAGTGCCCCCAAATAATTCTATTTTGAACCATTTATCGTACGTTTTGAGCACTTTGTGTACTAATCAACTTAAATAACTCAATTGACACACCGAGAGTCCTGACTACGCTCTTTTGTTGCATTTGTGGCTATTTTAGTAGTTTTGCAGCTAAGTGGCTAAAGAAAGTCATCAAGTCGACTCGAACGCGAAGAATCCAAACCGAACTCGGAGTTGCAGGTCAGAAGTCAGAGAGAAATTGGAGCATAAAATAGAAGAAATCAGAACACTACAAATTTTGCATGGTTACGAAAATTTCGCAACCTGCAAAATTTCGCAGGTTGCGAAATTTCGCAACCTACTCCTGTGTCTTGTTGACCCCGTTTTTTTACCACTTTTTGTACCTTTTTCCCAAACTACCCTCTTTGTATCTTTGGTAGTTTATACATTTTGGTAATTTTCCCTTGATTACGGCGTCTGTAAACTCCAGTCAAGCTCTATCGAGATATCACTTTTATGCAATAATTTTGGCGTAGCTTAGACTCTCACTTTAACTTTCTCTTTACCTTATTTTCCCTCATTTTCTCTCACTTTCTCTCTTGCCAAACACCCCCTGAGGATGACAACTCAGAGGATGGTTGGCTAAGGTCCTCTAATCCTTGAAGAGTAGGGCTGTTGGGCTAGGGTTTTGAGGTAAACTGTTGGTCCTCTTGTTTTTAATGCAGCGATTATTGTGTTTATGCCTCTTATCTCTCACTATGAGTTTAAATCCTTTCGATGTATCTAATTATTTAGTACTTGGCAATCTTTTAGGGCTCAGTGTATGCTTATTACTAGATCACGATACTTGTTTAGTTACCATCTATTTGTCAACGTAAGAAGTAGATTGAAGGATCCAGTTTTTATCTTGGTACAGTAATGACCAATGTACTAATTCTGAAGGAAGCTGGCCGGGTTCGATTTTATAGTTAAACGAAGATCCGGTTAGGAAACTGACTAGGTCATTCTCCCCGGCGTAGAGAAATGGACCCGGACCTCTCAGGTTGCTAGAACCTTAAACCCAGGTGGCGAGACTTGAGGAGTCTTTTTACATTTTATTATATTTGCTTGCAGGTCTCTCCACACATTACCAATCCCCTTTGTTTTATGAAAAACCCAAAATCAAGTGAAATCACCATTTTGAATCAGCTGTTGATTCTCTGCTTGAAGAAAACACGTCCCTTTATGTTATTACTAAGTCTTTATCTTTATTTGTAGTAGCTATGTTACGGTAAGAGGTTTAAGGTTTATAAATGTTTTTTATTCCGAGCACCAAATCTCTACCCTGTGAATGCTACAATCCACGCGAATCAGCAAGCGCACGGGTTGCACAAGTAATACAATGGACTAACAAGTCTAGATATCAATCCCATTGGAATATGTGGTTTTAGCTAGGATTGAGTACCCCGGCTGCTAAAGTCGTTCACTATTTGAGTGACTAGAGAGTGAGAAGAGAATGTTTTCTAATTAAACTAAACTAAAAACAAAACAAAACAAAAGAAAAAAAAGTAGGGTATAATCAATGTCCAATCACAAGGAATGGAGTGATATCGGGGATGTAACTCAAGGAAAGATTCAAGGGTTAATTGTCTCCATTGATGCATTTATGGTTTATATCTATTAAGCATTGATTAAGTGAACATACACTTAAGCATGTATAAGGAATTCGATATGAGGTTTACACTTTCGTGTCTCTCCTTAGTTTCTCACACCAACTCCCTATTCTCCTTTCGGTCCATCTAGGTCATTAAATGAGATACTTTTCTAAGGAAATTCTTTCCTCGGGAATCATATTGATCACCTCTCGGTCCATACAATAGGACTACCCGGACTATGTTCGGATCGATCACCTCTCGGTCCATACGATCCTCACATAATACTAAGATGGTGCTACTCCTAATGAAAGCCATCTAGTACTAGGCATTCCTAATTTCCTAGACTTCTTTGATTAAGTTAATTAGTATTTTAATTAGCCAATTCATACCTTAAGAGACCCGAGACCAGATTTTAGGGCGTAATTCAAGCGTCACCAAGGATGTCCTATTATGGGGATCGAAGACCCAACTCTCAATATGGATTAATTAATTAAAACCATAATAATCCTAAGAATTACACCAACCAAATACCTGACATGAATCCATAACATCATGTAAATATATATAAACCCAGCCCGACCAACTTCTACAATCAACCGATAGGATGTTTAGCCACTCATTGCAACCAAGAAATCCAACAAAATCATATTTAAGATAAATATACCAATGAAAGATTTACAAATAGAGTAGAGTTTAGAGATACAAAACAAATGAGCTGTGAAATTCGTCCCCAACTCTACACCACCGTTGCAAGAGCTCCTCTAATGAGATAGATTTTCAATACAGTTCCAAAACAAAGTGAAAATGAACAAAAACTAATACCCTAAAAAATGTGGCTCAAGAAGGAGGAGGAAGGAGAAGCCCTAAGAGGGTGTTCTCTCTCTAAAAACCATAACCCTAGCATTGTCTCAAATACATCTATTTATAGAGAATGGAAAATAGGCTCAAAATGGGTCATGCGATCAAAGTGGGTTATGCTAGCGACCATGAATACTGGTAGCAATATCTCTTAATGTACAAGTAGGGAGAAGAAGTCTAAAATCATAAGAGACAAGGAGGCCCAATATGTCACCGAGAAATTAACAAGAGTGAGCGTTAAGCTGTGACAACGACATAATGAGGATGAAGTGCGAGTATCGAGACTATGGAAGTGACATTGGAATCGGGTCGAAATGAAGAACATGAAGAAGAAGTCTTAACGCCTTTATCTACAGAAGACGAAGTCTGAAAGTCTTAATTGCAATGTAGAAAGTGTGATGCGGAAGAAGCTTGAATGTATGATCCATATAAGGGGCGGATTTGGATACTGTCATGAAGTAGTACCTAAATCGGTATGGAGATTTTTCACTATTTAAGCGACAAAATGATTTGGAATGGATATTTTCAAACAAAAAATAAAACAAAGCAAAACAAGGGATGATCAATGCTTACTTACAAGGATTGGGTTAATTTCAAATAAAGAACTCAAGTAAAGGGTACTATGGTTGACTGTTTCCATTGATGCATTTTGATTCATATTCATTAAGCACTAGTTAAGAAAAAAATACACTTGTGCTTATCTAAAGGGAAAGAATATGTGTGGTTCTCGCCGTGACTTCTCTCAATTTCTTAGACCAACCCCCTATTCATTGCTAAGTCCATCTAGGTGGTTAAATATGATAATTTTCTAAGGAAACTTTTCCCTTAGGCGTCGATTGGTCATGTCGCTAAGTCCATGCGATCCACATCAAGTCGGTGATGTTTCCTAATAGATCCATTTAGTACTAGACTTGTTTTTAATTTCTAAACTCGATTATGTTAGTTTGATTCCTAATTGAATCATGATTAGAATGAAATGAAAATCGAGGCCGAGGTTAAATTAGATTTATTAAACCTTGAAACTACAGATGATTCATTCACAAAATTAGATTCACTTTAAACGCCCCAAACACAATCAATTAAGAAGAAACCACCCTTATTCCAAGATTTAAATAAACTAACATCAAAACAAGTATAAATTCACAAAATTGTTCGAAAAATTATATAAATCAAGCATCAACTTCAACAATCAACCCTAGAGGATGTTTAGCCACTCATTACAACCCAAAAATCCATCAAAATTGTTTATTACAACAATAATAAAGAAGGAGGTGAGAAAAGAGAAAAAGTTAAAGATACACAACATATGAGAGATGAGAATCCTCAGAACTTTGCTCCAAATTGAAAGAGATCCTCTATTGAGCTAGATCTTCAAAATCAGCTCCAAATCCAAAGTAAAAATGCTCAAAATAAAAACCTTAATTCGTTTATAGAAGAGAGGTGAGAAACCCTAGGTTGATGGTGTTTCTCTTCAATTTTCAAACCCTAATAATGTTTGCAAAAGAAGAATTTATATTCCTAGAAAAATGGATTGAAATTAGGCCAAAAATAGAATGTTTCTAGGCTTCTCGACGTCGTCATGTTGCAACATCAAAGGCTATTGTTAGGTGTGAATCATATTTTCATTTAAGCATGGATTTCTCGAGTATATTGATCTTTTAATGCTAAATTCACACCATATATGTTCATTTTTACATTAATTCCTCTCTTGGCCTCTATTTTGTATAAAAGAATGAAAAGGCAAGCGAAAGGAGCAAGATGGAAGAATGCTAGGGAAGATTTGTTGATTTAAGGCCCCATGTTGTGACATGGCTCTCCATGTCGCGACATCATGTGATATCTTGTGCAAGCATGGTTTTCTGCCATGTCGAGACATCATGTCGTAACATGAGCAATCCTATGAAGCTTCTTGACAAGGATACTCTGCCATGTCGCAACTGTTGCAACATGTAGCCAATTGAGGTTTATACGTTAGACCATGTCGCGACATGATGTCGTGACATCATGTCGCGACATCATGTCGCGACATGGGAACCTTGTTGTAGACACTACAAGATGAAGCTTTGGCCATGTTGCGACATGGAGAAGACGAGCTGAGTTATTCTTTCTATTTGTGGCCCATTTCTAGCCCATTTTCCAAGGACTATAAATTCTATACTTGTAATAATCATTAGGGTTCGGAACTTAAAGGCCAAGAACATCCTATTCTAGGGTTTCCCATCTCTTAGTCTAAGAAAAATTTTGAATCTCTAACTTTGAATCTTCTTCTCATCTCTTCTTGGTTTATTGTTGAAATATACATGAATTTGGTAGATTTGAGTGCTATAATGAGTGGCTAATCTATTATCTAGGGTTGATTGTTAACATTGATGGTTGATTTATATTATTTTTTGATTAGTTTGTAGATATGTGCCTATGTTGATGTTGGTTGGTATAGAATTTGGACTAATATAATTTCTTGTAATTAATTCACATTGGGGAATGTATGTGGGGGCAGTTTATGAATAATGAATCCTTGAGGATGCCATGTAGTGGAAACGTGGAGATCATCCGCAGGCCATAACCATTTCTTGATAATGTGTTTTAATTGCGAAATTGAATTATCTAATTAAAAGTGAGGGGCTAAAAATGTTTGTGCATAAATGGACTCGTCAGAAGAAGGCATAATTGATATTTACTTTGAGAGGGTCGTTAGGACTACTTGATGTTGTCGAAGCACCGATTCTTATAGTTCTATTGTAAGGACCTAGCAAAGACTAATAAGAAACCTAAAGAAAAACCCGCTTATGAAAAGTAACACATTAGAGGAACTAGCGGTGAATAGGAAGTTGTTGTGTGAAAGTGAGGGAAGACACGAGAGGGTAAACCTCATATTATGTTCCTTGAACCACCATAAGTGCATGTTCACTCGGCCGAATTACTAATTTGCATGTAAAATCAGCATACATCAATCAAGACAATCCAGCCCCTAGTGTCTCTTACATTTGAGAGTTAATCTTTGCTTTTGTTTCATCTCTCTGCAGGCAACAGATAACTGGATTTTATTTTGGTTTCCATTTTGTTTTGTTTAAACCTTTCACCAAATCTTAATTACCGACCAGTAAAATGATGAGGTAGCTCAAGTACCAATCCCCTCTTTAACCCTTTTCTTTATTGGGATGGTACTTTGATTTTAATAAGAAAACCACTTGATTACTTGTGACCCGTGCGCTTACGGTAAATTGGAAATTGTGTTTGTTTATATTATATAAAAACACAAAGCATAAGTCAGCTAACAATTTTTTCACGTTGTTGTCGGGGAACGGTGTGTTTTAAGGTGTTTGGATTAATATTCTAGTGAATGAAAAGTTTGCTAATTTGAGATGTATTTTAAGCTTGTGAATATTTATTTAGTTTTGTTATTTTTCTTTTCTTTTTCTTTTGTTTGCTATTTGCTTATTTTCTTTGTTTAGGTTGTTTTTTGGTGTCTTCAAGTGTTTTGGTTGTATGCATAGGAAGCCAACTTTAGACTTGTTACCTTTTGACCTTGAATTTGAAAAGACATTGAGAAAATTAAAGAAGTTAAAAGTAGAACAAGTCATAATGGAGGATGTACAGAATGATAGATATAGTGAAAATAATAGTGACCATAATGATCTACTTGAAATCCATAAAACAGCTTTGGGTGATTGTTGGAAAGCGAATGGCAGTGGTAACAGATTCAGGAGTTCAACAACACTTTATCATTGTGAACAATTTTGAGGAGTTGAAACCAAGTCTTATATGAGAAGTGAGTACAATAGTAACTGTTTAGAGGTCATCCTTCGGAAGATCCGAATGCGCACTTATCAAATTTTCTCAAGTTGTGTAGAACTATAAAGATGAATGGGGTTGATCATGATGTCATCAAATTGAAACTCCTTCCCTTTTCTCTTAGGGAGAAAGTTAGGATCTGGTTTCACAACCTAGCTCAATGATCTTGGTGTTGGGGGAGGGATAGGCTGAGCCATTTGACGCAATTCTTTTCTTTGGCTTACTTACTTTCAGAATGGATTACACCAGTTTAGACAAGGTGATCAAGAGACTTTATATGATGCATATGACCGTTTCAAAGAATTGATAAGGAAATGCCCACAACATGGGTTGACCTATTCAACTGGGGCTTTAGTTGATACAACTTGTGGAGTTTCTACCACATGTAAGGCGACTGAAGAAGTGTAGATCGACTGTTTGAGGGATTAAGGCAGAGCAAATTGTCAGCCACCCTCAGAAAGATCCATCGGGAAGACAAGGTGGAATCTTGGAATTGGATGAAATATTGTCTTTTGAGGGCGAAATAGGGCGTATTGACAAGTTGAACCTTCTTGAACTCCTAGAAGAACCTACATTAGAGGAAATAACACCTTACTTGAAACTCAAGAAGCTATGATAATGAGGTGTCATACATCTCAAAGTAGGAGGCGAACTTTAATAAATTGTCCGAATTCTCAAATATGAACATTCTCATGATTCTCATGTTTTCCAACCCAACAACAATTTGCCTACGCATTATCATCCAGGGTTGCGGAATCATGAGAATCTATCATATGGGAATCAAGTGATTATCCCACATCAATTGAGTGTTTCTAATGCACCTCCAGATTTTCTAGGACAAGGAGCTTCGAGCTCCAATTATCAAGGGCAAAGAAGACAACCCTGTTTTGAAGAAAGTGTTTTGTATCTTCTCAAGGATATGAAGAAGAACAATGATAATCGAATTGCTAATTTGTAAACGAACCAATCAAATATGGGTGCATCTTTAAAGAAATTTGAGACTCAAGGTGGGAGTAGATTGGCTATTCTATGAAAAGTTCTTCTTGATATTTACTGCCAGAAACAAATACGAAGACGAATCCTAAGGATTGCATGGCCATTACTCTACAAGAGGAATGAGGCAGAGATGGAAAGAGCTTGGAAATTCCCGAGAGGCTGGCAGAAAAATGAAAAGGGATTGAGATGAGAATATTGTAAGATGAAGGCATTAAGACAACAAGAAGGTTGAAAACAAGAAAGTGGAAAGTGAGAGAAAAGATTTACAAATGGACAAGAAGAAAGAAAAGATAGAAGAAAACAAGTATACACAGGGAAACGTCTTATTTCCTGACAAACCAAGTTGGATGAGCAATTCGCTACATTTTTTAATATGTTTAAGAAGCTTTAAGTGAACATACATTTTGCATAAGCATTAGCTCGAATGCCTAACTATGTGAAGTTCATGAAAGGGTGTGATAACAAGGAAAGAAGCTCGATACTTATGGCAATAGTCCCGATCTGTCTTCAAAAGGGGTAGTGTTCTGATGATTAGAAAGAGATTCTTGAAAAGCTAAGGGATCCAAGCAGTTTCACCATTCCTTGTGCGATTGGTGAACATACTTTCAAGAAGGCTTTGTGTGACTTGGGAGCTAGCATTAATGTTATGCTATTATACGTGAGTAAAAATTGCGATTGAGCTAACCCCTACTACATTGTCTCTTTAGATGACCGATCGTTCATTGACTTAAGGTATTCTTGAAGACGTGCTTGTGAAAGTTGATAAGTTTATCTTTTCGGTAGACTTTGTTGTGTTAGAAATGGAAGAAGACGAAGTTCTGATTATTTTAGGAAGGTCATTTCTTGCTACTGGACAAGATTTAATTGATGTGAAAAATGGAGAGTTGACATTGAGAGTCGGTGATGAAGAAGTAAAATTCAATCTTGCCAAGACCATGAGATTTCCCGATGATGATAAAGTAACTTGTATGAGGGTTGAAAGTTTGATCCCCTCAATTGGTGAACTATTACATGACATGGTTAAACGAGATCCTTTGGAGAAATGTTTGACCGAGTCATTATCAATGATTGATTTAGAGTTTGAGTATCCATCTACCTTTCATGAAATGTCGGAACTATCAACACTATAAAGAGAATGAAGATACAATTGTGATTGAAGGGGAAGAAAAAAAAGACACGAGATAGTTTGAGTACTTAAGAGAGTTGCCCAAAGAATTTTGATATACATTCTTGGGTGACCATTCAAAAAGCAAGTGATCATCCTTTAGTTTTGAATGAGAATATGGAGGCCAAATTACATGAGGTACTCAAGAAGAGTGTGGATGCTTTTGCATGGTCCATTGAAGATATCAAAGAAATTAGTCCTTCAATTTGTATGCATAAGATTCTGATGGAGGAAGAGTACACTCCCTCAGTTGAACATCAAAGGCGGTTGAATCCCGCTATGAAAGAGGTTGTGAAGAAAGAAGTCCTCAAATTGCTTCATGTTGGGTTTATTTATGATATTTTAGATAACTCTTGAGCCAGTCCAGTGCAAGTAGTTCCGAAAAAGGGTGGCATGATAGTAGTGAAGAATGATAGGGATGAGCTCATTTCTACTCCCTTTGATTACAAGATGGTGAGCGTGTATTGATTACATTTCAGATAAGACCACGGAAGGATGCGCACCATAGCACTCATAGACCAGATGCTTGATAGAATAGGGGGGCATGCATTTTATTGCTTTTTATATGGGTATTTAAGTTATAACCAAATCATTATTGCTTTAAAAGACCAGGAGAATACAACTTTTACTTGTCCTTATGGGATATTTGCATTTCGAAGGATTTAATTTGGTTTGTGTAATGCACCAGCTACTTTTCAGCGGTGTATGATGGCGATCTTTGTGGATATGGTTGAAGATAAAATGGAGGTCTTCATGGATGACTTTTCGATGTTTGGATATTCATTTGATCATTTTCCCAGATTTGAGTTTTGTTCTGAAATCACGAGAGAGAGGAATCTTGTTCTTAATTGGGAAAAATGTCATTTTTCATGGTGCGAAGAATTGTTTTGAGACCCTTTGCGCCTCCAAAAATGGATTGGAAGGGGATACAGCCAAGTACATTGAGGCCGCATACTACCAACAATGATTAGAGGCGTGAAGGAGTTTCCTTGGGCATACGGTTTCTCAGGTTCCTAAAAGACTTTTCTAAGGCCAAGTGAAACCGTTGTACAGTTGTGAGAAAAGATTATTATATTTGCTTTTGATGAAGGGCATGTATTGAGGCTTTGATGAGATCAAGAAGGAGGCTGTCTTTTGCTCTCTTATTGTATTATTTTTTAAATTAGAGATGCCCTTTGAGATCATGTGTGATGCAAGAGTGACTAGCTAACCAGAAGTTACATTGATGAGAACAACCATGATAAAGATTTTCGGGTTATCTACTATGCTAGTAGGATATTAAATGACACGTGGAGAATTACACAACAACGAGAAAAAGATGTTAAGCGGTAGTGTCTATTCATACTTAAGTAAATTTAGACCCTAGCACATTGGATCAGGTGATCATTACCTTAATACGTTGCAATTCAATATTTGATGATGAATAAGGATGCTAAGCTTAGATTGATAAGACGGGTACTCTTGCTACAAGAATTTAGTGTTAAAATCAAATATAAGAATGGCATTGAGAATGTGGTCGCGAACCATTTGTCCAAATTAGAAGCTGAAAAATGGGATTGAGGATCCCAAGGACATTGATGAGTCTTTCCTCGATGAATAATTGTTTGGGGTTGATACTTCTACACCATGGTATGCAGAACATTTTAAATTTTTTGGCTTGTAAAGTGTTACTACCCGATCTAACGTCCCAACAAAGAAAGAAGTTTCACCACTTTTATTCAGGCTCACTTTTGACTAGCCCACCCCGGCCCTGTGAGGGTCATGGGCCAAAATGAGTCTAACATTAAAATATTAAAAATAAAAATAAATAACAATTTTATAAATTTTATATTTTATAAAATAAAGTTTCTTTGAAATACTTATAGTTTATTCTTATATTCTTAAAATGTTATACAAAATAAATTATTATAATTATATTTCTCTATAAATTTTATTTTATTTTATTTCATACTAATATTATTTTAATTTTATTAAAAACAATTATTTAATAATTATTCTTTTTCTATAAACAACTATTTTTTTTTATAATATAAAAATAATATTCTTAATAATTAGAAAATAATATGTAGTCATTAAAAATTTTAAAATAAAAATAGTCAAAATGGGCTAAGTGGGCTTGCCCGATCCAAGCCTTAATGGCACAAGTCTATTTGGGTCGGATTAATAAACCCTAATTTTGTTCGAACTTTTATTTTTTTACTAGACCTTGAAAAAATATAGATCAAAGGCCATGTTTGGTAAGCGGGACAGAGGGGGATTAGACTAATTTTTAAACAAAATTAGTGAAGTGCGACATTGTAGTAGATCTTTGGGGTAATAGTGAGGGCAAAGAATTAATGAAGGTGATTATTTCTCTTTGTGTTTAACCATCGTGAGTGCCGCACAGTTCATTGAGACAAAATATTTATAGTTTTACAAAAATAATTAAATGTAACTAAAAATTTAAACAAAAAATTATTAACTAATATATTATCAAATAACTAATAATAAATACATGAAATAAAAAAAATAGCTTAATATATTATATATGATATAATATATTATAAAATATAAATTTAACAATATATAAATTCGATATATATTATCCCAAAAAATATATTATGAATTTTTATAAATTTTTATTAAAAAACATTATAATAATAATTATTATGTATATTAAAATATAAAAATAAAATAATAATAAATTATTTTTAAAATACTCAATGGATGGGGCTTATTATTATTATTTGGATCACATGATGTATTGCTTCATTAAGACGTTTCTACCCGAGCCAATTTCCTAACTCGAGATTTTTCGTAAAAATCTCGTCGCAGATCGGCAGACTTATGTGAGAAAATCGGAAAATTTTGGCTTGTCTCATAATTGACGAAACTTTTAAGGTCACTGCGACCCAAGGCAAGATTTAACGGCGCGAGTTCGTTTCATCATCGAGATCTAGATAATTTTCCCCAGAACTACGAGCCTTATGTGATTTATTGTTTTATTAACATTTCTTAGTTTGAAAATTTCTAATTTTTTTGGGTTTTACATAGCGTAACAATACCTGAACCCGTATCGGATTTGAGAAAATAAACTCAAGCTTTAAATTTAAGCGTTAAATTAAATTAGAAACGTGTCGTTAAGAATGAAATTTGGACGGAATCGAAAATAATATTAAAGTTAAGAACATTGTGCGCTCTATAATGTTAAAACAAGCATTGTCTTGTCTTTATTAAGTCTTATTTAGTATTAATTTAAAAATTACATTATTAAGTAAAAAAAAGCAACCAATAGCATTAGTCGGGTATATCTACGAGCAATAGGATAAAATTTCGTAATTTTATCTGATCATCTGTGAAACCAGATAATTATTAAATTTGTGAGTCTTAGTCATTGGGTCGTCTCGAATAAGTACAAAATTAATCGTCTTATCCTACGTCTGCAAACTGTCAATAAAGTGGACCAGTCTATCGGGTAGGCCCATTATCCCACCTACATAATTCCTAAAAGAGCATGACCTGTACAAGCTTTTACATATAAAGACCAATGCATAGTCATCATTAATAATACGCGTCATTGCCTTCTTTCTGGAAGCGCTTCGAGGTACATTGGCGTTTCTTATTTTCCCCTCCCTTAGCCTTTGCTTGGTTCTCAGAAAAACCAGAGACCCAGAAAATCAATATTTTTGGGAGGACAAAAAAATTCCTCTTCTCTGTTTGGTTCCAGAAGAAAACCGAGCAAACGAAAAAAAAAATTAAAAATTCATAGCTTGTGATGCTTTAGATTTCCCATGAGCGAAGCAATTGCATCATAGTTGGATGGATTCTTCTGTTGTTTCATGTCCCGAATTGATGAAAAAACAATCCAAATCTTTTACTGCTTTTCTAATGTTAGATGGAAAGCAAATAGAGGACTAAGGTTTGTACCTTTGAAAGTTTAATTGTTTATGTTTCATGCAGATTTTCATTTCTAGCCGCGAGCTTCGCAGTTAATGGATTTGACTTTTGTACGTAAAGCTTGGGAAAAGTGGATATCTACAAGTATAGGTTCTTCTGGTGAGAAAGCTCAGGCTTTTCCCCCTTTTTGTGAGCGTTTGTGTACAAATTATTCTTGATTCTATGAGTATACTCAGTAAGCCCAGCCTCCATATTATCCATTTTCAAGAAAAATTCTATCCATGTCATTGCATATATTCAGAGACAGATCCATTTTAGTGATTTAACCTTTTATTTAAGTTGATTTAATTGGGAAATTTTCCAATGACAAATGTTGAGACACGAAATCCCACGTTGTTACTACTTACTACATCTGAGCATGTTGATCTAAAAAATTCAGTGTGTTGGCCGGGTAAAAGGAAAATTTTTGTAAAATTGGTGGTTTTGTGTGGTGATAAGTGAGAAAGTTCTGATGTATATAAACTTGAATTGTAGGTGAACCATTGAAGGCAGCTTTGCTAATTAATTATAACCCAGACTGGACCGTCGACTATTGTCCACCATGTAAGATAAACGAAATTATCTATGCTATAATCGGATATCTTGCTTGCACATTCATGTATTTTATTTTCTATCCTTCTGTTGCTTTTATATTTGATCTTAAGTTTAGAGCATTGTGAATTTAAATAATTAGCATCTTGTTTGCTTACTATTGTGAATTCATTAAAAATTATGGTCTACGATTTATTTTCCCTCTTTTTATCATATGAACAACTATTGCAAGTTCTGGTTTTTGTTTCATTTTCCATATTTATAAAGGAAAACTAGCATATATTTACCATATGAAGGAACCCAAGGTCTGATTGACAATTCTGATGTTGAAGAGTCAGTAAGATGCCCCCAAAAAATGATTTTATCAACCAAAAAGGTTCCATCGTTCATGTTGGATAACCGCAGGTTAGTTATAGAGTCTAATTTGGAGACAAGGTTTCATTTAAGCTTTCATTTCATTGGTTGCAATTTGGAACAACTATGTCAGATGTTGGGTGGGAGATTAAGATTGCGGGGGAAATATGATGTGTGCTTATCTAGACCAACTGCATGGTGACAATTGAAGCTGAGTGTTTGGTTTTATTGAAAGTTTTTCAGAAGCCTCATACGAAGGTGGCTACAAAGTGATAGGGACTTGTCAACTAATATAGATTGCGCTATATGTGGTGGTGAAGTTTCTAGTGTTATGTCTCAAGAATGGAGCTACCTTAATGGGCTGGTTGTGCATAGTTTGTGTTGTAATCTTGTTCTTTGTCTTTCTCTATCTCTCTCTCTCTCTCTCTCTCTCTGGTTTTGGGGGCTTCTTTGAAGGATTACTGACCCCTATTTCTGTTACAATGCCTTCCTTTATTCTTAATGCACTATTTTTTCATTTGAAAAAATTTGGAAAAAGTAGTTGTTTTTATGTAAGCAGGAAAATTGAGGAAGAGAAGAATTTATAGTACTACTCAATCACTGTGCTGCTATTTAAGGGAAGTCTGAAATTATGCCAGTTGAGGTGGAAAGGTAAGATACTGTTTAGACGCAGAAAAAGCTGCTAAGCTTAAAGGACAGTCCAACAAAACTCAGGTTGATATGGAGAGGGAAGTACCAAATAGACATGAAACTGTCCAAATTATAGTCCAAATTATAATTTTCACAATCTAATATCTAATTAGAAAATAAATTATTTGATAAAAGATGCTTCAAAAGAAGTGAATTTTGCTAGTTGCAGCTGCTTGAACAAGCAACTTTGAATTTTGATGGAAGAGACTAGTTCGAACATGAATCGTAGTCTCTATTTTCTGTGAGCTGCTAATGCTATATGTGGACCAACAGGCATTTGAGATGCATTTTGTTATGCTTTTGAGTTTGAGGGCAGTCATAAAGTTGGCATTCAACCTAGGGAAGAGCAATTTATTCTAGTGGGTGGGTGGGGGGGGGCACAAGTGATAATTGTCTTGAATTTTGTGGGTAGCCAACCTCTTTCATTCCACTTAGGGTTTTTGTTGGGAGGTTTCTGATATATGGCAACCCTAGGATGATTGACTCAAGGTGGGTGGGTAGGGCTTTATTATCTAGGGTTTAAAGAGAGGAACAAGGGATAAAATTGAAAAAATATTGATAAAAAGATATGGTCGAGAAAATAAATAACGAAAAAGAAATAATGAGGTAGGAAGAGAATGGATAGAAGCCTTAGAATGCCACTAAGGCCTTCTAGGAGTCTCACCTGGAAGAAAGTCAATGGAGTCATTCATTTGATGATTGCAAATATTGCAAGGAAATGATATATTGTTGCTGAATCATTTTTTTTAATTTACATCAGTTAGCTTTTTTATTGGTTTCTTTAAGAAATCCATGTTGTAATAAAATTCTAATGCTCTATTATGACTCTAAAATGTAGTTTGATTCCAGCTATTTTAATCTAGATTAATTCTAACTAATAATCATAATTTTGACTCAAATTACTAAACTGTCTCAATCTAATTGCAATAAATAAATTTCTTTCTTGATGTAAATCTTAGAAATCACATCTATATCCATTATTCGACTTTAAAAAACAAAAAACTGTCCTTGAGTTTCAGTAAGTTCCCACAATCAATTGTAATTCTGAATAATGCCTTCCATTGTTTCTTTCTTCATTGACTCTTTACAATGATAAAATAGTATCTCTTATCCTTATTCAATTTCATGTAAGACAATTACCAAACTTTGAAAAACTTTCCAATATTGTAAAACAAGTAGATAATTCTCAAATAACTGTGTTATCGACAAGTATGTGGAGAGTTGCTTCTCGTATTCTTCTTGTAAATTGTCATATGGAAGAATAAGATTCTTGAAATTCTAACACTCATGTCATAGCAACATGCTTGATAAACTATAAAAAGAAAAAAAAAAATCTTGAGTTCCTAATATTCAAAGAAAAAAAATCAACGAATTCTTCATCATTTTATCATGATTCATGATAATGGTTTGCCTTAGAACATCAGGTCTCTATTCTTCTAAAGCTTTTACAAATTCATTGAACTTTTTTACTAGTTGATCTAGGATTGGTTTTTCATCGCCTACTGCATTCCTAATTCATCATTGACAATATCTTCCTTCTTACTAGGAACTTCGACTTTCTTTTTATTGGGAGTATTTGATGAATACCATTTCAAGGCGTTAATTTTACTTATAGTTGCTCAAGTGGTGGAATTTTCTTTTTAGATGAAGGATCTTCACCACACCCAACATGTATAACTGTGTAGGTGTTTCATATCCATCATATTGGATACTTTTATAAAATTCATGGTCTTCCAAACCCCATCTGACAGCACATCAATAAAGCATCACCTTATTGATAACTTCGAAAATTAATACAGCATTGAGAACTAGCAAAATAGATATAGTATTTATCCATGCTGTTAAGGCAGGGATTTGGATATCTATCTTTAAATTAAGTTTTCAATAAGTTCCTCTAAAGCTAGATTGGAACAACTACTTCAACGAACATAGTCGTTCTTGGCAAGCAATATTAGTTTGGAAGATGTTAATTCGTTAGCAATCCTCTTCTTCACTTAGCCTTGGTGTATTAATCAATGGTTGCATAAAAAGGTTACGGCTTTCCATGTTTTCATATGTTGCTCACTCCTCAATTTCACATGCCTTTGTATCAGGAACTTCCTTTGTGCAAAATGAATGTAGTACAACCTAGGATGATTGGCTACACTCAAGGTGGGTGGGCTAGGGTTTTATTATTTAGGGTTTAAGGAGATGAACAAAGGATAGATTTGAAAAAATGTAGATGAAAAGATATGGTAGGGAAAATAAATAACAAAATGGAGAAGAATAGAGTAGGAAGGGGAATGTATAGAACCTTAGAATCCACTAAAGCCTTCTAGGAGTCTCACTTAGAAAGAAAGTCTATGGAGTCTCAAATATTACAAATATTATATAAATCAATTTGTTTTTTTTTAATTTACATCATTAGCCTTTTTATAGGCTTCTCTAAGGAATCCACATTGTACTAAAATTCTAATAAACTGTTATGACTCTATTCCTAATTTGATTCCAACTATTTTAATCCTAGTTTAATTCTAACCAATAATCTTAATTTGACTCAAACTACTAAACTTCTATATAAACTCTAATTATTAAATTTATATTCTTTTTCTTGATGGATATCTTAGGAAATTCATCCTTGTTAATTTCCCTTGGACATCCATTACATCATATTTCAATTAAGCATCATCTGCTATTAGGAAAGAAGAGAGGATGACATCTTGGTATTCTCAATCCTAATTGGAGTTGCCACCAAGTTGGTGTTAGGCAGGATAAAATAATGCTTATATAGCTTCAAATCACAGTTCTTAGACTAGACTAGAATCGGGTAGGAACTTCTTTAGATTCAGGTGATTCGAGTAGACTCAAGGTGGTTTGTTAGTTCATAAAGTCTTGGATGTAGTCTTTTTTTTTCTGCCAAACTTAATGTGCTTTTATTTAACTCTTAATACTTATTATAGACAGGTTTTTCTTTTATTTTACCTGTGTTAAGACCATGTTGCTACTGGTACTACATACAATTGAAGTTCCCTTTTCAAATGGAAATATTGAACTGTGGAATGAAGAATAGCAATCTGGAATAATGATAATGCCAAAAGTGCATCTGCAGTGATATTTCTAAACCTATGCTACAAAACAGTAGTGTATTTTTAATTCAGGTTTCTGGGAATACCCTGCCAATGTAATGTCTCTAACTATGCAGATAAAAAATAATGTATCAAGATAATATCCTAATTACATCAGATACATAAACATTCTTATCTCACAAGGCATGGTTGTATATTGATGTTTTGCATAAAACAACTGTCAATTTGGCCTCATGTAATATGTTGTTTTGTTTTCTTTTTCTGGCCTCCCTTTTGCCTCCTTTTCCTTTCCAAAGTGATCAACTGAAGGGAAGATTACTTGTTGATTTTGATATGGTCTTATAGGGCCCTCCAAAATTGATAGCGGTTGCAAGAAACATGTACCCACTACATGTCTCCTTATTTTTCCGTTTTTTGATGTTGCCAAGCATAGCATTTGAAGCTTGACTGTGGTGCTTCAGTGCAGGCAGAAGGGATTAAAGCAAAGCCAATTAAGTGAATCAATTTCTTGATTTTATCAAGCGCCAACTTCAAAGTGAAACTTCTTTATTGGACATCTCAATGTATGTTCCACTGCTTCAAAAGTAATCCCTATATTTGTAATACAAGTCTGCAAAATAAGACCTTAAATAGCATTCTCAGTGTCCGGTTTATTAAGGGCTGCGAATATTTGTGCTATAAGTCTGAGAAATAAGGCCTTAAACAGCATTCTCAACTTAAGTGATGCCGAGGGACCAGTTTTTTTTTCTGAACCTAGAGGGTCTCAAGCCATCATAATCTGTAAATAGCAGAATAATGGCTGTTAGATTAATTTAGTTTTTCCCCATGCCCATGAGAAATACTGTATTACTCAAATTTCAAAATTATCATATATTTGGTAATTTATGCACTGGAGACCCAACAATTACCAATTGATTCTATCACTTCAACTATTTCTTGACTAAACGATTGACCCATTCAATTGGTACAGACCCAAAGAATTTATGGGAAATGTCACCTAGACAGGATGTTTGAGATCGTCTCGGTGTCAAACCACTGCTGTTATGTCTTGTGTTACACTTTCTCCATGTCTACTTATTATACTGTAGAGGAATTTACAATTCATATGCATATGACCTTGGTCTCTTGACTTGACTAAATGGAACATCGACTTCAGATATGGTAGCAACGTCGATTTGCGATGAAAACAGTTCTGTGCAAGGTGCATGAACACATCGCATCCTGCTGGCGAAGGTGCTATAGTTATGCAGACAGCATCATTTGTCTTGGTTGCTCTGTAAGAACACACAAGGATCATTTTTATATATATTTGTGTTTGGTTTCTGTACGATTTTAGACACCAGCATTGAATCTTTGTGTGCTTGTCATCAATCTTTTACAGGTATGATGGCTCAATTGGTTCCGCTTCTCGTGCTATGGTGGTTAGTGATCAGTTCGCATGGCAATTAGGCAGAAAGAACCTTTAACCTCATTCCACAATGGTCCATACTGTTTTGAGGTGTGTCTCATTGACTGTTTTATTGTTTATTCACTTATTTATTGATCTTTATTACTACAACAACCAAAATAGGCTGAATATGATTGTTGTTTTCCATCGTAATTAGTACTGCAATACTGACAATGATTGAATTAAATTGGAATAACACTCAAAATGAGCTGATTGTGTTCAGACAACTAATCAACTAGGCATGAGTAATTTTACTTGACCCCCATTAAGATATAAGGTTCTAGATTAAATTAACAAAAAAGTACTTGAATTTGGAAATTTTGATTCAGATATTATCATTTCAACTTTCATTATAGCTATCGATTCATGGAAATATTGGTTAGTCAGTAACAGATATGATATGAATCTGTCAAATGCTAGGTTATTAATTTATTCTCTTATTGCCGGCATAAACAAGTGTTTGGCTGCAGTCTGGTCCATAGTAATTAAAGGCTCGCTTAAAGACTAGGCGCCACCACTCCAGCGGCAGCACCCCGCCTTAGGGTAGGGGAGACGCCTCGAGCATTTTAGGTTTTTTTTTTTCCTTTTTATTCTTCTTCTTCTTCTTCCCCATTTGTGCAAAGAAGCCCTAGGGCTTTTTGCCTGTAACAAAGACCAAAAGGAGTTCGTTTTGGTCTTACATATATATTCTTTTTAAACAGACCAAAACGACGTCATTTTGAGTTTTACCTTGAGTTTAAAAAAAAAAAAAAGCCTCTGGTGCACCCAAATGATGCCGTTTTGGACCAAGAAGGGCCAAAATGAGGTCGTTTTGGGCCCAGATGTCTGATTTTCGAGATTACCCCTCCAGCCTCATTTATGCCATGTTTCAACTTAAAAAAAAAGCCCCTAACCCTCCCAACTACTATATAATCCCTAAAGAAGGGGAAAAGAAGCAAAAAAGCAACTAAAATAGCCTAGAAATTGCGAGAAAGTCATGTAAAAATAGGAAACAACCATCATAAAAACCATAAAATATACATATGACATATAGTGCGCCTCACTTAATAAAGCTGGCGCCTCAAGGCCCTAAGAGGCTTTTGTGCCACAGTGGCTCTCAAATAACTATGTCCTGGTCATGGAGAAAAATAACACCATAGCAACTTCTAATGTCTATTGCTGATAGACTGATGTTTTTGTAACAGTCATATTTGCATAACATTTTTCAAAATGTTGTTTGGAGTCTTTAAGTGACATTGAAAGAGTAGGTCAGACATTGACAATGATTTTGCAGATATATTATCTTGTTGAGCTATCAATTTTCTTATAAGCTTTAGCTGTTAGTAGATATATTATCTTCCAACCACCAAATTTCCTATAAACTTGAGTTATATCACCAGGCGTAATGAAGTGAAGGATTTCGAAGGCTCAGAACCGCCGATACAGTTAAATTTGTTTAGATCCTCTGGTATTTTAGCATTAGCATTAGCATTAGCATTAGCATTAGCATTAATGGGAAGCTAATTGAATCTTTGGGTGCAGGTATTGTTTACTAAGACCAATTCTCGGAAACTCCTGGAGTGGAACTGCTTCTCTAACTTACAACAATGAATTTTCTGGGGAGGCTGGAGATCTAATCAAGTAGCAGTGCTCTTACTGGTTCAAGATATCCAATTTGATCTTTTGTTTTAGTTCCAATGCTCTTGTTTCTAATTTAATCATTTTTTATCGGAAACTGATTGATACTGAAATATCGACGTAAACGACTTCTTAATCATGGTTTTGAGATGAATTAATACTGGACATTTTAGGCCTATTTGGTTCTTGTTTTTTAATACACAATGAATACCTTTTTGGTCAAAGAATAGCGTTTTTTGTGTTCTTCCGTTCTTATTCTTGTTGTTTTTCAGAATAAAAAAATAGTTTTCAAACATTTTGAGTGAAAGAGTTCAAACTTCATTCCTAGATTTTTGGCCCTGATCTTGGCCTGGGTCCAACTAAGCCCAGCCTAGTGGTAGCCTGATTGAGACTATTGTTGGGCCTAGCCAGGCCCATCCATGGAGTATAGCCCAAACTCAATGTTTTGCCTTTTATAGATATAAATAATAAAATAGAGAGAGAAAAAAATTTTAGCAAACAAATGGAGATAAAAAAAAAAAAAAAGGTTATTTATAAGGGAAAATTGGAGATAAATTAGCTTAGACATCTGAAATGATAAAAGAACTGTAAAGAAAACATTAAGAACAGTAGAGGGAGAAAAACAGAGTTATTATTTATATAAAAAATAAATTAGTTGAAAATGTATAAATTTTTAACTAATTTTCATCTTTTTTTATGATAAATCAAATATAAGTATAACAACTATTTTTGTACTTTTTCTTTTTCTTTCCTTACTTTTCTTGGAATTCACAACATTTAAAAGTTAAAACTCTTTTCAAACTATAAACTTAACCACTTTTTATCTCTTATTACTTGTAAAGCTTTCACTTTTATATAAAGACTACCTTCTCAATAGAATATAAAAAAAGTGTCAGGATTATGGGTATCACACATGAATAAGAACCGTTTTACCTAATGTTATTGCCTTATATCATAGTTAGTTCAATAAAAAAAGTTCAAATATGTTATTTTTATTTTCATTAAGATAAAAATAGTTCATTCATGTCGACCAACATGATTAAAACGAATAGTGTCTTTGATATTAATAAATTATTTTTAGTTAATTAAATAATAAAACATTTATACTTTTTCTATTTAATTAAAGACATCTGTCTCAACATTTTTTACTACTCTGCTCTGTAATATATTATTGTAGTACTTTGTTCTTGCAAATTTCGATTTGAAGCTTGCTTTCATGACTCATCTCACGCTACCAGCCGGAACCAAGCTACAAAAGCTTTTCTTTTTAACCTTTTTTATTCGCTTAAAAAATACGTTTATGCCCTCATTGCTTTATATCTTCATTTTTTCATATATATATATATATATATATATATATTTGGTCATCTATTTACTTTTCAATGAACACTTACATCTCAAATGTCACACATTGCCCAAAGACGGAAAGATGAAAATCAAGAATATCGAGACCTTTTATTAAGAGCGAGGTCCAATAAAAAAAGTAAAACATGGTTGGTTATATAGGTTAGATTTTTTTATTTTCAAACATATATGCAAATGATGATTTAAAAGTGAATATATTTATAATTATCTTTTGGTTGTGCATGGCACAAGAGGTAAAGTTAGGTTATAGGGCTCCTAAAAGTTGACCCAACCAAAGAAAAAAAGAGGAAAAGGAAAAGGCAATGGGTAGAAGACTAGAATAGATTGGAAATTGGAGGGGCTTTTTGGGAGAATGGAAAGTCATACCTATGGTGGTGGGTTTTTCAGACATGGGTCTTGACTCTCTTTGCCTTGAATGGTTAAGTTGGTTCACCTTTTTAGACCCTAAAGAAGCATGTGCTCAAAGTTACTCAATCTCTTTCTTTAATATTAAAGTCACCTCATTTATGGAACCTTCAATAAATAGTAAATACAATTTCTATTGGGTTTCGCCAAAAAAAGCTCGAGTTTTTTGGTAATTAGATCGAAATATTTTGTTATCCTTTTTATGGATCTTACTCCAAATAAAAATCAAGATCTAACGGTACAAAATTCGAGTTCTCTGGCTCGAGCTTACGTAGCACCATTTCTATTTCCAATTAAAATGTATCCTTCTTATATTGTTTATTTTATTTTTAATATTTAGTTAAAAATGCTCAAATAATCTAAAATTTGTAAACCTAATGGCTTTTTATGTTTTTTTTCTTAAAAAAATATAATTGGGATAAACCTATCCTTTTTTCATATTCATTTATTTACAGGTATCTCTTAAAAAAAAGCTAATTTTCAAATTACATTTTTTTTCTACCACATAATTAATAATTAGTCAAAATGATATTTTCATCACATGATTAACTTTTTTCTTTTAGAAAATTATTTGCAGCGTATAAATGTTATTTGTGATTGATTTTGGGTTATAGTTAAGGAAGGTAGAATAATAGAATGGGGGGGAAAATTATAATTTGCATATAATAATTATTAAAAGAAAAATGTATTGTATAAATCTTTTTCGATTAAAAAAGTTGAATTTTATAAAATACAAAATTTAAAAGTACTTAAATATAAATTCATTAGTAAAATATAATAAATTTTAATTATGAAAACTATAAAGGAAAAAGTTTTTTTTGATGATATAAAGAAAAAATATTTAAAAAAAATAATCGGTTTAAAAGGGATAAAAATACTTTTATAACCTTAAAATATATCAACTATATACAAAATTACTCCTTAATATGTATTTCCACATTACCCCCAAATTGACAATTTTCTTGTTTTACTTATGGCTTTAAATTCGCGAGATTTAAATACGATTTCTCTTACAAACTTGTTTTCGTCGTTGATAATGGCTTGAGCAAGCTTGAAATATGTCAGTCGATTTTTTAACATATTTTACATTGATGTGGATTTAGCCCGTTAAGTTAGCGTTTGAGCGTATTTGAAGGATGCTCCCAATCGGGTTATACTTATTTTCTATCACGTATTTGAGCAATCGTTGTTAAAGTTAGTTTAAATATAGCTTAGAGGTATTAAGTGAGAAGTTTTACTTGAAACACATCGTATTGGATTTAGCAGTAGTTAAGTTAATCTTAAACAAACTTGAAAGATGTTAAGTTATAAGTTTGTAACAAAGTAGCTATTTATTTTTAGAGTAAACTTTCGTTAAGTTATATTTGAAAAAACTTGAAGAATGTTAAGTTTAGGTTAATAACATAATAGCTATTTAGATTTGATTAACCATATATTTGAACAAACTTGGTATTAAATCTTGGACTTAAGTAACAAAGTTGTTAATTAGTATCAAATTTAAAAAAGATCCGGTGAAAGGGCTAAAAAAGAAAATATAGGAAAAAAGAAAAATAGAGGGAAATGAGAGTAAGGTATCGTATCTTAGATGGGTAAATTTATAGTACTTTGTATCCTTTCTTGAGTTTTAACAAAAATAGAATAGATTTGTAATATTTTTTCCCATTTATCCCTTACCTTAAAAAAAGAAAAAGAAAAAAAACAAACAGAGGGGATCTCATAGACTTCACAGCTAATGGGTTGAAGGTGGAATTGGTTAGCCCACTGAGACCAAATTCAAAATCAAGGATCCCAAAATCTAGGCATCTGCAAGAGGAAGAAAATGCACTTGATACTTCCAATCTTTCCATGTCAATTACTTCCAACACAATCTTCACCAAACTCACTGTTAGCTTCTTTTCACAAGGAAAATCCCACATTGGATCTCCCAAAAATACAACAAACCTTTGATGGGTTTTGTAGGTTTGAGCTCATTTGGTAGATCTATGAATGTTTTCGTACCGAAAGCCATTCTAGGTTTTGTGGGGTTGGGGGTCATTTTTTAGATCTCTGAATGTTGTTGCTGCAAATCTATTTAGCTTAGTTTTGTGGGTTTGACTCGTTTATTAGATCTATGAATCTTCTTGTTGTTGTTGTTTTGTGAACTTGACTGGAATGGGATCCAGTTCAGTAAACCCCATTCAACTTCTTCGACTTCATCTTCATCTGTACACTTAGAGACTCCATGGGTTTTCCGCTCATCATGCCTCCAGGCCTCCATCTGGATCTCACCATTATGACAGTGACAATGACAGTGATGACAACCAGTGATTCTTTATCTTTCTTTCCTATTTTGCTCACCATTTTCCTCATTTCCGTTACTTCTTGTTGTTTTTGAGTGTTTGTGATTCTGTGAGATGTGCACATTGCCTAAGTTGGTTGTTTGTTTGTTTGTTTCCTGTGAAAATGTTTCCTAACATGGAGAGCAGTTCCCTGATTTTGTTTGGAAATATTTGATTAGGAATAACTAACTATTTCTTATTCGATTGTTTTCTGAGATATGGGCTTTCTTTTATTTGAGGCGTTGATGGGTGTATTCAATACTTTTTGACATGATGTCTCTGGTTGCTTGTTTGTTTTCTGGGATTGCAGTTTCCTTTTCCTTTTTCTGTTTTTTGGGGGAAAATGGGTTTTCTTTTCTGTCAATGATTTTCTTGTAAATACTTTCAGAAAATTTTTATGTTCACGTTTGGTTTTAATTATTAGCTTTTGGGATTTTCTTTTGGAGAAAGGTAGAAATAATGTTTATAGAAATGAAAAATGAGATAAGAAATATTCTTAGGAAAACGTTGCCTCACGAAAAAGAATTGCTTACCGGTAATAGAAAATGTGGCTGAAATAATCCTAAGATTTTCTGATTAGAAATGATATTTTATGGATCACAGTAGAAAAAAGAGTAGAAGGAGGCATGAGATATTCCTCAAAACAGAAACAACATGAAAAGCCAATACTAGGAGGAACCTAAAAATCTCGAAATAAAGTATGGTGGGGATCTCCAACAAATACCTCTAGGTGTCTAGCGCTCCTCCTGATTTCGGATAACCTATTTGAGTGGTCTGAACATGCTTTCCCAATGAGAAAATGAAACATCCCTATTAGGTGAACAAAACCTCCTTTTCAAGTTGAAGCCCGAAAATAATAGTCTTCTTCCACAAGAAGTTCATAGACATCCAAAATAATTGAGCCTACTCAGAGAGTTAAATGTTAAAGAACATCTTGTCTAAAGTGTTTAAGCTATTATAGAATGGGCTATTAATGTTTACGTGGTTTTCACCCTACTTCAGTGCAACCCTAACAAACATTTGGAAATGCAAAAATAATCACAAAAGGACAAATGGAGAATGGATAGATAATGGTTTGGATTATGTGGAGCTAGCAGTGTTAGAGTTTTATACTAGATAAATTTACCACTTGCTCCAATAGCTTAATGGAACTTGATCAACAATGTACATCAACTAAATGTTAAAAGATTAGAATTCAACATATATCAACCAGTTTGGATAAGACTTATAAAAAAAAACATACATCGACCAGTTTGAATAAGATCAACAGCATCTCTACTCACCTCTATAATCTGCAAAGCACTCCACCACTCCCTGTGTGACTATCTTGGACTCCTAATATTACAACAATGCAACTGTCAAACTCAGCATAAACTGCCAAGGAGGGGGGAGGCTGAAAATAATATACCCTCTTCACTGATTATGAAAGCAAGTGTTTCATTCAATGATATAAATTCAATGGAATGTCGAAATTTCTTGACAGACACCTGAAATGAGTTAGAAGTGGACTTTATCCATAATACACTAGTTTGGTCTATAGAAATCTTTCTATACCCATCCAATCACAATGCCAAGATTGCAACAACCAAGAAAAAAAAAAAGAAATAATAATAATAGTAAGAATGAAAATATGGTAGTGCTTTAGACAATGTCTTGCTGATTTCAATTTGACTTAATATTCGTTTTTGCTTGATATACTATCTTGTGAGCAATAATTGTTTCCTATATTTATCTTTTTTTGTGAACTACCTATGCAATTAAAATAGCCAAAGTTCTTTAATGAACTCAAGTGTTATTTTAACTCATGCTTTAGGTTTCTGATAATCAGAACAAAGAAAATGGCTGCAATGGTCCATGCACAGATCAGAATGAGACAGTGTCTGATCAATTGAAAAGTGGGTGTTACAGAAAGGTTAAAGATGAACAACCTGATGAAATTCCCTCCATATCTTCTAATGTTGGTCTCCAAGAGTGGGGCCAATCGAATTTTACTCGTACTTCCTCCAGAGCAGGTAGCAGCTCGACCCAAGCTTCATCAACTCAATCCTTGAACCCTTCTAGTCGGTTTCTCTCTCGCTTTAGTTTAATTCCTGGTAACATAAGCTTCAGGCTAAGCAGAGCAAGCAGTTTAGGGTCATCTCGAGCTTATCCTGTTTCTTCTTCAAGTATTACTTCGAACGGTGGAGAAGAGCTGCAGCTACGCGCTGGACCTTCCACTAGCTTGGTTAATAGAAATGGGAGTCAACAAGGGAGTGATTTACTTCCTGTATGCCTGATTAATAGATCTCCCACATCATATTATGAAGATACCTCTGCTAATATAAGACTACAACCTCCATCATCTGTTTTTTCTGAGGATATGCGGGATAATCCAATGATTCCTACTCATGATGTAAATTTACATTCTACAAGCAATCATGCTGAGATAGAGAGTATGGAGACAAGGCTTGCTGATAGGCGGATTGGACCTCGAGAACCTGTAGAACGGAATGTTCGCTTTAGCCGAACCTTAAGTGTTGGAAGACTCCGTGACAGAGTTCTTCGTCGGTCATCAGTTTCTGACTTAACATTTTGTCCTTTGAGACGAGAAAGGGAAGCAAGAGATATTAGTCAGAATTGGTGAGGACAGGGACAGGTTTGGACAATGAGGATGACATCAGCAGCTAGTAGGAATGCTCCAACCTCACCAACTCCATCTGGGTATCCTCTTTCAAGTATGTCTAGCTCCTTGTTTGGCAGCCAAGATTTCGAAATGGAAACCTCACATTCTAGGGAAGCCAGGTATCATGATCTGCTGGAACATAGATCAAATTTTCTTGAGAGGAGAAGACGTATAAGATCTCAGGTTTGTGAATTTTCTGCACTGAATAATGATTTATGGTTACATATAACTCTTTCTTGATATCTTTTGAGCAGGGAACATTAATAAGATAACATTCTGCATTGAGTGGATAGTGACTGTTGCGACCATCTTCAAACGACCTATAAAATTGATGTAGGATAACTCTTAAAGTGTCGAGTAACCAATCCCAATCACTTGAATAGAAGAAAAGATCAGATGTAGATTTAAGTGATTTTTTATAAGAAGTGCTTTGTTGCCAAGTTCTAATAGCGAAAAGAAGGTGGGACTTCAGTGACAGGGTAGAGGGTTGAACATTTTTGTTTTGGTTTATGATCAAAAGGATAAGGTCTTAGTTTGAAGATTGAGGTTAAGTGTAAGAGCAAAAAAAATAAAAACTAAAGAAATAAATACTTCTACCTAAAACAAGGTGAGAATTTGACCTATTGAGCATAGATAAGAAAATAAGAAGTGAAGAAACTTATAATCTATGCTTAGTATAGATCCAAAATCCATAATTGAAAAATGATCCAAAAGCCATAATTTCTTCAACTAATAAATTTATTACAGAAGTTTCTGTATGGCATCAAAGTGCTCTCTTCATCATTTAACATCTATATTATGAAGTATGGTCCAGTAGACCCTTGCTAGCTTGTATATGAAGGGGGGATGACCACTGTTAGCCTGGCATTTTGGTGTGTATTTCTAATTGTTTTCAAGTAATGACATGTTGGACGTAACTAAAGCCAAACAATATGAGAACATATTCTTCTTGCAATTTTCTGACACTATTGTGGTGCATCCTCTCATGAGGCTAATTAACCTGATACTGTGCTACAAGATCCAAAGTTCTAAATTCATATCTCTGCCCACAGAGAGAAAAGTTTAGCTCTACATTTTAATTATTTTCTTTGGTTTCATGTAATCATGTAACCTTTTAGAATTAGTGACTTATAGTTCAAGTGGTGCGGTTCGTGCTCTGCAGAGGTTAGGCAGCCGTTTTGAGAACCTGTCTGGACATGAGAGATCTTGTATCTTATCAGGTCAACATAGAACTGGCCGTTGTACATGCCGTGTAAATACTCGGGATGCTAATTCAAGTGATGACACTGAGATTACCAGGGCTTCAACATATCAAGAATTGTTATGTTAGCTGAAGCTTTGTTTGAGGTAATGCTGATATACTATTATGTTTTATGATGGTCACTTTTCCAGTATTTTCTTTTTATTATTCAATATAAGTTGAATGTATTTTTTTTATACCTGTAGGTTCTGGATGAAAATCCGCAAATCTGTGAAGATCTTATCTTCTTCTCGACCTTCTGTTTTCTTCTATTAGTTCTGTTCCTGCACCAGATAGAGTGATTGTAGAATACCTCCTGAAGTATATGACAAGTCATAAAAACATCAAAATGATCTTTCGCGTGATGTTATATACTACTATTTGCTACTCATTTTACTATAGTGATTGATTTGTTTATAAGGTACTGGAGCATATTTAAATATTTATTCACCATTTTTCTTTTTCTTGTCTTTTCTCCTGTTGTAATTGCTTGTAATATACCTTAATTGATTTCATGAAAGTGAATCTATTTAAAACCTCATATCAAAGATATAACATGAAAAAAAAGAGCCAGCACCTATGTTCATGTTAGATTTTGTCTTGTTTATGCACTAGGGAACCATTCCCATTATCTGCTTAGACCAATGCTAACAAGACATTAGAACATTATGCCTTTGCCAAGAAAATGTGTTATGGCCTTTTCCGTCTTCTTATCTAGAATGGCATTGAGTTCTGTCAGAATTTGGTCGAAGCCATAGCTTTGTTAGTCAGCAAAATTCAAAACCTGAGCCTATGCTCTGTTCTGACATTTCTGCTATTTTTTTATACATGTAGTTCATATTTAGAAATCTATTTTTGTTAGATGCTGCAAGTGATCATGCAAAAATCAAACAAGCTACATGTAAAGTCTGTGGCTGCTTCTTGTAGGAACATGGTAATTTATACATCTTTTCGCAATTATTAGAGGTACTTCTATCAAATTAGGATTTATCTTCAGCAGGCTTGTTTAGATATCAACATTGCTGCTTGCTTTACAATGCAGCTTCCGTCTGATGGGTCATAGACATGTTTCCTGAAGGTTTAGCTTTTTACTTTATTTTCTCCCCCAAATAAATCAGTTCCAAAGATTTGTGTGTGTTTAAGATGGTTTCGGCATATGGTTTTGCACAAGAACTTCCTGTTCACATTTTTGTAGAAAAAGCACTTTTGCAACCTCTTGCCTAGCCCAGGGGATCTGCGTGTTGGGATGCCTTTGACATGAATGATCTGAGCTTGTCAGCGCATGTATGCTTATTCCTGGATGGATGCCTATTGAATGTGAAACTAGGCATCTTAAACCTCTTAGGCTTTTTTGTTCATGAATTAGCTCTACATAACACTTGTCTCCAAATTTTGAATTCCGATGTTTCTGTATTCTGTATAAGTGCTATTGTATAATCAGATGAAAACTTTCTAGTCAACCTTCTTATACTATAATTATGCTAAAAAACCTAAAGATCAGTTGCCCTTGTTTGAAGTGCAGTTCTATTGTATTATTTAAAATAAATGGGTAATTTGATAATATATATCATCCAGGGCAGGAATCTTCTATGTCATGTTACATCTCAGACCTGAAGCAGGTTGAAGCCAAACTCCCGTCCCTGCCACTAGTGTGAATATGAGTAAAGCAATAGGTTCAATAGGAATGTTTAGTTTGTGAGGTTACTTCAGCTTTTTCATCTCTATTTGGTGTATTAAATAACACTTGATTGCTGGAGCAAACAGTGACAGTTGACTGTTGAATGCTGGACTTATTCAGTATCAATGAGAAAACAAGTGAAAATCTGATTCCTGTAGAGTTCTGAAAATTTTGACTAGGAAGACAAAGAAGTTCTAGAAAATTAGTTCTCTAACTCTCTTGTAGAGTATTCTGGTGGAAAGAAACATCTTTTAACCCTGCATAATACTCTGCTTAAGGAAAGGAAGTGGTTTAGCAAACAATGTTCCATTCTTTTGGCAAACAGATAGTAGTAAAAATTAATTAAAACATGTAGTGTGGTGGAGTTTTATATGATATTGGAGAGCATTTAGGCCATCCTTAGGTTCTTAAGTAGGTCTTCCGAATTTTTGGAATATGACATCCATGTGCAGTGGAAACTGTATTTATTGTCTGCTGTGAATTGGTTGGGCAGTTGGGAACTAGAGGCATCTCAAGCATTGAGTTTTTAACAAAATTTTTTTTACCTTCTCACAAATTGGGAAGGAAAAGATGATAATATAATGGTAAGGAGAGATTTGAACCATTTAATGGTTGGAGGTGGATGATGTGGAGAGCATTTTGTCTTGTCTTTGTGGAAAGAGAGTGAATGAGGACGAGGAGGATAAGGTGCTCTAAATTGAGACAAAAAATGGTCAATTCTCTATTAGGTCCCTTTACAAAGCCTTGGAAATAGGCTCATTTGTTTCTTTTCACACGCAACTCATTTGGAGGTCATGTGTGCAGCCAAGAGTGAGTTTCTTTGCATGGGAAGCAACTTGGGGGAAGGTTCTAACTCTGAACCAAGTTCAGAAGAGGGGGAGTTACTGAAGCAAACATATATTGTCTTTGTTAAGTGTGTGAGGAGTCTCTAAGAGCATCTCCAACAATGAATCTCTATTTTTAACTCCAAATTGGCATATTCTTTATATTTAGAGATGATGGGGCCCACATTTTAGAGACTCAACTCCAACAAGCCATCTCTATTTTCATCTCCAAATCACTATTCATTATTCAAACATTGATTTTTTAATATTATAATATTTTAAAAATATGATATATGAAATACTTTTATTTTTATTTAAGTATAAGTATAAAATTATATTAAATAAAATTATAATAAATAAAAATAGATTAAAAACCTAAAAATGCTCTTCAAACTTCAAAATAATAAATTATATTATAAAGCATAATATTGCATTAGAAAATAAAACAACATTAAAAAAGCTACATAATGAAATTATATTAAAATTATAACCAAATGATAAAAATAAAATACAAAAACTAATACGATGGTAAATCACACTTATAATTTCCACTGTTATATTCATTGCAATTATCAAAAGGATCAATAATGCTTTTTGGGAGGTCGCGCCAGCGATATTTTGTCGGGGCAGCATACAATTTATAATATGATTATAGAAGATGAATTTGATATGCCTGCGATATTGTTGATTTGAATGTGATAAGGAGCTCTGAAATTGATATGATAGTAGATAAAACAGAACAATTTCAATGGTTCCTTGTTCTGAAAGTTGAAATGATAGTAAATAAAACATAACAATTTCAATAGTTCTTTGCTTGCCATAAACCAATTAAAGATGAAAAAGCTCATTATACACTCCGAAATGCACACCGAGCATTTATGAGAAATGTATAGTAACAATGTTTCTTTTAGTTAATGTTTTTGTTTAAGTAAATAATGTGCAAAACATTATATGATGTAATTTCTATGTTCTTTTTCAATTCCAGTTATATTTTTATTTATAAGAAATTATTATAGCATTTTAACAATTAAAATCTTAATGTTTTATTATTTAACTTCAATCAACAATCTTCATTTTCAATATAAATGAAAATAATAAAAATGTATTATATCATTGTCAAAGAATAATTTTAATAAAAAATTAAATTATTTTAAGAAAAAATTATAAATTATTAAAAATAAATTACTACTATAAAATGAATATATTAAAATCATTTTACTATTTATGAAAAATAATTCAAAAATAATAAAAGTAAAAATATCTTGAAAAATAAAAACTTGTTATAAAAATATCATTAAAATAATTATTTTATTATTATAATAATAAAATAATGAAAGAATAATAGTATAAAAATAAAATAATAGGGAATAATGTTGACTAAAATGTGGGTCCCATCATCTCTATATTTGGAGATTTGAATAGTGAATATCCAAATATGGAGATGCACTATTCGCATCTCTATTTTAGAGATGAAAATAGAGAACTATTGGAGTGTGGTTTTTACCCCCAAATCTCTATATATGGAGAGAGAGTCAAATACAGAGCATTGTTGAAGATGCTCTAAATCATCTTCTCCATTGTGCAAAAACAAGGACCTTATGGGAGTTTCTTTTTATTCTTTTTTGAGTGTCTTGGGTTATTTCAGGTTTGGCAAAGGAAATTCCATTGGTTGAATCAGTCGCTTGTGAGCAAAACTTGTGATAAAAGTCTGGACAGCAGGACCTTTATGCATTTTTTAGACAAATTGGAAGACAAGGAACGGTATTGCCTTTGAGGATGAGGTGCTGTCCATACAAAGGCGTCATGCTCCTTTTTGTTTTCCTTTTTGATGGGGACTAAGTTGTTTGTAAAGGAAAGTCCGGAGCATTAGCTTATTTTATTTATAGGGTGGGGATTTTGCAAGGATGTGATTGTTTTTTGTACATCCTTTTACTGTTTTCTGTACACCGTATATCTATCCTGTATGCCTTGAGCATGACTTATAGTGCCTTCTTTGTAATATGTTCATTTTGTTTTACTTATCAAAAAAAGGACAGACATGATGATGGGGTCTCTGCATGTACTGTCCTGCCTGCCTATTTTTAGTTTGAGGAACTTTGAGGCACTGTTAATGCTACCTTTGGAAACAGGCACCGATTTTTCATTTCTTTTCTTGGTGCTTATGGGGCTCTTGTGAAATTCCTTATATTGTTTTTTTTTTTGGGGGAATTGGGAAGAAATTTTCTTTCAAGTTAATGGAAATGTGTTTGGAATGTTGGACAGCAGGAAAAAAATGGAAGGCGTTTGATATTTTATATAGACAAACACAAGGGTCACAAAAGAAAAAGAATATCAAACAATATGGCAAAACTGAATCAGGCTTTTACAAATCAGTTAGGTTATCCAAGTTGGAGGTGGTGATAGGAATGTAATTCTCTCCCCAGAATTGTTATAGATGGATGGGTAGATACAGTTGGTTTCTTTATTGATAGTTTCCTGGTGACCCTCCTTGTGGCGCCCCCTAAACTAGTGCCACATGATGAGTAAACTGATGCTTAATCGGGAAAGGTTGCGTAACTTTGCATGCGTGTTCTGGGCTGTCCTGTTACCCTGAAGAAGTTCATGCTAGGTGTTGATGCCTATTCCTAGGACAAGTGCTTGAGGCAACCTCCAAGACTTGTTTAGATAGAGGCCTACAATAGGGTGGTTGTTGGGTAAGTCTCCCTGGTAGACCCTTTTAAGATGGCTAAGGATGTTTTCTGGAATGATAAGACACCATTCCAGGCGGGGATAAGGGCTTGACAATCATTTTGGGTCACTGTTGTCAGTAATGTCTGATAACCCATTTTCAGCTTATTCCAACAATTCATGGTTTTGGCTTAAGATAGAAGCAGAGGGTTGTTGCAATGGTTGCAGTTGTATGTGTGTGATAATGTCACTGCCTTGACTGAATTGGAGGAAAGGGGTTCTTTTTCTAATTCTGCACTGTGCTTTCCATCTTAGTGTCACACATTAAACTTCACATTATCGCATGTCTAATTAACTGTTTGGATTCTCTTGAGAGCCATGTTGAATAAATTGGTTCATTATTAAATGAATAAAAGTACAGCTTAATTTTTACATAACTGTCAGTGAAACTTACTGCAGAAGTACTTTTTTGTACAGTTTTTGCTAAGGGTCTCAATTGTTTATGACTTTTTCTGTCACTTTCATATGATGGCAATTGTAAAAACTGTTTTTCATTTGTACACTTGGATATAGCTCTTCTCCTTATACTGTAATGTTCTTAATCAATCTAGTCGCTTTGGACTAATTTTTTGGTTTAACAGATGTTATATATGCCTTGTGGAGTATGAAGAAGGAGACGACATGAGGGTATTACCTTGCCATCATGAATTTCATAGAACATGCGTAGACAAGTGGCTAAAAGAGATACACAGGTATGTGGTTCATTTGGTGCCTTCTTGAATATTTGATGTCTAGTTTACATTGCACATGCTTATGTACTGGTGTAAGTTCGCATCGCTTATTTCTTAGTGTCGACTTACTTTATCGATAAAAAGCAATATATGATCAAAAAAGAGCACAAGGTTCGCAAAGAGTAATAATAGAGGTATACAAAAGGAGACCCAAACCTCAAACTCACCTATACCCCAAACCAAGTCAAAAATCCACCAAAGACCCATTTATCAACACTATACACCACCACACCACAGACACAAAAAAGTACATTTCATCCTGTGAGCAGAGGGGGTCTCATTCTCAAAAACCGCCCTATTCCTTTCCTTCCATAATGTCCAAAATAAACAAAGAGGGGTTGCCATCCAAAAATGTTTTTTGCCGACATTAGCACCATGCCAAGCGAGAAGAGATTGGCATACCGTTAGAGGGAATACCTTAATCGAGCAGAATGATGCGGTGGGGTTTATTGTTTCATCTTCTCTACATAAAAACAATTGCTTCGCTATGTGGATCCCTCTCTCCTCTTTAGCTAGTCAAGTGTCCCCGGTGACGCTCTTCGATAAAAAAGGTTAGCTTAGGGGGGAACAATTGGGTTCCAGGTGGATTGAAAGGGGAAAGTTGTAGGGAGAGAATGCGCCAGCTTCTTGTACATGAGTCTTATCGAGAAACCATCAGACATAGTCTCCTTCAATAACAACCGATCCTCTTGAAAGGGCCTAATTTTCTTGTCATGGAGAAAATGTAGGAACCTTTCATCCTCTTCTACCTCCCAAACATTAAAAGGTCTTAAGAAGACTGGGGACTAGGCCCCTTCCTTCCTTGAGGAATCCTGAACATTTGCTACTCTGACGTCTTTGTGAGTTGCCATTTTGAACGTTGCATAGAGCTATCTCATCGCACCAAGAGTCCTTCCAAAAACCCAGTCTCCTTCCATTTCCTAGGGAGAAAGTAGTGTTTTGAGAAAAGGTAACACATTCTTTTATGACGTCTTTCCATAAACCAGTGCCATAGCCTCCCTTAATGTCGTTGGTGTTCTAGCCCGCATCCTCCTCCCAAAATTTGATGCTAATCACCAATCCCCAAAGTGGATCCCCCTCATTAGCAAACTGCTAGCACCACTTACAAAGCAAAGCTTGATTCATCTTGGAGAGGACTCGGTTGAAAAATTAATAAACAATTGACCAGATAATATAACCTTGATTAAAAAACAACTCTTTATTTCCTCATTGTCCCTATTAAAAATAGTGACTATCCAAGAAGTATGCCCGACCATAGCCTTTGGGGCATGCAGTTGCACCAAGGCGTGCACCTGGGCGCAAGTCGCACTCCGCCAGCTGCCTGATCTCGAGGGCGCACGCCTTGCATAGGCTTTTGTGAAGTGAAATGGACCTTGGATGCACATTAATGTTATAACACGATTATATTAATAAAAAATTAAAGATTCCTAATATTTAAAGAAAATTCCAATGAAAAAAAGTAGTGAAATTATAAAAATGTAAATATATAATTATATGTTTTAAAAAGAAATTATAGTCAATAAGGTGTGCCTTTTTAGTGAGGCGCATGTCTTGGAAGGCGAGGCGCTTTAACCAAGGAGTGGTTGTGCCTTGAGCCTAGGCGCGCCTTTTAAAACTACGTGCCAGACCCACATTAATGTCATGTCATATTGAGATGGGTATGCTGAGTGTCACATGTTTTGGCCAAGACTGGAGTATTTTATTGATTAAAAGGGAAGATGTTAATACTCTTCCATTTCACGTTATTACTGGTTCAACATTCTCCGTTCACTTTCCAGTCCTACCATTGACTTCGAGGATATGTTTAGAGCATCTCCAACCACGAGTCTCCATTTTTACCTCTGAATTGGCATCTTTTCTATATTTGGAGGAGGTCAACTCCATCCAACAACCTCTAAATTCATCTTCGAATCACTATTCAAATCCCCAAATATTATAAAAACTGGGAGAATGGTGCTGCAGATTAGTTGAGGTAATGTAGTTCACCCTAAGAACACCCACAGTTATAAAAAAATAAAAATGAGAGAATGGTATTTTACTATTCACCTTTTCACTTTTTTTATTATTATAAAATAAAAACAGGTGGAATAGTGCCCAAGATTATCACTCCTACATATTCTACTTAACAGAATTGGGCTTGGGCATTGATTGGCAAAAATCTCTAGTACATAGAGATGGAGATGGAGAAATGGAGAGTCGGTTAGAGATATGCTCTTAGCTAGGGAGAAGTAGTGGATTACAACTATTAGATTTTAACTTGTACTTTTCTTTTCAGGAAGTTACTTGAGATGTCTAGTGTCATATGATTGCAGAGAAAAAACATCCAAAGTCCAAGTAGAATCTATAGCGAGACTTTGAATAAATTTGCATACTGTTATACTCTTTCCATTAAATTTCATCGTTACTAAAACTGATATCTTGACTCTAATGCAGGGTTTGTCCGCTTGTCGGGGGATATTTGCAAATCAGTTCATCGCTTGCAGAAAAACCAAGTCAGCCAGAAACCAAATATAGCTCTCACCTGTTGGGGAGCAGGAAGTGTTCTCAAACCTGGAGAAAATAAAACGCCCCAGATGGAGGGTTCGGTCTTTTTCTGCATGTGGTTTTGTTGTCCAAATGTTAGTTTCTTCAGTTGAACCCCAAAACAATCAACCCCAGGTAGAAATGGACTGAACCACCCTGAGCTTGGAGATGGAGAAAGAGAGGATTGTCTTTGTTCTGAATATGTTCAGCAAACTACTACCCGTGATTTTTCTTGGGTTCTTCCTGTCTTTGATGAGTGAATTGTCATTGTTATGAATATGTTCAACAAAGAGAGAATTTGCAGGTTCTTTTATTCAATGGTTCATGATGAGTTTGGCTGTGACAAAATAGGTAATCTTAGCCAATTCCTCCATTGGAGTGGCACTTTTCTTTTTTTATCTTTTCCATCATAACTAATATAAACACTAAGGTGACATTTGCCTTTTCTATTTAATTCTAAATTGAACTTTCATGTAACTTAATAATACTAAATAGGGTGTTAGGAGTTGGTAAGTAGGTAAGTCCCATCATCTCTCGTGCCAATCCATTCACGTCAAAATTGAATGGTTAATTTGGTCTAATTTTTATTTGATTTAGTTTTTAGTTAGTCCAATGAGTCTTTATGGGTTGTAATGAACGCAAACCTGATTAAAACCTTAAAAATGTTAAAAGAATAATTTATAGATTTTATCATTTTTCAAATAAAAATAAACAATATGTAAACATTTAATAATGATTAATACACATATAATGCTTGGGTATAAACAATATAATAATAATAATAATAATAATAGTAATGATAAATAAGTTCACATGCTTATCTTAGTAGAATGTTTAAAGTTTCAGCATAAGATATCCGTGCGTGGTGAAGAGACTACATAATTACTACGTCAGAATAAATCGTTTATTTAAAAAAAAAAACTTAAAACAACAAATAATAATAAACTTAACTAACTAGTAACACCCTACCCTCCCTTTCTCTAGTATCTTTCCGTAAGTGTATGAGTGATTTTTTTGTCATTATCGACTCCAAAATCACTAATCTACATATTTTTTCCGTTTTTTTTTTCTCAACGGTTTATTTTCACACAAATATGTTTTAATACGTTTTTTTTCGATGAAGCCATCGCTTTGGGCAGTCGTGACGATCGGCGCCGTTTTAAAGGCTGGACACTGGCTGTTTTTGCCAAGTAATGCACGGTCATATTGCCTCAATACACCGTCATTTCATTGTCATGCGCTGCTGACGTTTATTCAGATGGTGCGATTCTGAATGGTTATGATATACGCATCGCAGAAGTTAAATTAAATCAATAGTCGCTAAGATGATGCGTAACTCCGGAAATGGCCAGACATAGTTGTCAATAAGAATATCGAAACGCTGGTAGACCAACCATCAAACGTGATGTACTTCTGGTCGCTTTATTATGTTATTAACCTAAATGTTGTTTCATCATTTGTGGTTTTTAACGATTTTAATTATATATTTTTAGCCTGATTATCAAGTAATGAATCAATTACAACTGCTTCTCTTTAAAAAAGCTAGTAACAATAAATAACATTCTCTTAAAATAAACAAATAAATAATACTAAACTAACTATAACTAGTAACAATAAATAACATTTTCTTAAAAACAAATTCAAAGTACTAAATAAAATCTCATATATCTCTAATCTTTATTTTTATTATCTTCAATAATAACATTTGAAAATATTTTATTTGATATCTAATTTTAAAATTTTTATTAATTGTGGACCATATTAATATTAAAACGTGAACAATATTTTATATTTTCTTTCTTGGTATGATTATATCTTTCTATTAAAAATATTTAATTTCGAGTGTAAATAATATAAATTTTATTTATATATAGAATAAAAATATATTTTTTCGAAAAAATGCATCCCAATGTTATAATAATAATAAAATATCTTCTTTTCATAATTTTAGTTTAATCATCCATTAGCTAAAAAACATTAGTGAAAAAATAAAGGTATAAATTTTTCTATTTATTTTTAAAATAAAAATATTTTATTATTAAAATAGTTTAAATAATAAAAATATTTAAAATATATTGATAATTCAGTTATATTTAATAAATAAATTGATAATTTAGTTATATTTAATTTATAAAATAATAAAACTTTTAATATATTACTTATACATAATAATAATAATTATTATTATAGACATTTTTTTTAAGTTGATGTCTTTTATAGAATTTTAAAGACTTTTGTAGAGTTTGTAAATTTATGGGTGACTTTCATATACTTTTTATTAGTATAAATTACTTTATGATAAACATAAAAGAAGAACAAATACAAAGCTTAATTGATAGGTTAGAAAAACTAGAAATCATAGGAGAAAATGTTTTAAAATACTGGGAAAAAGACAAAGTCGAATGTATATTAAAAATAAAGAACCCAGATTATAAAATAAAACTGCTGGGCATAAGACCAAAAGGAGGTAGAAGCATTATGTTATTACATATTAATGATTACCAAACAGTAATACGTAAGATCGATCCACTACAGTCAACGCACTCAGAATGCCAAACATGAATAACAAGATGGTATAGATATGATTAACTACAAAAGATTAAACGATAATATTACACTCCATGATACAGACATATACCAACAAAAAAAGAATATTTATTAGAAAAAATAAAAGATTGTACTATATTTAGCAAATTTGATTGTAAATCGTTTTGCAAGTTAAGACGCACCTTATAAGATAATTGGATAAATTTTTCTTGTCCGTATGACATTTTGAAAATGACTTGTAATGCCATTCGTTTAAAAACGCACTCTCTATATTTCGTTAGCATTGATAATATATTTAGAGATAATGACTCATTCAGAAGAAATACATAGATGAGTATACGCTTTTAGCAAAAGTAAAAACAAATACATAGACATCTCCGCATAGTATTAAAAGTTCAAGAACATGGTATTATAATTAGCAAAAAGTAAAATGCAATTATTTCAATGCACTAGAATTTTAGGGGTACAATAGAGATGGTAAAATATTATTACAACCACATATTTCTCGTAGAAAATTTAACTTTTCCCAGACAAAATGTAAGCAAATGCTAATTTACGTAAATTTTTAGATTATTAAACTATGCCGACCTTTCATAAAAATCTAAGTAGGATCGTTGTGCCCTTTATTCAAGAAAGTAGGGAAGTAAAGGACATAAATATTTTAATCATAAGATATTAAGCTAAGAAATCTCTTAAAGAAATAGAAGTTACAAAATTACCACCATTAGACTTTACCATTAATAAATGATTATTTAATAATCAATGCATCTGATGTAGCTTCAGGGATTGGGCAGATATTAGCAAAACCCCATAAATATTCACCAAAAATACGTAAAAATCATAGACAGATATAGTAGTGGAAAATACAAAGAAAAGAGTAATATATAGCATAGATGCGTATATTTCGCTATAACATATGCTATAGATAGCTTTAGAATATTAATTATTTCTAAGAAAGAAATTACACGTAATGTGCATCAAATAAATAGTAAAGTTTTATAAATTAAAAATGAAAAAGATCCCTGGCCAAAGAAGGTGGTTAAACTTTACAGAAAGAATAATTAATACAGGGATAAAAATATAAATTGAACATATTAAAGGAAGTGATAATAGTCTAGTAGATTCATTAAGCAGACTAATAAATTAATTTTATGTCACATATGAACAGTGTATAACCTGGATCATACCAAATTTTTTATTCCAAGAGTCAAGAAAAGGTATTAACTTTTTGGAAAGAATTCTCTTAAGGTATACCCATAACATAACCTTTTAATTTATTACCACATATAGATTAGATGAAGAACAGAACAAATATATAACCTTTGGGATTAGTTTTTAGTCGATTTTTTAATCACCGCACTAACAAGAATTTAGATAGATTATATTTTATTACTTGTTTAAATTGTTTATCAGAGTATTTTCATAAAAAGAATAATAGTAATGTTAATTTCAGCTACTATGTCATTTACCAAGGCCATAAAACATGTATTTTTGAAACATGGGAAGAAGTCCTTCCTTATATATCAAACCATCCCAGACCATTTTTCAAAGGATTTTATAATCCTAACCTGTGCTTTAGATCATGGTAAAAACAAACTTAGAAGTAATTATTTTATTAGCCCATTAGTAAAACAAATTTTAAATCATCATGGCCAACCTTATTTAAAACCAAGAGAACCATGTAGTAGCCAAACAACAACCCTAGATTTAACACATGATTTTCCCTTTTTCCTCCAATTTCAAAATCAAGATCACTTACTTAGAGAAGAACTAGAAATTTTAAGGAAAAAATATGATAGATCTGAACAAGATTATCTAATTATTAAAAAATTATATGAAGACAAAATAGAAAATGAAATAGATATAAAATTAAAAAATACAGCTTTAGAGAGAAAAAAATTCAAGATAGAACATACAAATAATTTTGAACACATCAATAAATTTTCGGCTTTAGAAAATCAACCTGAAAACATTAAAATAGAACCCATCCCTAGAACACCACCATAAATATGTTGAGCCTATCTATTGGGCACAAATAATGAATCCTACCCAAATTTCAAACGGTACTCGGAAGACACATCAAATCCGCTCATGGGTGAGGCTCTCTCCCAAAAGCCTTATTATCCAACTCACACAAGAGGAATAGATCCTCAAAAGGATATATATAGTTAGCCAGAAGCCCAAGATCCAGTCCAAGATCTATGGAAGGACCAAGCAAAGAAGAAAAAAGTATGTATAAGGAAATATGAAAAAGATGTGAGAGTTGAAGACAAAGACGGATAAGTGGAAGACAAAAAGGAAGATGACAGAAAAGCATTAGTTGAAAATATAAAGTATGGATAAGTGAAAGACAAAAAGAAGCATGAAAAGATGTGAGAGTTGAAGAATAAAGTATGGATAAGTGAAAGACAAAAAGAAGCATGATGATAAAGCAAGAAGAAAATTGATTGCCAATGAGATTCGAGCAGAAGCCGTAAAGAAAGAAATGACAGGCTTAAAAGAAGAAAAGATGTATGCAAGAAAGACATAGCCAAGAAAGTCGCAGGCAAGTCGCAAAAGCCATTTTAGTTTAACTTTTTCTTGCACTTTTTCGATGCATTCCCTTACGACAACGCATTCCCACGTTTTAATCTATCGTAAACCCATCATATCCAAATCCCCTCATTCATATTCCCCGTAAAAGGAAAAGTTTGGAAGATTTTGATTTGACGACGCGTACCAATGAGCACTTAATCGTATTCTTAAACCTAACTCTTATCTCTTCACCTCGTTCTATAAATGTATAACTCCTCTATGTAATTGGGACACAGCTCTCCCTACTCCTCTTCACCCCTGAGCTCTCTCTCTCTCTCTTTCTCACCTCAACTCCTTTTGTGATATAGTCCAAAAGCTTTCAGCATAAGCTTTCATAAAGCTTTCAGCTCAAGCTTTCTCCACTTGTATAAAGGTGTGTTTTCCTTCAATGAAATCTGTTTGATATTTACATCTATTGTCATTTATCTATATGTTTAAATCCTAATCTGTTTAGAACCTTAGGGACATCTCTAAAGGGGTTTCTCCCGAAATCCTATGGGTCTTCAAAAATATTTTCTTTAACGAAATTTATTTTCCTTTGATTAATGAACTTTCCTTTAGGTATGATCATGGTCGCCTCGTATCTTTGATATTTTGCATTTGTCCATTTGTCTAATTGACTGCAGACTATTTTTAAAGATTAAGGGAATGCATGATTATACTTACAGGATGTTTAATTAGTCAAAAATCTTTGTAAATTATTGTTTAAAAAAAAGAAAAAAAAAAAAAAAGAAAAAAAGGGCCATAAGAAAGTAAGGAAACCCTGAGTAGGACATATAAAATTTTTAATTCTCACTCCCTCACCTCTTTAATCCCCAACTTAAACTGAAATTACTCAAATTCTCTTATTATGGAAACCCGAAAGGTGACATATAAAATCTTTTAATTTCACTCCCTCACCTCTTTAATCCCCAACTTAAACTCGAATTATCAAATTTCTCTTTATTATCAGGTATCGAGCCTAGATCTATTTAACCATAGATAAATTAATCATAAAAGAACATCATATTGGAAAAATTAGAAGAGTGTTTAGATCCTCTTAGTTTTAATAGAATATATAAACCCGTGAGAAATAATTAGAAAGGAGATAATATTTGACTCGAGGTTCTAAACGAAATATTTAATATTACAACAAATTATATTAAAAGGAATTTAGCTGTTCTTGAGATAATAACTACTACTAAAAGATTAGATAAAGAAAGATTAGTGTTTAATATACTTAGAAGCAATCTAGAAAAAAGACATTTAAAATTAAATCAATTAGACATAAACAAGCTTTATTTATCCTATTTATTTAAAAAATTAGTCCATGACAAGATTTGATGATTTCACAGAAAAAATTAGCCACATAGATTTCCACGAAAATAGTGATAAACTTAGAACTATAGAAAGTCTTAGAAATTTACTAATAGCTGAATATAATAATTACTTAGAAACATTAGATATAGTTCCTCTTCCCATAAGAAGACAAGTCAGCACAGAATATTATACTAGAAAATATTTTATAGAAAAACTAATTCACTTATTGCAAACTCTACTCGATCAGAGATTATCCTAAGAACACATAGAAGATATAAATAAATTATTAAAGATTAGTCATTTAATTCAAATTTAGATTATCTAGATTCGAATAGAACCAGAGAAACAAATTAGTATTCCGTGATCATTTAGACTCAAGTGCAATTATAAAAAGAAAATTATACACATAACATAAGCATTCAAAACTTAGAAAATTCATATAAAACTCTCAATACATTAGTAGATCTAATAATCAATTTCGTAAAATTTTAAAATCTTCAATCCGTAATATAGTAAGGTAAAAAACACCTTAGAAAACAAAGTAGAAAAATTGGAAAGAATCTGACATATCCATTCACTAGACTTGGTAAAAGAAAATAGAACACTAGTACATAAAATCAAATACTTAGAAGAATCTAACAATAAAATCATTAACCAACTAGAAAAACTTGTAGAAATAAATAAAGGACATACAGATATATTAAAAGAATTGAATAGGCTAGCATATGAATAACCTATTAAAAGATCAAACATATCTTAAAATACTTGAAGAAGCAAAAAATTTTCACAATAGCAATGTATGGTCCGAAGTTCGAAACTCCTTGTTATAAAACAAATAATATAATCATATTATTATTAAATATAAGCCTAGTCTTAGTAAATATACGATAAACCTAGTAGTTCAAAACCACAAAAGTATATAGAAGATCTTATAAAAGGAATAAATAACTCTAGAAATAGGAAAACCTAAGAAATCAATAACTATACCTAGAACCTATAATTTTGGAACAGTAAGACAAACAAAAGCAACAATACAAGACTGTTTTCCTGAATTTCAGAACACAACTGTTGAGGAGAAACAAAAAGGCTACTGATAGGATGATTTTAGAAAAACATAAATATTAATATTAGCTGTTTCCAAATCATGATCCAATAGAATATGAAAGCATCTAAGACTATCTGTTTAAAAATATTAAACCAAGGATATATAAAAGAGATTTGAAACAAAGAAATGGTTCTATAAAATGTATCAGGAATAAAGAAAATTAATGTCGTAGAGATGATACTACAATTACCTTAGAATTATTAGGAAAAGCATAGTAGACAAGTTAAGAAAAGATTATAGCTTTGTCATTTAGATTAAATAACTATAGCCATTAGCGCTTGCAAGGGAAAGGTTTTTAGGAACAAAAAACATTAGTACATATATATGATGATAGTCGATGATATGGGAAGTTAATAGATAGCAAGTACACAGTAATGTATATGAATAATAACATAGGTATAGTATATTGTATGCCGATTTTATGGATGAGCCTTGAAGACTTACAACAAGATATTAAAATAGGAATTAAACAAAAGGATATGAACAACAAATAAAAAGGTAGTAATCTAGTACTAATATAGGATTACTGAGATGTACAAATTATGTGATAATAAAGTAAAATAAAAGTAGAAGATGTGGTAAATCTCTAACCACTAAAGAGTGTTAGTTTATTAAACTGTATAAGATTAAATACGTAAAATTTAGCAGACAGAATGGGATTTAGAAGATTTTGCTAAGAAAATGCAGACAAGCTATTAACTAAAATCCTCTTTATATATCAAAATTCTTTAGGAAAACTAGTATGATTCATAGATTACAAAAAAGAATGATACACAAGAGTGAAGAATACCAAGAAGAATTAAATTAAATAAAATGGGATCAGAATTTAGAAGGAAAAGATTATCCAATAAAAAGAATACTTTATGAAGCAGATGGAGTAATAGCAGGAGAAGAAGATTTATTAAAAATAGAAACATTAGCATTAAGAAAAGGAGAAATAGAAGAAGAAGAAAGATTAATCTATGATAATATAGGAAACATTGTGGTCATAGAATTAGTAGAAGATGACAATGAAGCTATAGAATCAGATAATGATTTAGAAATGATGGATGATGAAGTAAGCACTGCAACTTCTCCTACACCATTTACCAGAACCCAACCTATGGGAATAAGGCAAGATAGAGGAGGAAATTTACCAAGACCACAAGCATATTATGAGAACAAACCCAAGCCAAGTCAATCCTATGATGAATCCATAGATTTTAGACCTAAATAAGACCTTACCCACAGAAAAACCCTATAAGTTCCAAGGACAAGCTTCAGGACAAATATTGAATATAAGAAATTACGATCCACAATTATGAATGGAAGCAGAATAGATGTGGAAGTATCCAAAGAGGTAGCGTAAGTCCTGGAAAAATATACCCCAAGAAATGTGATCCCTTCAAAACCATGTGTATAAATATTTAGAAACCTTTTTAGGAGAAAGCACTAGGGCATTATGGGAATCTTATAAGACAAATTTTAGAGAAAATTACAATAATATGCTCAGATTAGGAGCTAATCCTTATAATTTTGTAAACCAAATTAGTAGTCTTATTACAGGAGAAGATCCCAACTCAGGACATCTTACTATTCAACAAGAAGCATTATTACATCTAGAACAAATGCAGATAAAAGACCGAAATATATAAAGAATTCTGTCAACTGTCTACCATTTTTGTGCTATTTTGTGAAATGGATTAACCAAGAGTTAGAGAAAATTATTTAGGAAACTTCCAGAACCTTAGGAAGAGAAATTGAAACCTCATGGAGAGAATTAAAAGGAGTCCAACAAGATGAGATGACAGAAAACCAAGAACCTTGGAGTATAGGACATAGGATAAACCATATAATGAAAAATATTAAAAGAAAAATGCACGAAATACAAACTCCAAAGACAACTTAAGAAAAGTCAAGATAGATTTTCAGAAAATATATTTACACCACAAACATATGGAATAAGAAAATAGGAAAGAAAAGAAATATAAACCATATAAAAATACAATAAAAAGATATTACTTAAAAAGATCATCAGAAGAAAACCTTATTTAGATCCTAGCGTGACATGTTAGAAAATAATCCAAAAGAATATATAGAAATAAACTTAAGTGTTATGCATGTGAGAACCGCATCACCTAAGTGCCAAATCATTCTAGAAAGAAAACCTATATAATAGAAGTATGCTTTTAGAATGTACAAATGAAGAATTAGTAGAAATAGATGAAGAAATATCTGATACCGAAACGATATATAGTATAGTTAGTATCACAGAAGGAAAACAAACTCGGGACAAAGGAAATAAGATCTAAATAATGATTTAGTAAATTAGAATTTCCAAATACGTAATTTATGGATATAACATGAACATCAATGGAAAAAAGAATAGAGACTTGATAGTATTAGATGTTTTAAACAAATGGTTTCCAGATAATTACATAGAGCAAAAATGCCAAGTGTTAATGAAGGATGCATAATATGTATAGGAAGAATACTTTGACACTAACTTAAGTATTGAAAGAAATGAATGTCAAAATAATAATCAAGAAATTAAAAATACTTTCTCTATAGATGAAAAGATAGAAAAAATAGAACAAGAAATAATCTCAATAAAAGAAGGATATAATAATTTAGTAACAAAATTTGAAAAATATATAGGAAAGAAAAAATTAGGAGAAATCCCAGAAGAATTTATGGATGAAGAAAACTCTAATATAATAATCCACCCTATAGAAATATGTAATAAATTAGAGAAATAAAAGCACCTCAAATAGAATGCACAATTAGGGATAGAAGATTTTTTATCAAAACATATGCATTATTAGATACTGTGTTGTACTCATGTAATTATAGATGAAAAATAATACCGTAAAGATTTATAACTCCAGCGTAAAACCTAAGTGATAGCACAACAAGTAAACGGAAGTTTTAATAAGTATACCAACCATCTAAGTACTGTAGCCAAAATATCTTTTATGACAAACTGTTACTCTAGTCCAGAATACTCCTTACCATTAAAAGAAACCTGGATAAAACCTTTAAATCTTAGACATCAAGTTATATTAGGACTATCATTTTTATTAAAAGATAATGGACAAATAACTTTTAACAAAGATTTTTTTACCTTATCAAGACATTGTATGATAAGCCCATTACAAAAGAAATCAGGAATTATAAGTCCCGAAGAATTAGATAAACAAATAGAATATTCTAGAAACCAAGCTATTAGCAAAAAAGACCGTGAGTGCGAAAAAGAAGGACAATGCAGCCTTGCAAATATAATACAAGAAGATTTTGAAGAAGAAGAATATGAAGATATGTATTTAACATAATTAGTCCATATTAATAATAGTATAAATTACTTTATGATAAACATAAAAGAAGAACAAATACAAAGCTTAATTGATAGGTTAGAAAACTTGAAATCATAGGAGAAAATGTTTTAAAATACTGGGAAAAAGACAAAGTCGAATGTATATTAAAAATAAAGAACCCAGATTATAAAATAAAAACTGCTAAGATAGAAGCAACTGAAAAGGATAGAGAAGACTATAAGACACATATTAATGATTTACTAAAACTAGGAGTAATACGAAGATCAGATTCACCTCATAGGTCAGCAGCCTTCTTAGTAAATAAACACAGTGAACAAAAAAGAGGAAAAAGTAGGATGGTGATTAACTACAAAAGATTAAACGATAATACAGAAGACGATGGATATGATATACCAACAAAAGAATATTTATTAGGAAAATAAAAGATCAGACTATTTACAAATTTGATTGTAAATCGTTTTTGGGTGTTAAGACACCCGTGATAAGATAATCTTAGATACCCTTTTCTTGTCCGTATGACATTTTTTGAATGGCTTGTACATTTGGTTTAAAAACGCACCCTCTATATTTCAAAGAAAGATGGATAATATATTTATAGATAATGACTCATTCGTGAGCGCTACATAGATGGCTATACTTAGTTTTTAGCAAAAGTAAAAACAACATATTAGGACATCCCGCATAGTATTAAAAAGTTTGAAGAACATGGTATTATAATTAGCAAAAGTAAAATGCAATTATTTCAACAGACTATAATTTTAGGGTAATAATAGGAGATGGTAAAATATTATTACAACCACATATTTCAAGAAAATTCTAACTTTTCCAGATAAAATAGAAGAAACAAAAGAATTACGCCGTAAATTTTTAGATTATTAACCATGCCGACTTCATAAAAAATTTAAGTAGGATTGCAGGCCCTTTATTCAGTAAAGTAGGAAGTAAAGGACATAAATATTTTAATCAAGAAGATATTAAGTTAGTAAATCTCTTAAAGAAATAGTTACAAATACCAACATTAGACTTACCATTAATAAATGATTATTTAATAATTGAAATTACACGATGTAGTCTAGGATGTAAAAGGTGATTATTAGCAAAACCCCATAAATATTCAAATTAAAAATACGTAAAATCAGAGATATAGTAGTTGAAATCAAAAGGGTAATATAAGCATAGATGCAAAAGTACTAGCTATAACATATGCTATAGATAGCTTTAGAATATTAATTATTTAAGAAAGAAATTACTATCGCATCGCATCGCGGAAGCAATAGTAAAGTTTTATAAATTAAAATGAAAAAGATCCTCACAAAGAAGGTGGTTAAACTTACGTAAAGAATAATTAATACAGAATAAAAAATGAAATGAAACATATTAAAGGAAGTGATAATAGTCTAGCCGATTCATTAAGTAGACTAATAAATTAATTTTATGTCATGATGAACATGCAGATAATCAGATCATACCAAATTTTTATTCCAAAGAAAGATCAAGAAAAGGTATTAACTTTGAAAGAATTTTTAAGGTATACCCTGTATAACATAACCTTTAATTTATTACCACATATAGGATTAGATGAAGAACAGAAATGTATTATAGATAACCTTTGGATTAGTTTTAGTCAGATTTTTAATCACCAGACTAACAAGAATTAGATAGAAAATATTTTATTACTTGTTTAAATTGTTTATCGTGAGTATTTTTCATAAAAAGAATAATAGTAATGTTAATTGTTACTATGTCATTTACCAAGGCCATAAACGTATTTTTAAATATGTAAGAAGTCCTTCCTTATATATCAAACCATCCTGCATCATTTTTCAAAGGATTTTATAATCCCAACCCAAAGCTAGACGTTGTAAAACAAACTTAGAAGCAATTATTTTTATTAGCCCATTAGTAAAACAAATTCTAAATCATCATGGCCAACCTTATTTAAAACCAAGAGGAACCATGTAGTGTTTTTAATAACAACCTAGATTTAACACATGATTTTCTCCTCTCCTTTTTCCTCCACTTCAAAATCAAGATCACTTACTTAGAGGAGAACTAGAAATTTTAAGGAAAAAATATGATAGATTTGAAATAAGATTATCTAATTATTAAAAATTATATGAAGACAAAATAGAAATGTGAGTTGTATATAAAATTAAAAAATACAGCTTTAGAGAGAAAAAAATTCAAGATAGAACATACAAATAATTTTGAACACATCAATAAATTTTCGGCTTTAGAAAATCAACCTGAAAACATTAAAATAGAACCCAGTCCCTTAGAACAATTCATAAATATGTTGGAGCCTAGTTCATTGGGCATAAATAATGAACCTAGTCCAGCTCAAACGGTAGCTGGTAAAGACACATCAAATCCGTTCATGGGTGAGGCTTTCCCAAAAAGCCTATTAATCCAACTCACACAGCAGGTAGCCGAGATCCTCAAAAAGGATATATATAAAGAAGCAGAAAGCCCAAGATCCAGTCCAAGATCTATGGAAGGACCAAGCAAAGAAGAAAAGTATGTATAAGGAACATGAAAAGATGTGAGAGTTGAAGAATAAAGCATGGATAAGTGGAAGACAAAAGAAAGACATGTAAAAGCACAATAAAATATAAAAGTGATTGATAAGAAACATAAAAGAAGCATGAAAAGATGTGAGAGTTGAAGAATAAAGTATGGATAAGTGAAAGACAAAAAGAAGCATGATGATAAAGCAAGAAGAAAATTGATTGCCAATGAGATTCGATAGAAGCCAGAAAAAGGAAGAAATGACAAGGCTTTAAAAAGCAGAAAGACAAGTGAACGTTGTTATTGATACGCAAAGTCGAGGCGTCGTAAAAGCCACTTAGCTTAACTTTTCTTTTGGGGATCACTTTTCCGATAAGATTCCCTTAGAAGGACAAATGCACCTTCCACGGCCGCACCCATCGTAAAACCCATCATATCCAAATCCCTCTGTCCATATTCTAAAGGAAAAGCTCAAGATTTTGATTTGGACGTATGGGCCCAATGAGTACCCTAATCGCATTCTTTAAACCTAACCTTATCTCTTCACCTCTTGTTCCCTATAAATGTAGAACTCCTCTATGTAATCGACACAAATTTCCTCCAGGCCCTCTTCACCCCGAGCTCTCTCTCTCTCTCTCTTCACCTCAACCTCAAGGACATAGTCCAAAAGCTTTCAAAGATAAGCTTCATAAAGCCACCAAGCTTTCTCCACTCAGATAAAAGCGTGCGTTTTCCTTCAATGAAATCTGCTTGATATTTACATCTATTGTCATTTATCTATATGTTTAAATCCTAATCATTTAGAACCTTAGGGACAATCCGAAGGGGTTTCTCCCGAAATCTTATGGCCTCAAAAAATATTTTCTTTATCGAAATTTATTTTCCGATTAATGAACTTTCCTTGAGATGCATGATCACTGCCGCCTCTATCTTCATATTTCGCTATTTGTCCATTTGTCTAATTGAATCTAGACTATTTTTAAGCATTAAGGAATGCATGATTATACTTACATGATGTTTAATTAGTCAAAAATCTTTTGTAAATTATTGTTTAAAAAAGAAAAAAGAAAAAGAAAAAAAGGCCACAGAAAGTAAGGAAACTCTGAGTAGGACATATAAAATTTTTAATTCTCACTCCCTCACCTCTTTAATCCCCAACTTAAACTGAAATTAGGTCTCAACAATTGGTCAAAAGTCTTTATTTTTCATTGAAAATTTATCTAAACAAAGCTCAATTCCAATAGGTTGGAATAAATAAAATTTCATAATTTCTTTTTTCTTAATTTTTTATAATTTTTTTTATTTTTATAATTTATTTTATCTCAGAATTTTCAATTCCACCTATCACTTCTATGGGCTTTTATTTTTATTTTCAAGAATTATACACATTCTTCATTTTTCTTTCTTCAAAATATTCAAAGTTCCAATTTCAAAATTTCTAAAATTCGAGTCAAAAATATTTTTAATTATTGTATATTCACTAGTTATTTAAAAATAATTATGAAAATATTTAGATTGATTAAAATAATAGTTATATATATATATATATTTTAAAATATAATAAAATTTGCAATTGGTTTAAAACATTTTATAATTTCTAATATGATTTCTACTTTTTTAAAAAATATTATAGAATAGTACTTAGAATCTATTATAGAAATTATTTTTCATTATTGTTTTCAAATTTGTTACAGAACATATTTTTTATTTCAATAAATAGATTTTGAAAACATAATTTGTTATCCACTCAAACACCATTTTTTCTATGAAACAAAAAAAAATTGTTCCTAAACAAAAACACTTTTGAAAACCTTTAAATATAAACACAACAAAATAAAAAGTTATTGAAAAATAATCATCAAACCATTATCTATTTGAGAAATTAGAATATATTCACAATTATTCATCGGGTTTTAAAATAGCTCTTAAAAATAATATTATCCATAATATTTTGTTTTATATAATTCTCAATCTTTATATAAATTTTAAAATAATTATAAAACCATCATCAAAACAATAGAAGTATATTCTAAACAATCATACTCTTTCCAAAAAAAGAAAACTTTTTTTTTTTTCAAAAATCATCAAGATGTAAATTTTAACAAATATAAATTAATAATTCATAAATTGACAATCTTACCCGAGGTTCAGATATTCAACCTTACATTTTTAAAATTTTAAACTCAGTGCTCCAATCTGGGGAAAATTTTGAAGGTTGGGTATATAAACTTTTACTAGTAAATTCATCGAAAGTAATTAAAAGTCTAATGTCTATGAAAGTCAATGACTTTTTGAATATCAGTATACTTTTATAGGGTCTTTAAAAGTTGTAATTGAATAAACTTTTTTAAAGTCTTAAAAAGTCATTATTGAATACACCATGACTTTTATAGACTTTTTAAAAAGTCTTAAAAAACCATTATTGAATACACCAAGACTTTTATAGAGTATTTAAAAGTCAGACCTAATACCCATTGACTTTGTAATTTCATAAAAGTCTTTAAAAGTCCTAATCCAATGCACCCCTAAACCTCTGTGCTACAAAATGAAAGATCTGATCGTTAAAAATCAATTATTTGTACATAAATCCTTAAAAATCTCACCATTAAGCTTATATATTCGTGGATAACCCTATCCCGGGGTCTCGTTGATTAACTGTCAACTCTGCGAAACTCAAATGTCAAAAATCTCGATATCACACTCATTTGTTTCATATATTAAGACCTATTCCTACATATTTAATTCACAAATATACAAAAATATATGATATACTATTTAACCAACAGTCCATTTAACAATCCTTTTATACAACAAAAAGGTATACATGTTTTGGTTTAGATCGAATATAATACAAGACAAAAGCAAAACAAAACAAAGCCGCATTCGCCTCTCATCCCTCATGCGATCCTTATTATGCCGACGCCACACCTGACCAGACTTGAAAAGGGGGTCCCACGATGGGTGAGCAGCCTAGTAGAGGAGGAATCCTACAAGGCTACTCCCATCTAAGCACATGCAATGGTCGTGACATCAAACACACATCCGGCAGCGTTTAATTGAATGTCATATGCCATGCATGAAATGTCATCATGCCCAGATCCCGAGTCACTCACCGACTCCCTCACACATGCATATGCTAAGTGTGAAAACCGTCACTGGTATTACCAATAACCTATGTATCGAGCCCTCACTAGCTCACCAGTACCCAATGCAAGTGCCAATGGGCAACTAATCCCGAGTCAATCTCGACTCCTATCACGTAACCCGAATTCTATGTGATAAACGTGACCGTGTGTCTTCTTTGGGCAACATAACTTTTTGGCTCACGCCCTAGGTCTCTTACACCAATACAGAACTTTTCAGATCACACCGCGGGTCTCTTACACCCATGTTCCAAGCTTTTCACCTGAGGGGGTTAACGATCCCCTTATTGCTCAGCCTAACACACATTATTTATATTTCTTTTTATGTTTTAAAACATTTATTGGACGTCGTCCAATGATGATGGATGGATGACTCCACCCATGCACACACACCCAACATAATGCGATGTCCCTATGCATATGCAATGCTAATGCCACTGCATGTTCTCATGTTACATGTATGATGCATACTACATGGAACATTCTAATCAATTGCACTTCATGTCAAGTACCATGCAACATATATCGCAAACATATAAGTTCCATACATTTCTATGCCACTTTGTTAGATATCATATCATGCATATTAACATTCATCAATACATGACTAAATAAGTAATGTCATATAGCCTTCCTTAGGCTAACTCAAGGCAATTCATACCCAATACAATAGCCTACAACATGCCATGCAATGATCATGTCAAAACCCAGCTATTCACATCGACACAACCAAATAACCTGCACACTTGGTGCAAAACATAGATTTTCAGCAAGGTTGTGGACACCCACTGCCTTCCATAGGCACATGGAAAGAATCTTGACTCAATGGGCTTTCCATAGAGTCTAAGAACACCCCAAGCAGTTCGGTTAAAGATATGGGCGCTCCAAAGTCGAGGCAAACAAACAAAGAAACGACCCTCGTGTCCCACCCGCACACTTGGTACAAACAACTTTCAGCAAGGTTGTGGATACCCAATTACCTTGCAAAGGCATATAGGTTCTGACTCCAATAGGCCTTCCATATGTCTCAAGAACACCCAAACGGTTCGGATTAAGAAGTAAGACCTTTTTTCATTCAAAACTGGTCAGTTTACTTTGCTTACACTAGAAACAATATGTGATACCCGATTTCAGGGGTCTGAATCCATAATTTTGTTAGAGAAGTTCTCTAAAGGCAATAGCCACTAGCACTTATTGTACGCACAACATATTATTTAATATGAAAGGCTTCTTCGTTAATTTGGTATTCATACTGAATTATTATGATGTTGAATTTAATCATGAAGTCCGTGATACATAAATATATATAGAAGGAAATCATGATGGGATCAAGATACATGATTCCATCACGTGCAATTATGTTAGTGTCTAAATTATCCCTAGTCATAGGATCAATAAGACTTGACATTGTTGATCTGGACATACTAGCACGTGTCATACTCCTTGATTGGATCAAGCAGTAGATCTTATAAACTGTGATCATGAGTTGATCAGAGTCAGCACAGGATGCTTGTTAAGAGTAAATAAGACACTTTGAGACTTACAATGAGACAATCATATGGATCATCTATTTAAATGTAGATGATTGTCTCATCATAGCAATGATGTAAGTATAGACTTGAGGTGTTCAAGGATATCTTGGATGCTGATCCTCGCATTCTGACCTCAATCCACGCGCTTCAGTCGTCATATCGATGAGGATCGGGTATAGCTCGAGGGTTCTGAGACAGGTTAATCGAAAATTCCAATTTTCGAAAAAGGGCAAAATTGGTCATTTCGATAAAATCCGAAATTTTCTAGATCTCTGGATGACGAAATGGATTTTACCGTTGAATCGCCTTGCAAATCAATACCACGTCGACCACGGTAGACACTGAACTCTTATGTTTTTCGAGGCATCGGTGCCTGCGTCAGAAACAAAAGTTTGAGAGACATGTGATGTGACGAAAGTCACCTATTACATGTACTCATATGACACATGTTACAAGATTAGAGAGATGATGGAAATGGACAGCGTAGATAGTACCAAGTGTCAAAAATCTAGAAAAAGGGACACATTGGGAATTTATAAAATTGTTAATGAGGAAAAGACAAACATGGAATAGTGTCATCTTCTCCAAAAGACCAAAACGTGAAGGGATTGCGTGAGTTATGGATTTGAATCTAGAGCGAAAGTGTATCTCTCTCAGATTTTCTACTATCTCTGACCGTTTGCCTCGACGAAACAAGAAGCAGTTGCTCTACGCAGCGAGGGCCATGCTGCGGATGAATTGGCCTGTGGAGTTCTAACAACCCAAAGGTAGGGATCTTTTCTACTTTATGCTTAATTTTCGCTAAAAGCCATGTAAATGGCTAGAATGTTCTCAGTTTGTTTTAGCCATATAAATCTTGGCCTCAAAAGCTTTGGAACCAAGTGGAGAAAATTCCTATTTAGTGGTTGTGAACAAAGAACTCCGAGGGTTTCACTGCTCACATGAATAGTGACACGAAATTTTGGTGTGAAAATGTGTTTGGTCGAGGATTCAAAATGAATTGCTCGTGTTTGTTAATTAGCCCATGTGAGCTAATTTTGGTGTAATTAATTGTGAATTTGCATAACATGTTTTATGTGATTTAATTATGTTAATATATATGCATGAATGTGTTGGAATTGACATCATGCATTCCATATGCACTGGGGCACCCTAGAATATTAGGAGTGAGTGCATGACATGAAATGAAACAAACGAAATGCTTGTAAAAGGAATTTTGACAAGATTTTCCAAGAATTTCGAGGGACGCCCAACATATCACTGGATGAGATCATGACCTTGAGTTATCCAAAGAATTTACTTCTGAGAGAAGTCCATTTTATCGAAACTGCAGTGTGTTTTCAAGAACAAAAACTTTTGTTTTGCAACTGATTTTACTCGCATTTGGCTTAGGTGCATGTGAGGGAGTCGGTGAGGACTCTGACACAGATTATCATGTAGACACTTGAGTAGATTCATGAAATTACTTGAATGTGTTTGTTTTGCAGACAGACTTAGGCTGGAGTAACCCATGAGTAAATTATCTCTATCAAGCCATTTCACCCCGCTTCGAGGGATCACCATTTCCGTACAGGAGCGATCGGGAAGGCACTCATTAGAGGCCTTTTTTGAAAGAGTTTCACTTTTAAGCTTGCTATTGTTGTATAAACATGTGTTAGAACTCTCTATAATTTTAATATATGTTGTATTAAGAGTAATGTGTTAACTCTTGAACCATGTAAGATAGTTGGTTGGGTATTTTGTGGCATACGCAGAGCCCAAGTGGCCATTATTTTACTAGCATGTAGACCCCGTGGTGGTCACCGCTTGGATTATTGGGACATACTCTGGTAGAGCTCTTCGTACAAAGGAGACTCGCCCCGATTCGTGAATGGTGCTCTGCCACCCCGACATCCACGAGTATTCCGCGGGTTGACGGGTTGTCAACAGACACCTCGGTTTTGGGGCGTTACAACTTGGTATCAAAGCTTAGGTATACGATTACCTAGGGACCTCAGGTTTGGGTATCCATAAGTTTAGTCCCCGATACTAACGCATAGTTCAAGATCGCAGCTTAAGGTAAACGACAATTCTGGGAGCTCTGGGTGTAGAGCGAGGGTAAATGAAACCATGATCGAGGAACTCTGGGTCAGGGGCCATGGTCATCGAGGTATAAGAACATCATACTTAAGATAGCCCGATGTTGTTTAGGTAGGTGATCGCTTCAGCAAATATGGGACAAGATTAGAACACTGCATGCATTGTGTTTTATCTGATTGTGTGATTGTTGTGAATGTTGATTGAAATTGTGTGCTTGGTGAATAAGACATAGGAAAAAAAAATGTTGAACACTAGGGTTTAGTGTGAGAACAAGCTGACAGGAACTCAGCAGAGTCCGTAATTAAACGAAAAATTTTTTTTTTTTTCCTCGATAGTAGCTCCAGCTTTGAACATGAATCGATTGTGGTTGTGAAATTCTCGGAGAAAAATTCCGCTTTTTGCACAAGAAAAGAGTTCGTAATTAAACTCTTGAAAATTTCAGTTTAGGCTGAATTAGCACCCAAGCTATTGCATTTAGGAGTAGCAAGGAGGCTACTGGAGATAAAAAAAAAAAAGGATGTGTTGAGGAGAAAATTTTTTCTGGGTTTTATAGTGTGTAAAATAGGAAAAAAAAATATTTAAAATAAATATTTTTGGTTCTACTAGAAAATGAAAAATATATATAAAATAATTTTTAAAATAAAATAAAATAAAGTAAAATTTTATAAAATAAAATTTTTTGTTGCATATGATTTAAAATATGAAATTATTGTCTTGCATTACCTATGAATGCATGGACATAGTATAAAATTTCAGATGTGAATAAAGTGTCTCGAGGCCTGCTTACACCTTAGAGATGTTGCATCAATTGTGATAGAGTTTGTCTAAGAGGTTGAGGCCTTAGTGGAGCCTTTGTATGTGAGTTCTCCCCTAGGGATTAGGGCGATAATAGGGATGATATGTCGTGGTTGCAAGTTAGAGATCTCGGGGACTCTACTCTTAGTGGACTCGAGGATCATGAACATGTCAGATTTTGATGTCATCCTTGGGATGGATTGGTTGACAACTTACAGGGTCGTTATCGATTGTGAGCATAGGAGGGTTATCACACACGCCAGACTCGCACTGTTGTATTTGGGGGACAAGAAGAATATTTCCCAACAAGAAATACGAGTCCATGCCGTGGATACATGGGCCGGCTAGTTAGCCTTACCCTAGAGGACAAGGTGAGATCGGACTTAGATCTACCTCGAGTAGTTTGCGAGTATGAGGATGTTTTTCCTATTTAGCTACTGTGATTGCCCCCAGAGAGGGTCAGAGACTTCTGTGATTGAAGCCACACCCCTCGGTACTTCGCCCATCTCCATGACTCCGATAGATGGCACCCGCTGAGTTGCGGAACTCGTGAGTCCAAATACAAAAGCATCGACAAGGGTTCATTGGGACTGAGCACTTCACTCATGGGGAGCTCCTGCCTGCTTGCGAAAAGAAGTGACAAGACCGACCGTGTATTGATTATGTGCAATTGAATGTGGTTAGAATCAAGAATCGGTACCCATTACCGAGGATTGACGATTTATTTGATCAGTTGAGAGGAGCGCGAGTCTACTCTAAAATATACCTTCACACTAGTTACCATCAGCTGAGGGTTAGGGAGACAGATATCCCTAAGATACGCTTTGTGATCGCAAGTATGCACTTGGAAGCCATAATGATGCCTTTGATTGACGAATGCGCTGAAGAACATTCATGGACCTCATGCATAGGAGTATTCCAACCTCTATCTCGATCAGCCTTTGTCGTAGTCTTCGTGGATGACATTTTGATCTACTCCCGCTTAGGAGTGGGAGCATGAGAATTGGCTCTGAGAGCCAAAAAGTGGCTGTCAGAGAACATCGCCTGCCGCTGCCCCAAAGAAGTTTTTTGTTTTGCCTGCTGAAGAGATTTGTATAGACGGTGCTCTGATCAGCAAGCAGGACTCCAAGAGAAGGTCGAGGTCGTGATGAGCTGGGAGAGGCCGAAGTCGCCTTGAGATACGTAGTTTCTAGGATCGGGCCGGGTATTACAGAGATTCATCGAGGATTTCTCCCGACAGCGCGACCTATGACGAGATTGACCCGGCTGAGGTCTTGGATTGGGATGACCGATGCGAGGAGGCATTCTAGGAGTTGAAGAGGAGGCTTACTTCAGCTCCTATCTTGATAGTCCTGGACAGGGGACATGGGTACACAGTGTATTGTCGAGGGCCGGATTGGGATGCGTTTTGATGTAGTCCGGAGGGTAGTAGCTTATGGTTCCCTTCAGTTGAAGAATCATGAGCAGAATTACCCCACACACAACATGGAGTTGGCGGCTGTAGTCTTTTCCTTGAAGATTTCAAGCCACTACTATACCTAGCGAGGAGTTCGAGGTACTAAGACCACAAAGTCCGAAAAGTATTTTCACACGGACCTCACGAGGCAACGCAGATGGATGGAGTTCCTAGAGGATTATGACTTCACTTTGCATTACCATCCTGGTAAGGCAAATGTGGTGGCCGAATTCCGCCTAAGTCACGAGGAGTATTGGTTAGTATAGTCGAGTGCATGGATGCTCGGTGGATCATGGACAATTTGGGCTATAGTACAACGAAAGCGTGCTCGTGGTACGGGCTGGGAGTTTAGTGGCTACACCATCTCTCGCGGAGCAAGAGTGATCGGAAGTTCCAGGGGTAGACGAGATAGTGTCCATCAAAGGACCGTACAAGCCAGTACATGTGACGTAGGGTCGACCGCCCAATTTCCAGATGGTAGTCTTCAAGATGAGACGCAGTAGTGGTTCCCAAACTGACCGATTTGAGAGAGGAGGATTCTGTGTGGAGTTTCACCGTCTCATTTGTTGTGCATCCAGTGGCACTAAGATGTATCAGATCTTCACCTCCAAAGACTACTAGAGCTTTAATGAAGAGACACGAGGGACTTTTTGTTCGACGATGTCTCACGTGTCAACAGGTTAAGGCCGAGCACTAGAAGCCGCAGGCTATCACCATCGGAGGCGGCCGAGTGGAAGTGGGAGCACGTCATGATGGATTTTAGACCACTTCTGCTGGCGTGACACCGCAGGGCATGATACCTAAGATGGGTGATAGTGGATCTACATGAAGTCGCACATTTTCTAAATCGCTACGGATGACCTCTCACATCGAGAGATTCCCATTGGCCAGATATCTCGAGATAGTCCGCCAATATGGAGTACCGATCCATAAAGTGTCTGATAGGGACCTGTTTACAAGACTTTTGGAAGAGTTTCCAAAAGGTCAGGCACACGGTTGACCATGACACACCTTCACCTTACGCATCTGACGGTCACCGAGAGGACTATACGTGTTAGGAGGACATGCCGCGAGCATGCGTCCCGGATCATAAGGGTAGCCAGCCGAAGAGCACTTGCCCTTAGTGGAATTCCGCTTCTACAACAACGCTTATCATGAGTATACGTATGGCACCATATGAGGTATCAGGGACGGAGGCCAGCAGTCACCGTTATGTTGGACCGAGGTGGAGAGCTCCACATCGGGTCCCGACCGACAGAGACACCTCCGATAAGGTGAGTTGATATCACACAGCCTTTCACTCCGCCGCAGCCTAAGAGCTATGCCGATGTACGACGCCGACCCTTAGAGCTCCAGGTCGAGATCAATGTACTAAGGTGATGCCGCAAGCAGAGAGTGGTCGTTCTGCTTGGTGAAAGCTATCGCCGAGGTTTATCGCCCTTCGAGATACTCGAGAGGGTAGGCGTTGTAGAAGCGCACGGCTGGCTTTACCGCGCAAAGATGTCGTGTCCACAGGTATTTCACGCCTCCATGCTCGATACACTCCGCATCCAAATTTCGCGTAAGGATCGGGAGAGATCGAGGTCACAAGTGGACGGACCTGAGGAGGGACCAAAGGTGCATTATGGATAATGATCGTTTGCGACGCTGAAGACCGTGTGAGGTTAGCGAGGGAAGTGCATGGCAAGATCGGAGTGGGAGGAGTCAACGGAGCGCTGAGACATTTATGGTAGCCGCACCATCCTTCTGCTTAGTGGATATAATGATTTACCGCTTAGTACTTAAAGGACTAGTTTACATGCATGGTATAGTGCACGCTGCATATGCATGTTATTTGTCGAGATTGTCAAGAATTTTGGGATGAAATTCCTTTTAAGGAGGGGAGAAATGTAAAGACCTCGAGAAAATTCAATTTTCTAAAAGTGTAAAATGTAAGTCATTTCAGAAACCGAAATTTTTCTGTATCTCTGATGATGAAAACTGATTTCATCGTTGAATCGCCTCACAATCAATACCACGCTTGACTTAGAATCGGTGATACCTTGTAATTTCACAAGCTGAGGCACGGTGCTCCGTGTCATAAAATTATGCTGGAGAGATATTACGCGATGTGACAAAAGTCACCTATTACATTATTCATGGATACATGTTATAAGATTAGAGTGATGATGAAATGGATGACCTAGATAGTACGAGTGTCAAAAAATCTGTAAGGCGGACACATTGGAAATTTATAAAATCATAATGAGGAAAGACAAAACATGGAATAGTGTCATCTTCTCCAAAGATCAAACGCAGCTTTTGATTAAGGTGAGTTTGCTGATTGAATCTAGAGAGAGAAAGTGTGACTCTCGATTTTCACCATTCTGACCGCTCTGCTCGACTGAGCGCAAGGTGTTGCTCCACGAGGCTTAGGCTAATGCTATGGCACTCATTCAGTGGGAGTTTCGACAACTCCAAGAGGTAGAGATCTTTCTACTATGGCTAATTTTTTCGCTTAAGAGCTATGTAAATGAAGGGCGTTAGAATGTTCTGTGTCGTTTTAATGTAGATCTGCATTTCAAAAGCTTTAACCGAGCGGAGAAATCTTCATTAGTGGTCGAATAAAGAACTGGTGTTTCAATGTTTCAATGGAATAGTGACACGAAATTCTTTGGGAAATGGTTGCTTTTGAGTGATCCAAAAATGAACAACATTTGTTAATTAGCCCATGTGAGCTAATTTTGGTGTAATTGATTGTGAATTTGCATAACATGTTTTATGATTTAATTATGTTAATATATATGCATGTGAATTACTAGCATGAATGTGTTGAATTGACACATGCATTCACATGCACTAAAACTAGAATATTAGAGCAGGCATGACATGAAACAACAAAACTAAATGCCAGAAAGTGAATTTCGACCGAAGATTTTCCAAAGAATCGTCGGAGGGACGTCCAACGTATCACTCTTGATGAGGACTACGACTAAGCTTCTGAGAGTTATCCAAAGAATTTGCCTCTGAGGGTAGTCCAACATTTTATCGAAACTTTGTAGTGTGTTTTCAAGACCAAAAGCCTTTACTTAAAACTGATTTTACTCCGACTGATTGGGCATGTGAGGAGTCTGTAAACACTCCTGGGATACCGGATCGGGTCATGCATTCGAGTAGGTTCATGAAATTGCTTCAATGTGTTTGTTTTGCCATGGAATGTGCACTTTAGGTGGAGTGCAACCTATGTAGGAAATTATCTCATCGGGCTGTCACCCCATCGAGGGATCAACTACTTCCCTGTGCATAGGAGCTTATCGGGAAGGCGCACTCATTAGAGGTCGCTTTTTTTGAGAAAGAGTTTCACTATGGCTTTGCTATCGTTGTATAACATGTATTAGAATTTATAATTTAATATATGTTGTATTAAGAGTAATGAGGGTTAACTTGAACCATAAGATAGTTTGCTGGTCATTTTATGGGTATTAATGCAGTCTAAGTGGCCATTATTTGACCCATGTGCACTCAGCACACCGCTCGATTATCGGGACAAAGTTGTATCTGCAGAGCCCCGTATAAAGGAGACTCGCCTCTGATTTTCGTGAATGGTGCCTGCCACCCGACATCCACTGAGTGAGCCTGCTGGTCGACGGTAGTTGTCAACTAGACACTCCTGGGCTGGTGTCACAAAATCTGAGCAGCCACAAAGGCCCACCACCTCAATAAAGGGAGAGTATACCTTCAAGGGGCCTTCAATGTAATCAATACTCAAGAATCTTTAGCCGAAGTGAGAATGCCTGAGAGCACCTCATGGCTAAACAAAGCTTGAGTGGATGAATCCAGTGATTGTGGTGACAAAATATCATCACTGTGTGTGGCATAACCGCCTGAATGAGCCACATAGTCGGCTCATGTTGAAACCATGTGGTTTGATGAAAGGATGAATTGCATGACATTTGTCTATGGGAAGGGTATGCGCCACCACCGACTTCTGGCCAATTGGGGGTCATGATAAAAAGTTATAGATACTATTTATTCTACTTGATCAATGGATGAATCAAGTGGCAACATAACCTAACTCCACGGGTCACACACTTAAGAGTGTGGGGTTGATATAAATGGATTTGGATGATCCAAATATGAGGAGTAATTCTCATGAATGAAATGTCACGGATTAGTGGAATCCTGAAACCAAAGTCAATAGAGACAATGAGAATGGGTTGTACTCGGGCCTTGGGTCATGGCACAGAACTCGCCATAACGCACGGGGGTGCGTGTAACCTCGTTATCACTTAGAGTGAGGGGCATTTGGTCATTTCTAAAGGATGGGAGCTCACAATAGAATGCTATGGAACTTTAAGATGATGACCTTCGAGGAGAAAAGGAGGTCATGATATGCCAAATCTGTTTCATCCAAAGAAAGGTATTCTAGAGTTTAGCAGACCCGGTTCTGGGCTTCCCTTTCTGACGGATCAAGCAAACTGGACCTTCGAGACCGCTTGGCTCGAGGTTGGCCCGCCTCCACTCTTCGGTGGATACTGCTAGAGGCGAACCTAGACTCGTTCGCCTGCCTAAAGCTGCCCGACCACTAGCTTGGCTTTGAACCCGACACAAGGTAATCCTACACCCTTCTCTTTGTCAGACAACCCGGTTTTTAATGCTAAGGTCCTTGGACGGGTTTTGTTAGGATTTTTTTATATTTTCCGTCAAGTATCGGGCAAGGGTTTCCACCTATGGAAGCCCAAAATTTGACACCGGTTCTCAGACTACTCAAGATACGGCTCTTAGAGTTCTCCAACCTGAATCACCAAATCGAAAACCGAAACTCCAAGATATGTCCTAAACAACCGGATTATTTCTCAGCCAAACATACCGTGAAACTGCTCTAACATAGCTCCCTTTTAATTCATTTATGAGTCCAAAGGGGTCGATTGATGTGACCTATTTCACGGAAATGAAATATCTGCGGGTGCCCAGTTTACTCCAACAATTAGAATCACTCATTCAGATCGCTGATGGCTAAGTTACGGCCAAAACACGGGGCCATGAGTCTCAAAATGTATCAGAAAACGCCAATGATGTCCCACACATTAAATGCATTGATGAGTCTAACTGGGGCTCTAGAATTGGGATAATCTGTATTTTAAAGGCTAAAATATGTTCCTCCTATAAGTCTAGTTTACCCAAATTAAAATCACTCTAATTTTGATGAGGGATGATCAAGTTATGGTCAAAACATAATTTATGGTCAAGGAGAAAAAATTGGCGGGGAATATTCTCCACTTCTGACACATGCCACACACACACGCCTCAGACATAAAATTAAATCTCTGAGAGATAAAACTACTTACACTACATGATTTCCTGACACCGCTTTTTCTGATTTTCTGAAAACCCGAAGCTCGACCTTGCAGAAATCTTGTGATTCCGGAAGATCACGTAGTTTCGTCAGGTGAGCACTTTGAATCTCCCTGCCCCGCTGCCCAACCCCAGAAACCCCCAGTAACTGGAGAAAGGCTCGCTCTCCTCCTCCCCGGCCCACTTCTCCACTGTAAAAATGAGATCTGCATGTTATTAGATATTTTAGGCTATTTATAGTGTGGACACGTGGCGCGACGTGAGCCACGTGTCCACACTTCTTCAATTCGCTCACCAAACAATTCTATTTCGTCGCCGCCATTTATCTTAAACTGACATTATTTAAATATTCGACATTTTTCAGGATTTTTCAAAATCATTCTGGGTCCACTAACATCCGTTGTCTCGAAATTTTGCGGAAAATTCGACCGGCTCCTAATCGAACCAATTCATCTCGTACGACTAGATTTCGCGGAGACAATTCTAATCCGAAGTTTATTTCTGTCATCCAGATCTGAAATAATCTAAAAACACCACTACCTCCCCGTAAAATTAAATTTTAGGTTTTTCCTCCCCTCATTCACATTCTCCCTCTTCTTAAAAGAACTCGTTCGAAATTCCTACACGCAACCATATGCAAATTCACATGATATACAGTCAGCCATTGAATGCTACCAAATGACTAAAGAACTGAATCTCATCTCACAAGATGATAGCGATGATCGTCCTCACGCCCATATCGCTCCTCTACTCCTCGATGCCGCCATAGCACCTTCACTAGCCTCACAGTCTTGCGTCGCAAAACCTGGTCTCAACTATCCATGATAAGCACTGGTCCCTCCTTAAAGGTCCCATCTGTATCAACAACAAGCTCGCCCTAATCCCTGATAAGAGTCAGATCCGAGTATTTCCTGAGCACGGAGACATGAATACATCGGAGCACTCCCATAAACTCCTGGGCGGGTAGCGGCTAATCAGTAGCAACCACACTCTCTCCCACCCCTCCCCGAGCACCTCAAGGGTCCAATATATCTCACGAGCACACCGCTTGCCAAACCCGACCACTCCTCTCTTAGGCATCACCTTCAAGAAGACATGATTACCACCAAACCCGAGGTCATACCGCTTGTTAACAGAACTCTTCTAACGGCCGAAGCCATGAGAAGATTTTCCCATCAAACGACCTTCAGGTGACTCTAATCAACTCCGACTAGTTGTGGAGCCTCTCCCACCTCCGTCCAACAAACCTGAGATCGACACGCCTCCTATATACGCCTCATAGTGCCACTGTACACTCGCCCGGGAGCAATTGTTGTTATAAAGACCAACTACAAAATGCCTTCTGCTACCCTGAGATCCATGACGCATGCTCGCAAAGATGCTCTCTTAAACCCAGATGGTCCTCTCCACCGACCATCCGTTTGTGGATGAAAAGCAAGCCTCATCATCGATCGTGTCCCCATGGCTCTCTGAAACTCTTCCAAAAGTGAGCCAGAAAACCCCGGGAGTCCATCCGACATAATGACATTGGTACCCTGGTTAACCTGACGATTCTCGGGGATGTAAACCTAATTCCTCCAGTTGGTGAAGGTCATCCCACAAATTAAATGTCAACTTAGTAAGCCAGTCCACTATCACCCACACCGCCGCATGCCTCTGTGATGTCTGTGGCAAGTGAGTCACAAAATTAATCGTGATATGCTCCCACTTCCACTCTGCTACCTCCAATGGCTGGAGTAGCCCTACTGGCTTATGATGCTCAACCTTGACTCGTTGATTACGAGACATTGTCGAATTAAAATCTGTGAACGCCTCACCCATCCCGCTCCACAATACAGCTTAATTTAAGATCATGCAGGTACATCCAGGCCACCCGATTTGACAACAAACGGAGCAATGGAGTTCCTGGCAAATCTCCTCGTAGCAACACCACCAACCAATCCCCTGGCACCAAACGAATTATGGATAATGCCTTCGCCACTCCCGCGTAGATCACCCACCCCAGCCCCGATGGACACTATCTCTACGTCCTACCCTCGACCCCGATCACCCTCGCTGAAGTAGATGGCATTAGCTACCAAACTCCCTAGTGCCCGAGCCTAATCACTATACCATACCAAATCGGTCCTACGTCTCAAGCATCCGCCACTCAGAAGCCACACCAGCCGCACTCCCCCGCGACTTCCGACCGAGAGCATCAGCCACTACATCGCTCACCAGATGGTAATGCAAAGTGAAGTCATAATATCTCCATATTCCATCCCTCCGCATTGCCTTATACCGAGGTCCCACCACGGAGGATATATCTCGCACTCATGGTCCGAAAATACTTCAACCGCCACCATACGATATGGCGCCCAAATCTTTAAGGCAAATACTATGGCCACCAACTCCAGATTCAGGTGGGTAATTCCGCTTCATGATTCTTTAGCCGTTCCTGAATCATAAGCCACAGTCCCCTCCCCTTGACTACATCAAGACACATCCCAATCCGTCCCTAGAGGCATCACAGTACACCGTGTACCCTTGTCCCTGTTTCGAGACTATTAGAATAGATCTAGTAAAGCCCCATTTTCACCTCGAATGCTTTCTCACTCAAACATTCCACCCGACTTTGACCTTCCTAAGAAACAAAACCGCAGCGCCCAAGGTGAAGTACTCGATCTAACAATTCTTGCAATTGGACCTTGAGTTCCTATAACTCAATCAGTGCCATCCTATGAGGAGTTATAGAAAAACCCGCGACGCACTGTGGTAACTCATCGATAAAGTCCACATCCCTACGCTGGAGGTAATCCCGGTAGCTAATCCGGAAAAACATCCTCATACTCAAGCAAACGCCAAAGGTAGATCCACTCCTATCTCACTGCTCTTCCGTGGTAAGGCTTACTAGCCAACCCATCAACTGTCCACTCCATATGGAGTCATGCACTGTCTGGGGTAAAGCATCATGCTTCTCCCCTTGAAAAGTCACACGGATATCACCCCGCGGTAGGCAAACTTTACTATCACAAGCACGACGGATTCTGTGTCAACTAATCCATGCCAAGAATGACATCAAAATCCGATATGTCCATCACCCGAAGGTCCACTATGAGCAGAATCCCTGAGATCTCTAACTCACAATCTCGACATATCTGATCAATCCTCACCCTAGTCCTTAGGGGAGAACTCACGTATAATCGCCATCCAGGTCTCACTCTCTAAACCCAAAACATCCACACTAGATGCAGCCACAAAAGAATGCGATGCACCAGAATCAAACAATATCTTAGCCCATAAGCAAGATAGAAGAAACATACCCTGTATCAATGATCGAACAATCAGCGACCAGGTGGGTGTGATGGCGTAGACACGCCTCAAAGTCCCCGATGTCCTGCCCCATGAACCCTCTCCTCGACCTCGACCTCAACCCATACCCCCGGGTCTTCGCCTATCCAGAGAAGTGCAGGTGCCCGTGGCAAGACCCGGCCCCAAATTTCAAGATCGGGTGAGAAGGAAACAAACCGTGGTTCACAGCCATTCCACTAATGACCGACTACGCCATTCCATAATTCCGGGATTCCCGCCTTTCAGGACAATCCGTCTCATATGCCTAGGGCCGATAACAATGATAACATGTCATCAAGCCCCGACCAAATTTGTACTCTTATACCGCCGCCTAGTCCTTGAAATCCTCGTGGAATAGAATTCTTCCGCTTCCTTCCCGAATTAGAAGAAGATTTATCTTCCTTAAGATTCAGCACCCACATATCCTCGGATGGCCTGCGGTGTCATCTACTCTCTTCCAATGGCCAAGGTTAGCCACCACAGTCCTCCTCCCATGTATGCTGGAGTGATGATATCTCGAAACCCCGGAGGTTACTCGTCCTCCTCAACAATCATTACTAGTCCGTGCAATGGTTGTAAGACCCGAGAAAATCCCAATTCTTCGGAATAGGCAAAATCGCACTTTGGTAAAAATCCAAAATTTTCTAGATCTCGATTTATGAAACAGATTTTACCGTTGGAATCGCCTCATAAAATCTAGCTACCACGCGAATTTCATCAATTCCGGCATGCTAGAACGCACGCTGAAAGACCAGATTTGCGTCAGAAATGCCTGAGAGACATGTGAGGTGAAAAAGTCACCCACTACATAATCTCAGACACATACCAAGATTAGATATGATGGAAATGGACTCCGCTCTAAATATGCCAAGTGTCAAAATCTAGAAGAAGTTATAATATGGATGGTATTAATTGAATGTTAATGGAGGAAGAGACAAGATGAAATAAAGTGTTCATCTCCTCAAAAGACCAAAATCGCAAGGTCGAAATGAGATGCTGCAAAGTGGGTTGTGGTTTTCTAAAATCAGAGAGAAAGTGTGTATTCTCTAGATTTTCTACTTAATCGAATCGTTTCTGGCTCGACGAGCAAGAAGGAAAGTTGTCTACGACGAGGGCTACATGCGGGCACTGCAGCTGAGAGTTTGACAACTCCAGGTGGCCTTCATCATACTTAAGCTTACCTCTGCTTAAGTGTTTTTTTGTTGACGGGTCGAAGATGATCGAGGCCAAAGAGTGGTTTGCTTGATCGGTCCCAAAACTCGGGACCTAATTATGGGAAATTGTCGACATTTCGACAAATTCACTGACCGCTTCGCGCTTGAGTTGAATTTATTCAATAAATATGTCAGGGTGTGCAATGAGGCCTAAATGGCCATGGGATTTAGGGTTCACAAAGGAACGGAGGTCAGGTGGGTGGCCGCCCATGGATAACTATAATTTGTTATTTTGGGACCGTTAAAACAAATTCCGGAGCCGTGTGAATTGGACCAAAATCATTCCATGTGTCAGATGAATTGTGGAATTGGGGTGTTGTTTCAAGTGAGCTAAATTTGATGTTATCGATTAAAAATAGTAACATGTTGTTTGATTTTAATTTATGTCAATATATAATATGATGTATTGGCATGTGTCGTATAAATCAGGTTGAAATGGCATAATGCATTTCATATGCATCTGTAACCTTAGAAAATTGTGTGTGTGTGCATGACATGAAAGAAAAATAAAAACGAACATGGGTCAAGGGAAAAGGAATCAATTGATTATTTTCCTGAATGGTGTCGGGAGATGGTCCTACAATTATACGTCGGAGGAGCCCATGTATTGTTTTGGAAGATTCTCCAACACATTCGCTTCAGAGGGTAGTCCTATATTTTTACCAAAATTCAGTAGTGTATTTTCGAGAACAACTGTGTTTTGTTTTAAAATCTGCAGCTTTCACATGGCTTAGGTAAGTGTGAGGAGTCGATGAGACTGAGACATGGGTTTTAGTACGTAGACATTCAAGTAGGATCACGATTTACTTGAGTGTGTTTACATTGAATCATTGCATATGCACTTAGCGGGAGTAACCCATTTAGGTAATTCACCATCGTAATAACTCACCCTGTCGAGGGAATATTATTTAAGGTACAGGGAGCGTTCAAGGAGACGGCTCATCTTAGAGGGCGATTTTGAAGAAAGTCGGGTTGTGGCTTGATGTTTTTGGTATAACATGTATTAGAATGTTGTAATTTTAATATGTGTTTGTATAAAGAGTAATGTAATAATCCTTGAACTATTGAAGGAGTAGTTTGGTGTATGTTGATGAGTATTGTTGTATGGGGCCATTTACTCATTTATATGTCTTATGATGTTGTTTGGGACAAGTTCTGTATTTGGGTAGAGCCCCCCGTACAAAGGAGACTGTGCCTGATTTTCATGAGTAGGGTCGGGTTACCCGACATTCACGAGTATTCCGCGGGTTGACGGGTTGTCAACGGACCCCCGATTTTGGGGCGTCACAGCTTGGTATCAAAGCATGGGTAAACGATTACCTAGGGAGCTCGGGTTTGGGTATCCATAAGTTTAGTCCTGATACCAGCTTTACAGCTTGGTATCAGAGCCTAGGTTTGTAAATACCTAGAGCTTAGTGTCGATAGCTTAGGTATACGATTACCTAGGGCTTGAGGGACTTGGGTTTAGGCCATGGTCATTAAAGTGTAAGAACATCACAACATTATAGTCGATGTTGTATACTAGGGTTATAGCTTGGTATCGGTAAGTTAGGTATGTGATTACCTAGGAAATCATGGGACATGATTAGAACACTGCATGCATGGTGTTTTATGTGTGATCACGTGTGTATGGATTGTGTGTTCTATGTGTGTTATGTATTTGTATGCTTGGTGAGTAGCATAGGAAGAACGTTGAGCACTAGGGTCGGGAAAAGGTAACCTTAGGTGTTTAAAAATTTTGGGCAAATAGTCCAGAATTAAATGAAAAAAATTTTTTTTTTGGACAATTGCTCCAGCAGAACGTAATGTGTTTTTTGCGGGAAAACTAGAAAAATTATTCCGCTTAGATAAGAAAAGGGTTCTAATTGAACCCTTAAAATGTTTTGAGTTATAGGGATAGCAGGGTTCAAGCTACTGCATCTATGGAGTAGCAAGGAAGGCTACTGGAGGAAAAAAAAAATGATGATGAGAAGAAATTTTCTAAGGTTTTACAAAGCAGAAATCAAGAAAAAAATTGATAAAATAAATTTATAAATTTATCATGTACTGGGAATATATATATATATATATATATATATTCGGGGTGTTTTCCAAAGAGTAGATGGAGAAAAAAAAATGATGCAAAAACTGATCGTAAATTGAAATGGCCACGTCTGATATCGATACACTGAATTGTATCGCGACACGTAGGTCGAAGACTCCGTTGGTCTGGGAAAGCAGGTCACGATACAAACCCTTGTATCGTAGTCACGCTTGGAGGACTGGAGGAGGTGTCGCGATACACCGCGGTCAGCGATCGCGACGCAGAAGAGGGGTCACATTGGGAAAGCCGTGCCATGATACGCTCTCAGACGTGACAAGCAGACATGAGCTGATGCAGTCACGATACAATTGATTGTATCGTGACAGGGGAGCAGGAGGTGTGGTCGCTGGTCGTGGTCGTGACATTAACACAACCAGCCGCAATAAGCCGCAGCACAGCCGCCGCCAGGGCGCGCGATACAGCGGCCACGACACCTGGCCGGCCCAGGCCCGGCGACACGGCCGGCAGGCTCGCGACACCACGCGCGGCCGTGCCCGCGACACGCCGCGATATGGCCCAACAGCGCGGCGCACGCTGCCCGAGTGCATCGCGCAAATTGGTCACCGTAGGTGCACACCGTGCACTTGACCTATTCGACTCGCAATCGCTTTCAATAATCGTTTGAACATCGTCATGAGCACTATTCACAGAATTTAAAAAAATAATAAAATAATAAAATCAAATCAAATAAAATGAGATAAAATTTTTTAAAATGAAAATTTCTAAAATAAAATTTTTTGGATGTTGATTATGATTTAATAAAATGAAATCATGTCTTGCATTACCTAGAAATGCATGGACATAGTATATAAAGTATTTTTCTGTATATGAATAGTGTCTCAGGGCTGTGTTTGAGCCTTAGTGATACTGCGTTGAATTTAACTTGTCATTTGAACCTGTGTGTATGGCTGGGGTCGAAAGAGGACGTAGAGGGCGCTCCATGGGGTACCGGGCCGCACCACTCAAGATTTGATCAGCAAGCCACGAGGTCAGAGGGTATCATGGCTGTCGCAATCAGACTGTGCTAGTGTGAAGAGATAGTCGGAGGTCCAAGTAACCTCAAGAGGTTTTAGCGCGCATCATCCCCACATTCACAGGGGGAGTGAGATCTCTAAGGGTGGCACTCATTGGTTCATGCAGTGTCGAGAAGGTGTTAGAGGCTACGGAGATTACCTCGATACGACCAGATTAGACTAAATTGCGGTTCCAAATGCAGGGCGAGGCCCAAGCATGGTGGAAATGGGCAAAGACCCCAGAGACCTAAAGGCAATGACATGGGCGTAGTTCTAGGAGTCGCTCATGGGCAAGTATTTTCCTGATACCGCAAGGCATAATGGCTGGGCCCAAGAGTTCCTAGAGCCGGCTGTGGACGATGACCGGTGATGGATTACGTGGGCTAGATTCACGAGCTACTCGCTTTCACGATGATTATGTTGCTACGTACATGGCTAAGGTTAGGAGATTCGAGAATGGGTCAAGTTGTCCATTCAAGTGTGATAGTAGACTTCGCCTATGGGACATGGACTCCAATATGGTCAGGGACAACCTTGACCATAGAGAGAGATCGAGGATGCTCTGAGCACTCCTGATGCGAGTGCTAGTGTCAAGAGTGAAGGAGAGTCATTCTTCTCTAGTTTGAGGATAGCCTGTAGTTTCTAGTTCACGAGGGTTCCAAAGCCACGACCATCCGGGTCAGGGACGGATCAGAGTTGCCAGTCAGGCTGGGCAGATGGTGTGCTACCATTGCCAGCAGCCTGGACATATGAGACGGGATTGCCCCCAGAGACAAGGATCCCAGGATTTTGGGACAGCACAGTCCCAGTTAGCCATAGGACAGGAGAGGGTGTAGTTCATTCCACCACACCTAAATGTGTCGAGGAACCAAACTTTCAGTCGAGGGCTACAAGCACCCTAAAGAACATTACCATGCCACAAAGGCCGAGGGGCCGCAGAGCGGGCCGAGGTCAGCACAGAGCCCGCAGCCGTGATGTCGAGGACCCAGGGCGTGTCTCACGCCTGCTTCAGGCTGCAGGTCGAACATGCAGATCAGCCGGACATGCAGGGTACGTTTTATACCTGCAATTATTTTTGCATCATGTTCATCATTGTTGCACCATGCGTGATAGATTTGGGCTTAGAGGTTGAGGCCTTTAGAGAGATTATGAAAGATTTCTTCCCTAGGATCTAAGGTGAGAGTTGATAAGATGTGGCCGAGATCATATTAGGATCCCAAAGGATTCGCTCTCTCATGGTGGACCTTAGAGTGGTAGGCATATTGGGTGTTGATGTCATTCTTGACATGGATGAGTTGATAGCCATCGAGTTATCAGTAATTGGGACCTTAGCCTGTTGTCACACTCACACGGTCTTGAGTTGGGTGGAGGTTCATATATGCACGTGGTTGGATGCATAAAGGGAATTTCGGGACGAAATTCTTTTTAAGGAGGGGAGAATGTAAGACCCAAGAAAATCCCAATTTTCTAGAAATAGGGCAAAATCGTAATTTTGGTAAAAATCTAAAATTTTTCTAGATCTCGGATGACAAAATGGATTTCACCGTTGGAATCCTCTCGCGAAATCTAGCTACCACATCAAATTTCGTCGAATTCCGAGACAGTCAGAATTTACACGTTTTTCGAGGCACTGGTGTCGAGTGCCGTAAAACGGGTTTGAGAGACATGTTATGTGACAAAAGTCACCCACTACATGTACTCTTGTGACACATATTGCAAGATTAGAGAGATGATGGAAATGGACGGCCTAGATAGTGCCAAGTGTCAAAAATCTAGAAGAAGGGACATGGATGGTATTAATTGAATGTTAATGAGGAAGAGACAAAAGATGAACAAAGGTTCATCTCCTCAAAAAGACCAAAATCGTGGCAAGGCCGAAATGGAGATGCAGCGTTGGTTAGGTTTTGAAATCTAGAGAGAAAGTGTGCTCTTCTCTCTAGATTTCCGTAATCGACCGCTTCTGCCGACCGAGCAAGAAGGAAAAGGTTCTACGCGCCGAGGGCCACACGGGCACCGCCCGGGAGTTTCGACAACCACAGGTAGTGGGTTTTATCCTACTTAGTTTTACCTCTGCTTAAGTGTTTTGTTGATGGTTGAGATGATTGAGGCCGTGAGGTTTGCTTTTGATCGGTCCCAAACTTGGGACCGAATTATGGGAAATTGTTGGAGCCAAGTTGGGATACCACATACTGCTTCAAGGCTAGCAATTTATTCAATAAATTATGTTGTGGTGTGCATGAGGTCGGAAATGGCCATGGATTTCGGGTTCACAAAGTGGAATCGATAGCCAAGAGAGGGGCCGCCATGGACAACCCATCGTTATGTTTTCGGGGATCAAGTAAAAAATAAATTCCTGGTCAGGTGGAATTGGACCAAAATCATTCCTACGTGGTCAGGTGCATTAATTGTGGAAATCGTGTTTAGCTCAAGTGAGCTAAATTTGATGTTATTGATTAAAATAGAGTAACATGTTGTTGTGATTTAATTTATGTCAATATATGCATGATGATGTATTGGCATGTGTTGTATAAATTGTGTTGAAATGGCATAATGCATTTCATATGCACCGGGGTAACCTAGAAATTAGGTGTGTGTGCATGACATGAAAGAAAAATAAAAACGAACATGGTTGCGAAAGGAATTTCAATGGATGATTTTCCGGAGAATGGTGTTGGGAGATGGTCCTACAATTACACGTCGGAGGAGCCCATGTATTGTTTTGGAAGATTCTCCAACACATTCGCTTCAGAGGGTAGTCCTATATTTTTACCAAACGGGTACAGGAGCCGAGAACAAGGAGCCTTGAAAACGGTGTTTTCATACATGGCTTAGGCAAGTGTGAGGAGTCGATGAGGACTTCGAGACATGGGTTTTGGGGCATGTAGACATCAAGTAGGATCACGTATTTACTTGCTGTGTTTACATTCGAATCATCAGATATGCACTTAGGTGGGAGTAACCCATTTAGGGTAATTCCACTACTGGGTAATGGCTCACCCTGTCGAGGGAATATTATTTCAGGTACAGGGGGTGTTCGAGAAGACGGCTCATCTTAGAGGCCGATTTTGAAGAAAGCCGGGTTGTGGCTTGATGTTTTTGGTATAACATGTATTAGAATGTTGTAATTTTAATATATGTTTGTATAAAGAGTAATGTAATAACTCTTGAACTACCGGAATATAGCTCGCGTATGTTGATGAGTATTGTTGTATGGGGCCAAGTGGTCGTTTTTACTCATGTATATGTCTTATGATGTTGTTTGGGATGTGTTCAGATATTTGGCAGAGCCCCCGCATGCGCGAGACTCAGACAATTCTTGTGAGTAGGCTGGGTTACCCGACATTCACGAGTATTCCGCTTAGTCGACGGGTCAGCCAACGGACCCCCTGCATGGCGTCACAATGGTAGCAGCCACCACGATCGCCTGTGCAATAATGGCTACTATAGCGCCCGTGATCCTTCGACCAATCTAAACAATGACCCGCCACCATCGGGTCTCCTTCCCCCTTGAGGGCCAGAGGATAATGTTCCTCGAACCTCTGGAGGTTACTTGACCCCCCTTGGTTCCCAATTTCACCAACTTGTGCGATGGTGGCAACAATAACACCTGCCTGCATAAGGGTAGTAGCGTTGTTGAACAACAAATTCCCCGATGAAGGTCCTGTTAGTCAAGCCGATGGTCGTACATCTCGCCCACCACCCCGACATCCTCTTCCCCACAGCGCCACTGCATGTGTCCGACAAGAATAGAGTTATCAAATTTCTATCTCGCCTAATCCAAGAGTGCACATGCCAACCCCTCTAATAGACTTAACATCATGTACTACACCGTTCATCCCTTTTTCCTTAGTGGTGCATAATGCCAAAAACTAATACACATCGGTTCCTGAACTATCATGTTCATTTTTTTTCCAAAACCCCTAAGGTTATGTTTTTTAACCCTAGTGTTCCATATACAATCCACCATGTATATTATTCACACAAATCACCACACATATCACACAACATGTTAAGCATAAAACACACAACACACAACAATGCATGATCTAGACCCATGCCCATCAGCCCTCGGTACTCGTGTACCTAGACTCTTGATACCTAGCTGAGACGAGCTAGTATCAGAACCATACTTGTGGATACCCACATTCGAGCTCCCTAGGTAATCATTTACCTAAGCTCTGATATCAAGCTGTGACACCCCTATCCCGGGGGTCCCGTTGACAATCCGTCAACATGCGGAAACCTATAAATATCGGGTGTCCCGATATCACACTTATTTGTCTCATATAATGAGACCCATTCCTGCATATTTAATTCACAAATATACAAAAATATATGATAGACTTTTAACCAACAATCCATTTAACAATCCTTTTATACAACAAAAAGGTATACATGTTTTGGTTATGCTCAAATATAATACAAGACAAAAATAAAACAAAACAAAGTCGCATCCGGCTCTCATCCCTCATGCGGTCCCATATGCGGGTTAGACACCAGCATCGGACTTGTACCTGAAAAGGGGTCCCACGACGGGGTGAGCAAAGCCCAGTAAAGGATGACTCTTACAAGGGCTACTCCCCATCTAAGTGCACATGCAATGATTGCACAACAAACACACATCCAAGTAAAATGTCTACATGGATGTCATATGTCATGCATGAAATGTCATCATACCCAGATCCCGAGTCACTTACCAACACACTCACACATGCATATGCTAAGTATGAAAACCGTCACTGGTATTACCAATGACCCATGTATCGAGTCCTCACCGGCTTACCAGTACCCAATGTAAGTGCCAATGGGCAACCAATCCCGAGTCAATCTCGACTCTTATCACGCAACCCGAAGTTTATGTGATAAACATGACCGTGTGTCTTCTTTGGGCAATAGAACTTTTCGGCTCACGTTGTGGGTTTCTTACACCCATACATAACTTTTTGGATCACACCGTGAGTCTCTTACACCCATGTTCCAGGCTTTTCACCTAAGGGGGTTAACAGTCCCCTTCTTGCTCCGCCCAACACACATTATTTATATTTCTTTTTATGTTTTAAACCATGAGACATTTATTGGACGTCGTCCAAAGTATGATCTCACTTACCCATTTATCAACAATGATGATGGATGACCCCACCCATCCACACACACCCAACATAATGCGATGTCCCTGTGCATATGCAATGCTAATGCCATTGCATGTTCTCATGTTACATGTATGATGCACATTACATGGAACATTCTAATCAATCTTACTTCATGTCAAATACCATGCAACATTCTAATCAATCTTACTTCATGTCAAATACCATGCAACATATATCGCAAGCACATAAGTTTCATACATTTCATGCCAATCTTTATAGATATCGTAGTATCATGCATATTAGCATTCATCAATACATGACTAAACAAGTAATGTCATATAGCCTTCCTTAGGCTAACTCATGAAAATTCATACTGTGACGCCCCGACCCGGGGGTTCCGTTGACAAGCCGTCAACCCGCGGAATACATGTAGTCATTGAGTGTCTCAATGCCGCAAAATGATTGTCTCTCTACCCGAGACTCAAACATGAGTAAAAATGGCCACGTCGGGCCCATACATCCATACTCATCAAAATATAACCAATTATATTACAATAGTTTCAAGAGTTAATTACACTCTTATACAAACATGTATCAATAAGAATGTTTCATACATGTTTTACAAAAATATATAATCAAAGCCATATATCGGCTTTCTTCTCAAAAGCAGCCTTTAGTGAGCACCGTCTTCCTGAATACTCCTTGTACCTGAAAGGGGGATCCCACGACAAGGTGAACAATTCCCAGTAGTTGAATTTTCCTACATTGGGTTACTCCCCACCTAAGTGCTTATGTAATGGCAAACACACACATTCAAGTGAATTCATGATTCTTACTCGAATGTCTACATGTTATGGATGAGAATGTGACTCACCCTTTCCCACTTCTCGAGCCCTCACTGACTCCCTCACCCATGCCTAAGCCAAGTGTGAGAAAACACTGTTTTCAAAACAAAAGATTTTTGTTCTTGAAAACATAATACCAATTTCCGATAAAATTCTATTGGACAACCTTCCGAGGTGAATTGCTGGATAACTCTCCGAAATAGTCATGGGTCCTCCTCCGAGATGAACTGTTGGACAACTCTCCAAGGCAATTCTTTGGAAAACCTTCCCATGAAATTCATTTGATAACCATGTTTTTCATGTCATGCACTCATACCTATTGTTCTAGGTTACCTTAGTGCATATGAAATGCAATATGCCATTTCACAATAATTCATGTTAATATATCAAACATGCATATATTAATGAAATTCACACAAAGCAACATGTTATTCATTCTTAGCAATAACACTAAAAATTAGCTCATATGGGCTAATAAACAAACCGATAGTCCATATTGGAACTGCCCAAGGCATCACGCAAACAACACAACATGTTATTCAATCATAGCAATAACATATCAACACACAAGCAACACATATGCCCAAGGTCATTCGGACTGCCCAAACCACTATAGGATTTTCTCACTGGCCCAATTTTTGAATCGAAGAAATCCACCATTTAGGCCCTCGAACATCCCTAACCATTAAAATGACTCTTAGCTAAAGAATAAATCAAGTAGGAGAAAACCCCTACCTCCCGGAGTTGCCGAAACTCCACAATACCGGTACCCACGAGTAGCTCTTGCAGTGGGGATCAACTTTGCCTCTTGTCTTGCCTGAATTTTACTGACCGATCACCGGGAAATCTAGAGAGAAGGTAGACTCTCTCTCTCTAAAATTCTCTTCTTCTTCCCTCTCTCCTCTCTGTTTGCTCTCCCTCTCCCAACCGGTTAGTCAAGCATGGGTCAAGAGAATTGTCTTCTCTCTTTTTCCACTTGTCCACTTCTAAGTGGCTCTTTGAATTACACCATATCCACTTATCCATCTACCATAGATTTCCACACAATCACATGTTGCCACATGTCTCTCATGGGTCCCATTTGAGCTCATGTTTGAATCATTCTGCACATGACACGTGGCACCTCTTGAGCCACTCACAATGTGCCAAGTGTTTCGCACCACTCCTGGTGCCTTGAAAAATGTGAAATTATGACTGTCTCGGAATTCGACGAAATTTGACGTGGTAACTATATTTCGCAAGACGATTCCAACGGTGAAGTCTGTTTTGTCATCCGAGATATAGAAAAATTCCGGATTTTGACAGAAATTACCATTTTATCATTTTTCAGAAAATTAGAATTTTCTGGTGTCTTACACATACCCAATACAATAGCCTACAACATGCCATGTAATGGTCATGTCAAAACCTGGCTATTCACATCGACATAAGCAAATAACCTTCACACTTGGTGCAAAACATAGATTTTCAGCAAGGTTGTGGACACCCACTACCTTCCACAGGCACATGGAAAGAATCTTGACTCAATGGGATTTCCATAGCCCAAGCACTCCAAACGGAGTCTCGACGCGAAAGACATGATCGGGTCCGGGGTTAGAGGCAAATAAACAGAAATGACCCTTTGTGTCCCACTCCGCACACTCTGGTACAAACACCAACTTTCAGAAAGGTTGTGGATACCAATTACCCTCCACAGTCATATGACTAGGTTCTTGACTAAATGGGCTTTCACTGTAATTAACACCCAAACGGAGTCGCATTAAAGAAGTATGACCTTTTTCATTCAAAACTGGTCAGACTTTGCTTACACTGGAAACAGTATGTAATACCCGATTTCAGGGGTCTTAATCCATAATTTGACACTGGTTCTTTGTATTCATTTGAAGATACGGTTCTTAGGGTTCTTCTTCAACTAGAATCACCCAAATTGGATCACCGAAACCCAAGATATGTCCTAAACAACCGAGACTACTTAGTTTTCAAATGCAACTTAAACTATCTCGAATATAACTCCCTTTGAATGCATTTCGAGTGTCCAAAGTAGTTGGAATTCTCGATAGACTATTTCCAAGAAAATATGTTCTCCTATAAGTATAGTTTACCTAGAAATTAGAATTACTCAATTCAAATGAGTGATAGCCAAGTTGTGGCCAAAACACAGTCATAGGGTCTCAAAACAGAACAAGAAATCTGCTTGAACATAGCTATATTTTGAATGCATTTCTGAGTCCAAAGGGGTCGGAATTTGGATAGACCTATTTCAAGGAAATATGTTCTCCTATAAGTCTAATTTACTTAGAAATTAAAATCACTCAATTTGGATAAGGGATGATCAAGTTATGGCTAAAACACAGTCATGGGGTTGAAGGAGAAAAAACTGGACAACATTCTCCACTTTGACACACACACACACACGCCCTTAGACAAAAATTAAATCGAGTAGGATAAAAACCCTACCTCAATTAGCGTGATTTCCTTGGACACCGCCTTTACTAGGTTTTCGTGAAAATCCGAAGCTTGGACCTTGGCGAAATCTTGTGATTCCAGTACTCACGTGTAGCTCCTGGCCACAGAGAACAGCCTTTAACTTCGGCCCGACTCCGACCAAAAAAACCCTGTGAAATCGTTGGAGAAAGGTTTGATTTTTCTTCCTCTCTCTCTCTCTCTCTCTCTCTCTCTCTCTCTCTCTCTCTCTATCACGTTTTTCTCTTAGACCAAAATGAGATCTTTTTGGCATGTTAGATATTTTAGGTTATTTATAGTGTGGACACGTGGCTCACGTCGCGCCACGTGTCACACTTCTTCGATTCCGTTCTCGTCTCGAAACAATTTATTTAGTCTCGGTTTCAGTTCCATTTATCTTAAATGGACATTTTTTAAATATTTGACATTTTTCAAGATTTTTCTAAAAATCTTGTTTTCGGGGTCCATCGACGTCCGTTGTCTTGAAATTTGTGAAAATTCAACTGTCTCGGAATTCAATGAAATTGCCTGACTAGATTTCAAGATAATTCTAATAAAGGAAGTCCGTTGTCATCCGAGATTTAGAAAGAATTTCGGCAAAATTACCATTTTTCCATTCCTAGAAAAAATTCAAATTTATAGGTTTTTCCTGGGTCTTACAATATTTTAAAAATAAATAAAGAATTTCGGGCTAATTGGGATAGTTGGACCAACCTGAACCAAACACATATGGGCTACGGGGCCAAATGGGTCAAGTCAATTTGACTTGGTTCTATTTGAGCCATCAATTTTACAAACCACCACTTCAAAAAATCGATTCCAAAGTGAGTTGACTCATTGGGTTCAACTCATATTATCGGCTCTAGTATTAGGTTATTTGTTTTTTAAATATTTTATTTCTATTAAGTATTAAGGTTATTTTTTATACACTAAAAAACAATATCTTAATGCATTAAAGAAAAATAGTTTAATTTATTGCTTGTTTGTATAATTAATAGTATAATGACAATTTAACTTTGGCATTATGATAAAATAAAAGTGTTTGTTAAATATTTGTATAACATAACATATTTATAAAATATTAATGTAACACAAGTATACTTAACGTAACACTGTTATAACATTAATGTAACATAATTATCTTTAATGTAACATTGTTTTAAGACTAATGTAACTCAGTTATCTTAAATGTAACATAGTCGTATCTTTCTCTCTCCTAAGTGTAAATACATAGGGCTATCAACACATTAAGGGCAGTTTTGTTTTAAAAAGAGAGTTAGGTGACATTTGTTTTTTTTACTTAATGCTAAATAGAACTTTTTTTGAGCTTAATGTTGAATAATATTTAATAACATTAAGTATTAAGTTGTTTGTTTTTTAACATTAGGTAGTGAGTAGGGCTGCCAATGGGGCGGTTTATTTCGGGTTCCCGCCCCGCCTCACTCTTAATACCACGAGTTTGGTTTAACTGTAATCGGGTTTTTAATAGGTTTGAGTTTATTTTCTTAAATCCGAGATGGGGTTCGCTGCCCGTGTATTGTTACTCCCGTCCCGTCCCGACATATTTTAAAATATTTTTTATTATTTTGGTTTTATACTTTAATATAAATAATAATAATAATTAGAATTTCTCAAAAAATTAGAATGCTTTTTAATAAATAATTTATAAAATCCATAATATTTTTATCTTTTTATGAAATGTATTAATTTTAATATAATAAAATAAAAGCAAATATAAAATAAAAAAATAAAAACAAAATCAAATGTAAACGGGCGAAGCTTAAGAATTTTCATCTCGCCGCCCGCCTGCGAATTTTTTAAATTAGATAGTTTAGAATCAAAAATAAACGAGTCGGGTCGATGGGGGCCGCCCGTCCCAAACCTCCCGTCATCCTAATAATTAGTGTTACTAGCCATTCTTCTTGTTGGGTAATGATGAAGTTTTTCTTCTTTTGGTGGAAAATGACTTTTTCTGAATAGAAAAAGCCAAATATTTTCACTTCTTTTATTTAGAACTTTTTAAAAAAATTCAACAATAAGTTGTGAAAATTTTAAAAACAAACAAGAAATTTTCATTTTTCAAAGATTAAGTCATACATTATTTTATTAATTTAGTGCATATAGTATGGGTCGGTTGAGTTCCAGTGCATTGGGTCGGTTGAGTTTTTTTTCTTTATTGGTCCAATAATGCATCTTAACATAATTCTCCCTTCTTACAATGGTCATAGAAAACAACTTATAGTTTGTAATAAATTTGTCATTAAGGTAGTAATTAATCAATGGACCAAGCACAAGAAGAGATGGACTGAATTGGAGCAGTTTTACTCAGCAATTCAAAGGATCCAATCGAGTATGGTACAACATTTCCCATTTTTCTACGACAGGTAGGGTTGGGAATAGGTCGGATTTAGGTAGGAGTTTAGAGTCCCGGTCCCTATATCCATCTCCATTCTCATCAGATTTAGATTTTTATCCACATTCACACATCCATAAGAGGGTTGGGTGCCCGTACCTTACCCAAATACCCTATTATAATATATGAAATGAATTGTTTTACAAAATCATCAATATTAAAAATAATTTATCGTATAATAATAATAAGAATTATTGAGATGTGATTTTATGAATAAATTGTTTTTCACAACCGACATGTTTTTACCTTTGTGACTTTTTAATATAAATAAATATATATTATATATTTAATTGGGTATTTAGGTTGGGACGTGTAGAATATACTCAAACCCGTTCCCATCTTTGAATCCAAAAATCTGTGAACTTGATTACCCAAATATTCAATTAGATGTAAAATGTTATGACAGAATAACAAACTCATTTTCTCTCTCTATATCTATGCCCTTCCCGCCCTTTTTTTTTTTCTTGTAGAAACGACTGAAACAAGGAGAAGAGACTCCCAAAACATTCTCAAAACATTCAAGTTATGACAAATAATTTACAAATGTCTGATATTATCTTAGTTTATTTCCAGATTTTCAAAACATTCTCATATTCCCATATTTAATTTTTGGAAATAAATCCAAGATAAAATCGGACATATTCAAAATAATTCGAGATAAACTTGAAGACTTTCTAACATTCTCAAGAATATTTGATTTAATGAATTACCAAATACCTTCATCAAAAAATACTTATTTGCCCTTTGAAAAAATATTACGGGTATTCGGATATATCAGCAGTTTAGACGAAGAAAAATAATAAAAATAAAATAATTATAAATATTGTTCTATCTCAAAAAAAAAAGTGAGTATGCAACTTTTATACCATCAACAATTCTTTTCAACGTCCCTGAAGCTCTTTTAAAGTCATGGAAAAAGTTTGCTAATTTAAAATATTCTATTTTTTTTAGAATCAAATACTAATTTGAAACAATCACAATAAAAATTTATAAAGATATTCAAAGAATTCGTTCTATAATCCATTAGAAATATAAAGATAAATATAATTTTTAAAACTTATAAAAAATATCTTTGGAATTAAAAATATAGTAGAAATCAAATTAATAGATAAAAAAATATTTTCTTCTTTATTGGATATTAGCCATCGTAAAAATTTTGCCACCATAAATAAATATTTACCCAAAAGATAATATCTCCACAGAATTTGAATTTATATTTTTAGGGATTTTAAAAGAAACGAATTCGCTATTATTATTGAAATTCAAGGTATTCTATTTATTTATGTCAAATTCTTTATCTTAAGCCAAAATTTTAGTTTTATTTCCTATTTCAATCAAATATTGGATTGTTATTCTATTTTCTTAAGCCAAAGATTATATACAAAGAAAAGCTTTAATTAAAACAAACAAACACATAATTCATACTCGCAAGAAAAACTACAGAACTATTTCCATTCCATATCCCCTATAATTCTTCGAGAAAGAAAAATTGGAAATTAACACATATAATTCTTTGAAATAAATGATCGAGATATTCACTGTATGTGAGGCTCTTAGTTTGATGATATTTCGACATGTTTAACTTACTACATATTTTTAAATTTTTATCAAACACAAAATTAAAATATTTTATTTTAATAAATATTAAAATGAATGAGTACTTTAAATAATTAAACTAAATTTCAGTTTTTCTCCAAATTCAAATGAAGGTTAAATTTTGAAACTTTCCATTTAATTTAATTTTGGTGCAAAAAATATAAAATAAAAATTTTTTAGTTCATTCAATTTAATACCAACTTTGAATCATTGAATTTTCCCAAATTAGCGTAAATAGTAAAAGATGAGGCTGAAACAAAATATAAGTAGTATAGAGAAAACATAATCAATAATTAGATCCAATGAAGTACAGAACGAGAATTACTTACATTTGAACAAGGTAAAGATATAGAAATGCTTCTATCTTTTATGTCAAAGACATAAAGATGTCTATCTTTAGATTTTAAAAAATAGATGGAGTTAATTTTGATTCCTGATCCCATGACATCGTAGCATTTGCCATCATAATTACTTAGAAACAGTGATCTTTCTCCTATGTTCTGTGTCTCCACCCATTCGGTTAATGGACCACTGAATCTAAAACTCCAAAATCCATAACCTCATCCCAATAATGATATGGGTTTGAAAAAATCTCTTGAACTAATAACAATTCTTTGTGAGAATCTATGAGATAAGCTGCAGTACAGATCATTATTCTTGGTGGACTTGGCAGTGGCAGTGGTTTTTTTGTCAATCTCTTAAACCGAATTCTGGAATCTTCTAAATCACCAACTACCAATTGAAACTCTCCTAATAATATAGCATACATCTTGTTTTCACTACAACTGTATTTCCAATATAGTATTGCCATGCATCCAGTCATCCTCAAATTGTATTTCTTTCTTAACATATTCATGATCACCAAGTTGACAAGACATCAAGAAATCATTATTCATAAACCATATATGACAATTAGAATCACTTGGACTCTGCCATAAATCGCAAAATTCATATTCAAATTCCACCGAAGGAAGCTGAATTATCTCCATTGAAACAAGGTCTAAAAGAAAATAATCATGGGAACCATTATCTTCGATCACCAAACACCCATTAGTAGAGCAATGTATATCCTTATTACGCATAGCTGGTATAATTCTAGTATAGTATCGATCCTCCGGTATGCTAAAAAAAGTTTGCCTTTGCAAACCCCTTCCATGACAAAACATAAGCCAAGGATGTGACCGAGAACTAGGTGGAAATTGATATTTTTTGACGTCCTTGTTCCCTTCCATGACTATTTTTTTATATGTGAATATGTGAAAAAAAGTTTTTTCCACTTACAAATACGATTATATATAATATATCATATCAAACAAAATATAACATTATGAGCAAAGATGTAAATACCAACATAATTAAGAAGCAATACATTATAAACAATGATGTAAAAAAATACATTAATTTGAATTTCATTCCAACATAGAAAATAATTATTAATTCAGTAACAATTTTCTTTTATTTTTCTGTTAAACATATCAACAAATTGATCTATGCTTGGTGTTAAGCATATATTTCTACGATAAACAATAAAATAAATAAATAAACAAACAAGTAAGCTTTAGAGCATTAAGAAATATTTTACTTAAAATCACTCGAAAATAACTCATGCAAATAATTTTTATAAATATTAGAATTATGAGTCGAATAAGATAAAGTGCTAGACAATACAAATATTATTATGTTCCCAAACAAATCCCATGTCTAATAGGCTTCCCACTTGTGAAATTAATAACTTATATCCTCTTGTTGCCACAGTATACCCGTACAAGAATTAATATTGAATTAGTAGAAATCTCTTAAATAGTGCTTTTAAGGCTTTAGGATATGTATTTCATTTAGTTTAGATGAAGAAAAATAAAATAATTATAAATATTGTTCTATCTCAAATAATTTAGAAAAAATAAATGTAAATTTTCATTATTTAACTTAACAAATATTGTTTTTTCTTATTTACAAATGTTATCTCCATCGGGAAATTTGCAAGACCTTGAAAAATAACTAATATTCATGTTACTTTCCCGGAATTCTAGAATCAATTTTTTAATAATGCCCAATGTGAATAAACAAAATAATAAAATATGCCCAAAAAAAAAGAAAAAAAGAAAAGAAAAGAGAAATACACGTCTAAATAGAAAATCAAATTCTCAACTTTACCCGATTCCTTTGTAGATGTCTGCTTAGAGTCTTATACCATCATCGTTTCATGTGTATGATGGTGAGTATCTCTACTTATATTTATAAAGCTCTTTAGAGTTTCATGAAAAAGTTTTCTAATTCTAAAATATTCTAATTTTTATTAGAATCAAAAACGAATTTGAAAACAGTCAAAAACTTCTATAAATATACAAAGAATTCGTTCAATAATATGTTAGAAATTTAAAGATAAATATGATTTTTAAAACTAATAAAAAATATAGTAGAAATAAAATTAATAGATAAAAAATACTCTCTTCTTAATTGGATATTAGCCACTATAAAAGTTTTGCTACCGTAAATAATTTTTTTTTTTTAAATACCGTAAATAATACTTACCCAAAATTTAATATGGCCTAAGATTTTGAATTTATATTTATGGGATTTTAAAATAATCCAATGGTGTCATATATAGGGACAAATTTGTAAGAACAAAATATGATATATATTGCAAAACAAATAGTTGTCCAAAAAAATAACCGAATTCACTATTATTATTGAAATTCAAAGTATTCTATTTTTATCAAATTTCCTTATTTATGTCAAAATCTTTATGTTAACTTTTTAAATTTCAAAGGAGATAATTATTCTATATCCTTATTTGAGTGAAAATTTTAATTTTGTTTCCTATTTAAATCAAATATTAGATTGTAATTCTATTTTCTTAATTTTTTTGACAGCTTCTATTTTCTTAATTATGTCAAAATCTTAACTTAATCCTCTAAATTTTTAAACAAGGTAATTATTTTATTTCCTTATTTGAGTCAAATTCTTAATTTTATTTCCTATTTAAAGCACGATTCATTAAATTATTAATATTCATACCTCTAGTTAATATTTGTACTACCAACCTATATAAGTGAGATATTTCTTGGGCTTTGTAAGCATAGTGAGACTAGTGACAAAAAGAAAAGAATCAAGGTATGACATTCTTGTTCTATTTTTCTTTATTTTCAGTTATACAAATCTGCTATTGATTTCTTGTTAAGGTTAGAGATCATTAAGCCTTGTTAAAATCCATACTTGTTTTATTTGTTGGCAGTGGTTTCAAATCGTTTAAAGCCAAAATTATGTCAGAAGCTATTATTGTTTCAACTTTATCATCATCAGAAATTTCTCAAGAATTTAGAGATGAAAAGGAAGAAGATGATAGTTGGCGTAGTCTCCCAGAAGAACTTTTAAGTTTACTACTATCTCGCGTATATTTTTGTGATTACCCTAAGTTTAGGGCGACATGCACATCATGGCGACGTGTCTCTCCTGCTGGAGCTTACACCGTACATTCAGCACCAATCTCCATGCTTATTGTTACATGGACTACGTCAAACAATTGAATTTTTCAATCCAATGTACAATATCACCTACAAAACTGATATTTCCGAATTATCTCACAGAACGGTTTATTCCTTCAACCATGGTTGGTTTCTTATGGGTTCAAGAGATGGCCATCACGTATTTTTCTTAGATCCCTTTACAAAGGCTAGAGTGGAGATTCCGAATATTCCATCAAATGTCACATTTGATAAGATATGTTTTACTTCTTCACCAACTTCCTCAGATTGTATGGTTATTGGATTTGACATTTGTTTAGGATATCTAAAAGTAGGCTTCATAAAACGCGGGGAAGAGAATTGGACTATAGAAGCCTTCATATCATCAAAAATTTGGTTACGTTTTCATCTGTCGGATAGCAATCCTATCTTGTACAATGGAGAATATTACTGTTTAGATATAGCTGGAAACTTAGGAGTATTTAAACCTGAGAGTGTTAGAGATAGTTGGTGTATTTATCCCCAACATCTCCCACGGAAGCTTCGAGATACTCTTCGACAAAGTTTTATAGTTGAAAGTAATGGAGATATATTATCGGTGTATGTTCATCGCGGCAGAGATCAACGTGTTTGCGTTTATAAACTTGATTTCTCTAAAATGGTATGGGAGAGAATAGAGGATTTGGGAAATAGAACGTTGTACATTAGCAATACTACATCGTTTTCTACAAACTCTACAATCGGAAAAATGGGTAACAAAATTTTCTTTCCGAAGTTCAATGGTAAAGATGGAGTTTTTTACTCTCTTGTTAGTAAGAGATACCATACTTATGGTGATGATGTTTGCGAGAATCCTCGAGAAATCAAGGAATTGAAAGAATTTGTATGCGCTACATGGGTCCTACCCGAATTTGCTTCGTTTAGTGGAGATGACCTCAAATGGTAATTATGTGTCGTACGTGTCTATTTATTTATTCCAAGTCAGGATAATATCCAAGTTGAGATTGTGAGGATGGAAAGTAAAGAATACTGTAGTTGTTTGTTTTAACTTTTAACTAAAGTTTTTCTCTATGATTTCTTTTTTTCCCCCCTCTCATTGTGATATCTTTAATTTTAAATCACTTTCTCGTTCACGCATCATGTTTAGCTCATGTTTTAAAATTCAGCATTTAAAAAAGACAGGACATAAAAAAGGAAGAGGTCTCGGATTTAAGTTGATTAACTACATTGTAACTAATTAAGTGTGTAAATGTAAAAAAATCTCTTTTTCATTTATGGTATGAATAATTTTTTTTTTCAAAAACACAAAATAATGAAAACTTCTAAAAATATTTAAATTATGATCGACCATGTCAATTGGAATTCATATATGTTTCCAAAGCTCTTTTTAAAGGCATGGAATTCTTTTTTTCTAATTCTAAAATATTCTATTTTTTTTTATTAAAATCAAATACTAATCTGAAATTAAACATAACAAAAACTTCTAAAATATTCAAAGAATTTGTTCAATGTGTTAGAAATTTAAAAGATAAATATAATTTTAAAACTTATAAGAAATACACTTGGAATTAAAATATAGTAGAAATCAAATTACAGATAAAAAATATTATCTTCTTAATTGGATATTAGCCATTGTAAAAGTTTTGCCTCCCTAAATAAATAGTTAAACACTTAACTAAAATTTAATATGTCCTAAGAATTTGAATTTATATTTTGGGATTTTAAAATAATTGAATTGCCAATGGGACTTAACTCAAGTGTTTAAAAGCACATGACATAAACAAATGCTGTGATGTATTTCAAAGTAAATAATTATCAAGAAAAGAACCGAATTCACTATTATTATTGAAATTCAAAGTATTCTATTATTACCCTATTTCCTTATTTATGTCAAAATCTTTATCATAACTTTTTAAATTTCAAAAGCTGTCAAAAAAAACTTCTTAAATTTCAAAGGAGATAACTATTCTATATCTAGATCGTAACGAGCCAAGCTTACTCGGCTCGCTCGCTCGCTCGGTGCTCGGCTCGAGCTCAGCCCGTGAGCTAAACGAGCCGAGCTTGAGCCTTAATTTAGGCTCGATAAATTTCGTGGTTCACGCTCTACGCTCTAATAAAAGCTCGGGCTCGTGTCACGGACCCATCCGGCTGACCGAATCAGCTTCGCCACGGTTCCCGGCCAACGATCCGGGTCTTCAATCGGCAGCGATCCCGACTCAGCGCCAGAGTGAAATGTCCGCGCTACGTGTCCCTGACATCGATGCACTGATCCCTCAAGCTCTAAACTACCAATATGGATGGCAACGCGTGAACTCATGAAGCCGCGTATGAGGCGCCGACACGAAGACGGCCGGAGCTCGAGCGAATCCCACGCTGTCGGCTGGGGGGACTATACCTAGATCTCCGCATCCGCCGCATTTTAAATGCGGTACCCACGAGCACAAGGTGTCAGCGACGATATGTTCCAGCAGTGGATAGCGTACATGTGCCTAGGCAGTGGACGCCTGGGAAGGACATGGATGTTGGTATGACCTAATCGGGCAATGATCGGGCGATCCTAGCGCATAAGATCTCGACATAAATATGAGGGTATCGGGCCCCGTGGAAACCATAGAGGCCGGTGGCCATGAGCTTAGACAAGGTTTGCCGATCTCTGAAAGTAGCATTGAGGGCAAATGCACTCCACCTAATCGATACGATCAATTCAAATTTCGACATGAACAAGGATCCAATCTCACCCGGGGTATCGGGGCCCTTTTGACACCAGATCGGACTTAACCCAACAGATCTAGGCGTGCAAGGTAAAGGCATCAAGGGTGATCGGGGTGGGCTTCAGAGGAAACAAGGAGCCGACATCCGACTACAGAACAGATGGGGCCAGACCGGAGTGCCACCGCAATATTGGTATGGTACCCTATACTGACCGGCTCGACATGGGCGGGCGTATTCGATCTCCAGAGTGGTGGTGAAGCCTCAAATTAATCATGCGCATCTTGGTAGTCGAGGGTGGTGGCTAACTTAACCATGTGCAACAAGATAATTTCAAAATAGTTTCAAGTTACTAATGAGTTTGCTTCGCGGACTTACTGATATATTATTTCTTTATTTAGATAATCGATTAAAACCAATCATGTTTCTTATTCAATGATTTGTATCTTATTTCTTCACTATGCAATTTCTACTTGTTTTAATTCTCCTATTTCATAATTTTTCGCTTGCAAGTTGTTTCAAAGAAAGGGAATTGCAGAATCCAAAAAGGGAAACAAATGTCAATAAGTGGTTTAACAACTTTAAGATCAATTTCTAAATCAACTAAGATAAAACAAATCCCATAGAAAATATTTCCTTAATTGATGTATTTGTTATCGATTGATTACAAAGTTAAAAGTATATGGACTGAGTTTCGAGGATTGATTACAATACAAACTTGTATAGGTTCTGATCGGGCTTGAGCTCGAGGTTAAGCCTGAGCCTGCTCATATGGAAACGAGCCAATGAGCTCAGCTGCTTCTTTAAATCGCCAAGCTTGAGCCCGATTTTAAGCTCGCTCAAAGCTCTACGCTCGAGCCCACTCATAAATTCAACAAGCCTAGCTCGAAACGCTCAAAGCTCGTCTCGCCGGCCTGCTACTGCCCTCTATCTATATCCTTACATGAGTCAAATTTTAAATTTTATTTCCTATTTAAATCAAATATCCGATTGTTATTCTATTTTCTTAATTTTTTTTATAGCTTCTATTTTCTTAATTATGTCAAAATCTTTAACCTAACTTCCTAAATTTCAAACAAGATTATTATTTTATTGCCTTATTTGAGTCAAATTCTTAATTTTATTTCCTATTTAAAGCATGGATTTATTAAATTATTAATATTCATACATCTAGTTAATATTTGTACTATCATCCTTTGTAAGTGAGATATTTTTCTTGGGCTTTGTAAGCATAGTGAGACTAGTGACAAAAAGAAAAGAACCGAACCAAGATATGACATTTTTGTTCTATTTTGATTTGAACTTATATTTTTGAGATTTTAAAATTATCGAATTGCCAATAAAACCTAATTCAAATAGTTAAAAACTCGTAAGGACAAATTTGTAAGAAATAAAATATTATAATGTATCGCGTTAGCAATACAAAAAAGAACCGACCACTAATATTATTGAAATTAAGTTACGTTATGGATAAATCTTAGTTTGGTTTTATTTAAAAAACAATATGAAGAAGATGAAGTTTGTAACTTATCAAAGTGATCTAGAAATTAGAGATACCCACTGAGACAATTAACTATTGAGAAACCTTGACTAAGGGTCTTCTGCGGGCTCGAGAAATGAGGCCTCGATACCTAGTCACAGCCGGGCTTTGGAATTTTTAATGCCTCGGCTCACCATCGGCATTATACTAGATCTGCCTAGTGAGCCCAATAAGGCTGGATCCAAGCTTAATGCGTGTAGGCCGAAATAAGAACGGGTGGCCTCGCCTCCCTTTCCCTTCCCAACTGTCACATGACCGTTTGAAGTTTGGAACCCCCCTCCCCTCCCCTCCCCTCCCCTCCCGCTTCTCCCTTCCCAACGGTCATGTGACCGTTGGAGCCCTCGTTGGAACCCTCCCCACCTTTTTTTTTTTTTCTTTCACTTCTTTTTTTTCTCTCTATAAGTACTACACATTTTGTTTACAATTTTTCATCCGATTAGTCTCTTAATTTCTTATTTTCTCTCACAAATTCTTTCCAAATTCACTCAATTTTCACAATTTTCTCACATTCTTTAATATTTCATTTTCATCCATTGTTCTTCATATTATATGATATTATTGGTGATGCAAATCAAGATTACAACCCACAGCGAGATCGCCCCAAATCCCGAAGGCCGTTGACAACCTCGTCAAATCGGCAAGATTCGGGTGGATGTCGAGTAACCCGACACTACACCATTATCTCGGGACCCAAGATTTAACGAAAATTGAGTAGAATCTCCTTTGTACGGGGAGCTCTATCAAAAATACAACCTGTGCAATTACATGGAAACATGGTCTAGTATTATACAACGACCTCACCGGGTCCACATACGAGTAAAAATGGCCACGTAGGGCCCATTTATCCATACTTAAACATATAAACACATGACTATAAAACCATAGTCCATAAGAGTTTAAATTACATCACTCTTATACGAAACATATTTCAAAATTAAGTCAAAGCCACAATCAAAATATAAATCAAAGCCACAATCCGGGCTTTTCTTCTCCCAACATCGTCTCTAGTGAGCGCGTCTCCCCCCGCATATCTCCCGCACCGAAAGTAGGTCCCACGACGTGCAAGCAACGCCCGGTACAGTAAAACTCACAAGGGCTACTCCCACCTATGCACACATGAAATGGTCATGCAACAAATAAACACTCCTCTCTAGAAGATGCCATCCTAGAATGGAAACCTACATGTCATGAATGAGATACGACTCAACATGTCCCATGTACCGAGCCCTTACCGACTCTCTCTTAAACGCGAGTCCCAACTCGACTTCCTCACACATGCTTATGCCCAGAGTGAGAAACTCACCATTGGTATTTCAACCAATGGTCCTTTATCCAAAATAAAAGCTTTTTGTTTTATAAATAAAAAACATTGGACAATCTCTGAAACCGGTTTAAAACAAAAACATTGGACAATCTCCGAAACCGCTTGGCTCTTTAGGACGTTGTCCTTAGACTGAGTCCGCACCATCAACACCATACGCAGTGTTGATTTACAACCATGAAGACCGTGGAGCTATATTAGACGTCGTCCAATGTATTGGGTCCACCACCCGTTCACAAAAAATGGTGAAAGACAACAACCATGCACACCCACCCGTTTTACGTGATGTCCCCGTGCATATGAAATGCAATGCAAATGTGCCATTGCCTATTCATATTGTGACACCCCAAAACCCAGGGGTCCCGTTGACAACCCTTCAACCCGCGGAATTCCTGTGGATTTCGGGTAACTCAATACCACACTATTGTGCCCTATTTATCGGGATCCATATTTCACAGGAAAATCGCGTAGTCTCCTTGTTCAAAGGAGCTCTACCCAACATAACTTGTATAATAGTATAACCATAACCCATCCAGGTTTCAATGTATAGTACGACCACAGAGGGTCTATCTCATTCATACTCCCAATATCCAACATTTACGGACCTGGCCCATTCACATTTAAATCTAAAATACGAAAATAAAACACTTAATTACAAATCGTAAGAGTCCCGATCACACTTCTTACCATAATTACATACCCAACTATTTAGACAATAGTTCCAAAAGAATTTAGTTACAATTCTTTTATACAAAACACTTTTACAAAGGTAATATCAGCCACACATCGCCTTCCTTCAAAATCACGGCCCGTTGAAGCACCTGTCTCCCGTGCACTCCCCCCTTCGTACCGAAAAAGGGGGTCCTGGGCTACCCAGGAACAATGCCCGCAGAGAACAATCTGCCAAGGGCTACTCCTCACCTAAGTGTACATGCAAATACCACACATTCAAGCAAAACACACATTCATACTCAAATGTCTACATGCCGGATGAGACAGACTCCACCGTCCCATGTCCCGAGTCCTCACCGACTCCCTCACACATGCATATGCCATGTGTGAAAAATGTCATTTATGTTCCATCAATGACCATTTTTCCAAAACAAAAACTTTTTGTTTTATAACCAAAACCCATTTTATTTATCAAATCCCGTATTTTTATACATTTGTGGGCCACGAATTTCCGATTTCTCACCGCAGGACGCCTCATGCCTTTTTGAAATTTTTATGGGCTTTCACCATCGGTGATCATGTCCAACCGCAACTAATAGACATTTTGCCCTTTTTGACATTTTACGCATTTTCACCGCCGGTGATCATGTCTAATCGCGAATGCCGAGTCTTTCACCCGGGGTTGCTATGCCCAACATACATGTTTTTTTTTTTTTTTTTTTAACTGTGAGACTCATTTTGGACGTTGTCCCATGTTACTGAGCCCACCATCGAACACCAAACACAATGTCGATCTCTACCATGCACTCACACCCAGGTCAAGTGATGTCCTAGTGCATAATGCAATGCAATCATGTCATTGCTCATTCATACCATGCTACATATATGATGAGTGCTATATGTGCATGCCTACTCATGCATAATTACTCATGCATCATTTGGACATTTATATCAAAAAGCATACAAATTCCAAATATCATACAATACATGCCAACATATCAATACACGCATACATTGACATCACAAGTCACTACTTACTGAGTACGACATCCATCAATCTGAGGCTAACTGTGACAAGACATACCACAACTAGCCTGTCAAGCCATGTAATGACCTTATTCATACAAGCACATCACAATAAACCATTAGAACACACAATTTTCAACCAAGCATATCACTCAATTCCAAAGAATGATATACTACAATCATATACCAATTCATGTGCAAAAATTGGGATTATAATTCATTAAACAACCTAAGTTGTAGCAGCTCGTAAACGTGGCCATAACTCACTACGAAAAAGGAGAATTTAGCAACATAAATTTTATCGCAAAGATTAATATTGTTGCAACATATTTTGCAACAAAATACTTTGTTTTACTAGCGTCGCCTTATCTCGTCGCGAAAAGTTTTGTGTAATAAACAAAATTTCATCTCAATAGTTTTTAACGACATAATTGTTTTTTTGTCTTAATAATATTTTTCAACAAAAATTTGCTTATTAAATTGTTCCAAAACTTGTTGCTGGGAAAAAATGATCATTTATGAATTAAATTGTTGCTAAAAAGAGACATATAACAATAAAATTATATTTTATTGCCAAATAACTTTGAAACAAAATCGTATTTTGATGCTAAATGTTAAGATTATATTTAAATAAAAATAAATAAATATAATGTCTTTACATGTATGAATTTTTATCATTAAATATCCATGTGTATAATAATTTTATCATAGTTTATTAATGTATTAATTCATAAGTATTTCAATTTAATTTTTAATATTGAATTTTTAATTAATATTTAATATTGAATAAGAAACCTAGTTAAATAATTAAGTTTTGTGGATACCTTGATTCATTTATAATTAACAATAACATTAAAATGAAAAAAACAATTTTATTACATTCAAATATAAAAAACAATAGTAAACATTGCTGAAATATTGATCTAAACAAATTGAAATTAATTAAAGTATCATACATGCCAAAAGGGATAATATCCCTAAAAATCCAAAACCAAGTGCTTATCAAGAAAATTCCAACTCCATCCATAAATGTGACTATGAATTAGGATTGTTGGATTAGCTTTCTTATTGATCTAACTTTATTCTCCACTTCTATATCTTAATGACATAGTACATATAGATTTCAATGATAAGGGGCATATAGATCTCAATGATGAGGGGTGGTCGAAGGCCACGACCTAGCCCTTAGATACATTCAAATCTCAACTTGAACACGTGTCGACCTCTATCCAAGATTGACCATCTTTTAGCATTGATAGTCTTTACACTCCAACATTCTTTCCTACAAATACAAAGAAAAGTTAAAAGAACATAAAACATAACCAAATTTAAAATAAATAAATAAAAGTTTTAAAAAATTTAGTACATTAGAATAGAACTTTTCTAGCATGTTCAACTATGGTTACTTACCTATAATTTCATTTGATCCAACTATAATATATTACAATGGGACATTATATATTACAAATTACTTATGTTTTCACAACATGTTTTTCTTGACTATGACAAATTACTCAACAATGTTGAGAAGTCCAATACATTAACTTCCAAACTTTTATAAATCTTGGTACTTGTCCACATCATGCCTAAATAATAGCATGAATAAAAAATGCAAATAAAATGTTAAGAAATAATGAACAATCTTTAATAAATTTGCATCCATGAGGATTAAAATCATAAGTAACCTAATAAAAATTCTTTTTAAGTAAATCATTTGTTGGGATAAAAACATATATATATATATATAAATGCTAAATTTAGTACTAAACAAACTAAATAGAAGAATATTTAATATTGTAATTCATACCAAGTCTTTAGTATAAAATTGTAATGGTAGGCACTAGAGCATGTCTATAGCACTAATTCTAATTATAAAATATATAATTATAATTGAACTCCTAATATTTATAATCTAGTAAAATGTATAAGATATATATTTCAAAGATAAGGCTGGGCAATGAGAGAATATATGACTATGAGAATATCAACATGCTATCACCATGTTGTTTAAAATATGTTTCTTAAGTTTAATTATATTCCTCTAGTACTATGGACCATCAGAACTGATTCATTTAGTTTAAATACAAAAGATGAAAATGTAATTTATGAATCAAATTATAAAATACATGGCTAAAAGATATGTTCAAATTTTTATTATTCATATTGGAAAAATATGTTGTTTAACAACATTTAATAACATGGAAAACAAATTGACGAGTTAACAAGGAGTGGACATTGAGTTAAAAGATCTAGTAATTCACTTAATTTTATCTGAAATTGATGTTAAAGATAAAGAAGGTTTTGAATCAAGAAAGGACAATTTATAAGAAGATATTTAAAATTAATAATCATAATTAAAGAAACTTATCTAATATTAGAAACATTTCTAACAGAAGAAAATGGTTAAAGATTCTTCATATTGTACTCTCCCATACTAAATTCATTTTCCATATAAACTATGTTGTAGAACAAATGATAATACAATCTTTATACTAAAATTAATTTTATTCTAAATGAGGAAGAAAAATTCCTAGAAATTGCTCAATAATATAAGAACATGTATAGAAACATAAAATATAAATAAATATTATATCAACTTCTGAAACTAAATTCAAACTTATGGTTGATTTTCTATGCATATATTAAAAATAGGTCTTTACATTTTTCTTATCTTATGTCTTATGGAGGACGTAATTACTTTGCAATTGATTAGAACTTAACAATACATATAGTTCTTGATATGAGAAATATTAATTGCAAAAATATCATTTTTTTTATGCTTTCTATTCATTATAGAAAACCTATGTATTATAAAATTTGGTTTGAATAAAGCTGCTTCTTTCAATTTCATTTTTTATCAATTTCAAAATTTTTCATTTAATATTAAAACGTGGTGGGCAAGTATTTTATTAATTTTAATTTTCTTTTCAAATCTTTAAAATTTAAAAGGGATAATTTATTATTCTTATTTAGTTATATATCTAAATATATCATTGTTCATATTTTTATAATACCTTGTTGATGAATTCTAATATTTTCACAAGTGTAGCTTGAAAATAAAAAATTAATTACACAATTAATGGAATAGTTTAAATCCTAACCAAGTTTTAAGTAAGGCCGGTTTAGTTACCATGTCCTAAATGATTAGGTTTGTTTGAAGTCCATAATAAATTGTCAACCAATAAAATAGGGACTCATCATATTAAAGGATCAAAATTAAAGGCATGCTTGTAATATAGCCTATTCAAAATTTGTCTCTACTTTTCTTCTCACTCCCCCATTTTGGGTTGACTATCTAATTTGAAGGTGATTAATTCTTTATTCATTATATCTTTTTCTTCTTTTCAAATGTTTAAATTCAAATCAGGCAAAAAGATTAACTATAAATGTACTAGCCAAAAAAATTTTTGTCAATTTTTTAAGTCTAATTTCAACCATCAAACATAACAAAAATAAATAATATGTACAAAATGATAGAAAATAATTTAAAAAATCCTCGTACTAGTTACTGATGGAAGTGTCTAAACTAGTTAAAGATTAAAATAAACAAAATACAACCTTTTAATAGATTCGTGGAATGGAAAAATAAAGAAAATGTAATATATATATATATATATATTATTTCTTTCATATATCAACAAAAAGAAAAATAAACCTACAATCCCCTAAAAAATTCTAAACATTCTTTATTCAATTAGATTTATTGGAAACAAAAGAAGAATGAGATAAGAAATTTGATAGCCAAACAGAGAGAGATAGAGAAAAGGTACCTTATCTAGTATAACTCTGCAAATTACAACGTGTACCAACATCTCATAGAAGAACAAAAAGTGATAAGGAAATGCTAACAAGGAAATCTAAGAGTTTTGGTGTATATAAGCAAAACTAGTATATGAAATCCAAGGGTTTTGTGTGTCATTTGAGAGAGAGTTTTGAGGGAATATGTTTGAGAAAGTTTTGCAAAACCGATGACATGTGATATGATGGGAACCATTATTCCAAGTCAATAAATAATATTTTAATTTTGAAATGACCCAAAACTGACAAGTGATAATTAGTTTCATGATGACTTTGATCTTTTTAAATTTTATTTTTTATCTTTTATAATTTGTGTAATAGAGTGTTTTCCTATAAGTTTGTATAGCTCATTATCATGAAATCAAGTCACTTAGGGCATGTCTCATTTTTGTATTACTTTCAAAAATAAATAAACTCTATTAAAAAGAGTATTAAATATATTTGTGTGAATAATTAAAAGCTTTTTTTTTTAATGATGGTTTGAAGGGTTTAGTTGTTAAAACCACCTTTCACGTTTCCAAACATCTTTGACTAAAATATAACAAATAGAAATTAAATTGATAAAACCCTAATTAATTTTAAATTTTGATTAACTAAAGAATATATATATATATATATATATATATATATATATATATATATATATATATATATATATTTCTTTTTATTATTTTCACTTAATATATTAAGTAGTTTTAATTAATATTAACATTTCTTGCACTAATGGATCTACATAGGACTAAGGGGCCAAATGCATTCCCTAAAATTTAGGGAAATTTTTTATTTTGGCCTCCTCAAATTTTTGGGAAAAAAAAATGTTTGCATAAACATTTGAACCGATCTGCTTAAATCCAAAGTAAAAATTAATTGTCATTTAACCATATAAGTGATTTTTGCTTTACTTTTGGCCCTCTAATATTAATTTAGGCTATGTTTGGTTTTTTAAAAAAATTGAGAGAAAATGAAAGGAAAAAAATAGAGGAAGAGTAAAAAAAAAAGAAAAAAAGAAGGAAAATGAAAATGAAATTAAATCTAATGTATTATTTTTATTTAATGCTTCAAACTGATGTTATTTATTTTCATTTGTCATTACAAAGATTAAATAATTTTAAAATACTTAAGTTTTTAAATAATTTTATATATAATTGATTTTCTTTGACGTTTTCATTAGGTATCCAAACATGAGAAAATTAATTTTTTTAGCACTTTTTCTTCCTTTAATACTTTCAATGAACCAAGACAATCTTAGGCTCTATTTGGAATCCCAAAAGTATTAAAGAAATAAAAATATATAAAGGAAAATGATTTTCTCGATTTTACTGTGGAAAAAAACAAAAGAAAATCAAATAAATAAAAATTTCTTCAGAGTTCACATATTTTCTTAAGCTTCATACTACACGGTAGAAAGTGAAATAAACTAAATGTAGTCTCCATTAACTTATAAAAATGGGTAATAAATTGCAGAGTACATGCAGAGTAATGCGCTACACCCGCCTCCGATACCACAAGAAAATGCACTAACTCCTTCTAACAACTCAAACTTATAAGATTTGTGTTTAATATAAATATCATGTTTCTAATCATAATAGAGATAAACAAATAAAATGAGTTTAAATGAGCATATAGAATTAATTATTAGGTTTAAACTTTTTTTTTTTTATTTCCCTTCAAATTTATTTCCTTCCATTTTTTCTATCTAATTTCTTTCCCTACTACTTTAAGGTTCCCAATGAAGTCTTTAATTAGCTTCCTTTGGAACCCAAAATGTTCTAAGAAAAGAAAAACATAGTGGAAAATAGGGATGAAAAGTGCAAGAAAATGAAATTTTGAGATAAATAAAAAATACTTTTAAACTTAATAAATTAATTTTATATTTTAATTAAACTCATTTGTTTCTCTTATTATCTTATATATGACTAAAAACTTAAAATATCTTAAATTTTGAGGAAGCTTAATTATATTTGATTTTTTTATATATTTTTTCTCATGGTGAAATCAAATATGATTATTTTCATTAGTATTTTTTATTTCTCTAATACTTTCCATGTTCCAAATAGAGCATTATTGTTTTGCTCTACTCATCTTATTTTTGGTTTACCAAATATCTTCAAGGGTATCTTATGAATTGATTTCATGTTATGGGTTTTGATGAGATATTCTATTTTATTTTTCATCGTTTTAATTTTTTAGAAAAAAAATTTATCTTTTCCTCCATAGACTTTTGAAAATATTACAACTATATTTGGTTCCCAAACCAAATCGCTTAAGGAAAATTTAAGGAAAAAAAGACAAAATTAAAATATAATATATAATATAATTAATTAGTAAATTATTTTATGTATTATCATCCTTATTTCATTCATCTTAACTTTTAACTTTTAAAGATGAATAATGATTGGGTTTAAAATAATAAACACATAGACTCAGAACATAAGCTCAAATGTCAGGCTTAAAGAGGAGATTAGGGCAGCTCAAATGAACTCGGTCACCCCTTGATGATATCCCTCAAACACAGGCCCAAAACGAGAGACCAATTCACCTCTTCAAAAGGCTAGTAATATAACCAGCCCAAAGAGTCCGTATTAAAGGAAAATACACATTCTCCCTAATTATATCTCCACCAATTAGGGAAGTGGGATAATTTCTTAGAAATACTTTCTAATTATCCCTTATCAATCAGTTAACGATAAGGAAAGAAGATCATTCACCCAATGGGAGAGATTCAGTATCATTATCCAACTAAGAAAGTTACCATAATCACTTACTACAAATACCAGGCCACCCAATCGGTGAAAGGTACGCACAAAACTTTATTCCCTAAGCAGTTGATCTTCTCTTCCATCGGAAAGAACTGACTTAGGCATCGGACGATCCCCGCCGATCCTTTTTGTTTCTTATTTTTGCAAAGGAACCCGACATCCAGAGTTAGCGGACCGTCCCAGCGATTCTAGTAGCTCCAGCCCAATTTCGATTGAAAATGCATCATCAAATAATAAATTAATTTACAAATACTTGAGTTTCTAACTAATAATGATTATATTTGATTTCTTTAAAAAAAATTTAATAAGAGAATCAAATATAAAAAAATTAATTTTCTTAATAACTTTTTTGACATTTTTTACTATAATTAAATATAACCCAAGTTTTTTTTTTTTTTAATCTTTTGGACTTATTTTTGGAAAATTATATAAGATAAAAATAATATTAACATATGTTTTCAAACCTATTATTTCAATTATAAAAGAAAATTAAAATAGAAGATAATGATGCTAAAAAGCTTAAATTTCCATCCATATAACTAAACTTAACAAAATGGAATGAATGGAGGGTGTGTTTTTATTTCTTAGAGAGGGAATATTTTACCAAAAACATGTTAAAGAAAAATATGAAAAGAAAAGTTTCAAAAAAAAATGAAAAGGAAAAAGAATGAATTAGAACATGTCAACATTGTTGCAATATCCAAGACAAGTTGAAAGGACAACACACCATCAATTTTAAATTTTTTAATTTTATTCATGCCTACTGAATAGGCTGCTGCTGCACACGTACTGTAAGAAATTAAAAGAAATTAAAAAAAATGAAAAAGATCCCACTATTATCTAACCAGACAATCCAAACACTTTTGTAGAAAGACTCAAAGTGACATCCATATCACTAACACCAAAAGACACGTCTCATGTACCTATGTACCATCCTTCCACAAAAATTAAACAACTTTTTTGAAAAATTATCTCCACTTTCAGTTATATTTTCTCGATGACCCTCATACACGAAACTGTACAAAACCGTATAATATCACTTAACACATCAGAGGTCCATAACTAATGCATGGTCACCACAAATAATAGTAGTAGCTTTTTGTGATTCAATATCATATTTATTTGAGTTAAAATTATTTTTAATACATTATTAAATTTTAAATACTCTCTGGACAACTTAAAGGAGTTGGCCTACAATATTAGATTAACTATATGGAAATTGACATATATATCATTTTTTGGTTAATATTATCTTTTGTGTAAATTTTTCATTTTTTAACACTCAACTATTATTGTAAAAACCTATTAATATTAAGATAGACAAATAAATGAAAATCACAATTAAAGCAAAGTATATATGTGTGTATATATAATGAACAATTAAAATCTTACTCTTTGTTTTGTCATAAACAAACAAAATTAATAAATTACTCTAGAAAATGGAAGTACACACTAGCGCAACTATAGAGTACGGGGCTTTCGAGCCCTTGTTTGCTGGGACAATGTTGTATCAATAATATTATGTTTTAGAAATATAGAGGAATTTATTATAAAATAACTTTGTTTGAGAACTATGGAACATGTTTTTAGGTGGAAAAGAAATTTTTTTTTTTTTTTAGATTCATCCAAAAGTAAATATTCATGTTTCATATACACTTAATCTTTTTAAAATATTGTTAAAAATAGACATTTTAATCTGACAATCAAATACTAATAATAATATAGTGATTATAAAATAAGATAGGTAAATAGTTCAAGGGTGGAAGATATAATGTTCATGTCAATATATGTCAATAAAAATTATACTAATTTTATCTTTGAAAAATTAATATAGTATAGAGATTAGGAAAAATATTATTTCCAATGCACACTTTAATTTATGACAAAAGTTTTTTCACACCCATCATAGTTATAGTTTCTGTAAAGTTTACATTATTTAAATATTTAATTTTAATATAAATTTCTATTTTATCGTCACTTTTACACACACAAAAATACCTATGTGCTAATATGATAATTATATGTTTAATGTTCCCTACATCCTCTTGTTGAAAGTATTTTTATATAGTTAAATATTTTAGAAACCAACTTTTTTCTTTATATTATACTTTAAGATAATGATAAAGAATAAAGTATCATATGATGTCTAGATAGGAATTTAAATATTGACATGAATAGGTTCAGTTTTCAACGAAGATGAATTTTTATCCTTATTTGATTATTTTCAAAACTTAACAATATAAACAAATATAATAGATATTGTATTTTCTAATTCCTATTTTAGATGTTAAATCTCAATGAAATTAATATAAACAATATGACATGGAAATAATATTTAAAGTAGAATTAATTCTTTGGGTACTTAAAATGATTAGTTTTTTTTAAGCATTCACAAAATGTTTGAATTTATGTTATTAGCTAAAACATTCATTTTCTAATAGATTAATATTTTACTTTAAATTATCTATCAAAACATAATTGATATAGTTCTAAATTTGAAATATAAGTGTTTAAAATCCCAAATTAAAATTTGACTTATACAAGATTGAATTAGGCCTGCTTAAGTCTAAGAATAAAAGTCCAAATAAAATTAGTTTAAACTATTTGAACAAACCCATAGAAAAGTCCATGGGAATTTCAAGTTTACATTTTTAAATAAACGAAAGCCTTTATCATAAAGCGACAGAGAGGTGAGGGTTGTTATTTATAGACATGAAATTTCTTTGAGGAACAAGACTTTTTAATAAAGATGTGGATGAAATTATTTAGAAACAAGTATCCCTAATAGAGATATGGATGAATTCTGAAGGGACAAACTTCCTAAATGGAAGACATGTATAGTATCTTCAAAAAGTGGAAAGAGTGGAGAAAATTGAGAGGCAGCAAGACAAGACGTCTATAAAAGGAACATGATGCAATCAATAAAAGGGACCAATGAATGAATCAATCGACTCAATGTCAATCTATTTCACCAAATCTTAGCTTTTCAATCAACTTTCATCGGTTTCAACATTATATTTTCTAGTGTTAGCAAAATTTCTATCAATTTTCCAGCACAGTGTTATTTCCTTTATTCATAATGAAATCTAATATTTACTAATATTTACTCTAACAATTCCAGTATTCTATTTCCAAGTTCTATTAAAGTTTATGTCAATTTTTCAACACAATATTACTTCATATAACCACGTTACTCACATCCAAAGATTTTTGTGACGCCCAAATCCGAGGTCCCATTAATAACCAACCCGTTGAATTCCCGTGGATTTCAGACCCCGATACCACAATCGTTAGTCCAATTTATCGGGATCCATTTTTACCAAAATCGAAAGCAGAGCCCTTGTTCGAAGCTTCACCCAACATACAACTTGTATAACAAAGATAATCATGTCCATCCAGGTCTCGTGCCAAGTGAGTATCGACTCCTGCCAGATCCATCTATCCATATCCCTAATATACATCCCTTTACGGTGACTCATTCATTCACATTTAAATCTAAAATATGAAAATAAAACACTTAATTATAGTCCGTAAGAGTCCGATCGCGGCCCTCTTACCATAATTACACTCAATATTTTTGACAAACTAAAAGAATTTAGTTACAATTCTTTTATATAAAATATTTTTACAAAAATGTTACTCAAAGGTAATATAAAGGCCACATCAACCTTTCTTCATAATCACTACTCGGCTTGAGTTGCCTCTTGTACACCCCCAGACCGAAAAGGGGGTCCCACGATGGGGGTGAGCAATGCCCAGTAGAAAATTTTTCCAACAAGGGCTACTCCCCGCCTAAATGCACATGCTATGACATACATAAAACATCAAATCATATTCCATATAAATAATGCAATCCTATATGGAATGTTCCGTGTCATGCATGAGATGAGACTCCTCATGCCCACAACCCGAGTCCCGACCGACTCCCTCACACCTGCAACGCCAAGTGTGAGAAACCAGTCATTGATATTTCACCCAATGACTTAAACCATTGGACAACCCTTTAATTTCAATTTATCAAATCCCATGTGTTATTCATGGGCCACGTCTTTTTCGGGGTTACACCGTAGGATCGATGTACGCCTTTCGACATTTTTACGGACTTTCACCGTCGGTGATCATGTATAACCGCATGTAAATTCCGGTCTTTCACCAAGGGGGGATCTACCCCATCTTGCTACGGCCAACACACGTGATTTATATTTATTATTGTTTTATACCACCGTGAGTCTCGATTTTGGACGTGGTCCCATTTCCGAACTCACCACACATTCACCAAGAATGGTGAATATCGTAACTATGCACTCCACACTGACTCGACTGGAGCGTGGATCGCATATAGCCAATTCATGCCATTTCATGCGATGTCATGCATGCACATTATTTATAAATTCCGGACAATTATCTTTCCTACATATAATTTTCATTAATCACAATTTTCATGTTAATACATTACATAAACACATATTAACATGATTTTTTACACCCAACAGTATATTTTTTTTTCCAACAATACATACAAAATTGCCCAAATATTGGACCCATATAAAACAGGGCACCTCTTGGTCCTTTCACGATTCATCACCAAATTACTGTGATACAAAAACACACCACAAAACCCGAAGACATCAGTCATGGATCAAAACTAAACCTCAACACAGTCCGAGATCGGGTCGGGCACAGCCTTAAAATCTCGTCCTGGATCGTCTCGAAAAACAATCCCTAAAATTCACTCGCGAACTGCCCTCAAAACACAAAATTCAATTCCTGACCATTCAAAATGGGCTTCAAAATTCCTAAAATTTCTACACTACCCCAAATTTTGGGACTGGAATTTACTTGCCTCTCACGCCTCAAAGAAAACCCCAAGCCATTAAATGACGTTTAGACTATAAGTAACCAAAGTAGGAAAATTCTCACCCGTGAGTTTGACGAAACCTAAGATTTTGCATCCACACATAGCTTGCGATGCTGTGATTAATCCTTTACCTTTGCTCGACAAAACTCACTCCGCCCGATTTCCGTAGATCTTAGAGAGAAGTTTCTCTCTCTACTTTTCTCCTTTCTCTCTCCTCTCATGACGCTTACTCTCCTCACTGCCCTTTTTTGCCAAAAAATGACCCTTTTTTTCTTTTCCTTATTTTCTTATTTTATTTTCTTTTCCCCATTTATTACATCATGTTCATATGGCTCAATGTAAGCCATGTATTTCAAGTGTACCACATGGCTCTTGCCATGTGTCACTCTCTTGGGTTGCCATATGGCATCACATGATCATGCCATGTGTCACTCGACCCCTTATGTCTCGAAAAACGTGAAATTCGACCGTCTTTAATTCGACGAAATTGAGACAGAATTCAGATTTCAGCGAGAGGATTCTGCAATACAAGTCCGCTTTCTGGCCATCCGAGGATCTAAAATGACCCTAAAACTCCGGGGTCCGTTGATCCACCACAACACGCTGGAGACTGAATGTCTGGAAGACCCGACATTTTCACGAAAAATTCCAAGTGTAGAGTCTTTTTTTGTACGGAGAGCTCTACCCAAATACAAAACTTGTCTAAAACCTGCATATCCTATCCCAAACAGTGCAATATAGTCCAATATATATCCAATACGGCCACTTGGGCCCATAAACAATACTCAACAATATACCTCAACTATATCCTATAGTTTTAAAAGAGTTAAACAATTCTCTTTTTATACAACATATATTAAAATTCCAAAACTCTCATACATGTATACATCACAAAACCAAAGCCACAATCAGGCTTTCTTCTAAAATACTCTCAAGGACGTGCCATTCCCTCGCTCCCTCCCACTGTGAAAACATAATATCCCTCGATAGGGCGAAGCACGCTCGCAATGCGAATCGCCCTGCTCGCCACTTCTCCACCTGCGCAGCAATGTTCCAAAATAAACACACATCCAAGCAAATTCACATCCTACTTGAATGTCTACGTGCCACCCCATGTCCTCGAGTCCTCACTCGAATTTCACACTCTGCCTAAGCCATGTATGAGAAAATAATCATTTTCAAAACAAACCCATTTTGTCTTTAAAAAAATATACTCACCGAAATATTCTAGTAAATATGGACTACTCCCTCCGAGGCGAATTGGCTGGTGAGCCTCCGAAACAAAGCCATGGTCCCTATCCGAAATGACTGGCCGCCCATCCTCCCAACCCAATTCCCTCCGGGAATATCATCATGAAATCTTCAAAACATTTTCGCTTTTCTCTTTCAATTCTTTCATGTCATGCACTCACCTAATTTCCTGTGCTACCCCAAAGGCGTATGAGATGCATCATGCCATTTCAATCATTTTCAACCAATATATCAATATGCATATATTATCCAATTTAGAATCACACATGTAATTCAACAATATCAAGCAACTCCCAAATTTGCTCACTTGAGCTAATCGCTATTCCATTCCCAATGGCCTACATCCACAATTATATTCCATATAATTGTGACATCAAGTTAACACATCAATCTTATGCATTAACATTTTAAAATCATCTCAATGGCCTACAAACACAATTATATTTTATATAATTATGTCATTACATTAACACATTAAATTCATGTATTAACCTATTTATTTCACAATAACCTGCCATTCATTTCCCATCAATTTCAAGCACCCAACTCATGGACATTTTTCATTCATTTTACACAAACCCGTGACCTGCTTTTACATGGGCCCCAAACAGAGCAAGTGGGTTTGTCTATCGGCAGCTCCACTTCATCCTACATCGGTTCCAATTCTTGAAACCGATTTCCATAATGCCCCAGTCTTATACTAATCGTAAATAGAATTTAATGCATAAATTCCAACATAGCCCACATCGCTTCTGGTTTACCTGACGGTCCTAAATGTCCAAAAATTTTCCAATTATCTGTCCCATGTTCTTAGATCCCCATCAAACGCCCATTCCCGGCATTTTCCCATATCAGCATACATTTTAATGCAAAATTCCAACACAAATGGGCCCACTAATTCCCGATGTCACGCTAATCAAAATTTCTCAAAATTCCAACACTATCCTAAAAGGGACTGACCAACGCTCACGGCCTCAAACCAATTCGAACATTGAAAAACACTTAAACGAAGACAAACCTGCGAGGTAAAACTCCCTACCTCTTGGAGTTTGTCAAAACTCACAAACCGGAGTCCACGCTACAGAGCCCGCCCTCGCAGAGAACGCTTTTTCTTTCTGGCCTCGAAGCACCGCCGATCGGCCTGATCTCCCGATATTCTGCAGGTAAGACCTCTCTCTCTAAAAAGTCTCAAAATGGAAGCTACTGATCTTCAAAACATCCCCACGTTTTTCTTTCTTACTTAATGCAAGAGGTTAATCCATTCACTATTTCATTCCTTTAAATGACTTAAAAATCAAATTCCATAACGACCATTACGTCCCTCTTTACCATTTGTTATTCAAGACTATCTCGCGCCCATTTTCATCATTTACTCATACCACTTATGGTAATACATTGAGTACTTTATTATATGTGATCTCTGTCGAGATCGGTAAATCGCTTTTGGCACTAAACGCGACACGCCCTCGAATAACGTAAATTCCGACCGCCCCGAATATTACGCAATTTATTATATAACTGTATTTCACAGATAATTCCAAATCTGCAATCCGCTTATTATCCGAGATCTAGAGAATAAATTATGGATTTTTAATCAAATTAGTTAATTTTTAGAATTAAAATACGATTTTACTTTATTCCAAATTGAATTTCTAGTCTTTTACAAAAAAATTCATGATTTTTTATCGGAATTAATGTTTTACACTTTCTCAAAAAAATTGAATTTTCTCAGGTTTTACAATTTTATTCCAGCCATTCAAAATGATTTTCAAACACGTTATTCTATCGATTCCTATGGAATCTTAATATGTTTTTCAGCATTTAATTAACGTAATATTTCATTCGCATTTACATTTTCTATTTCGATTATGGGGAACTATCAAGGGAACTAAAGAGCCTATATACTATGATCTAACAAGCCATTTCAGTTTGAAAACACTTTAATTTTCTGGTAGGCTCGCACACTTATATTTTATTTGTTCGTGTGAAATTAAAAAATCACCACAACAATAACCTTCATGGAATATAACAATAAATATTTTAATTTGAGAAGATGCATATAAAAACTGAAAAATACTGTCTAAGTATGAATTATAGCATCTCATTTCATCTAATGTTTATGTTTTGATTTAAAATATGTAAAGGAAATACTTATTTTCTTAAATTTAAAATATGTCTCTCCCTTAATATATATTCATTAATTTTATCTTCGAAATGGGTATTCCTCATGGATATTATATAATGTCAGCTTTAGGTTAGATGGAGCAAAAGGAAATACCTAGAATATCAATATTTAAGAAGAGAAAGTTTAAGAAACGAAAAAAAAAAAGACTTGCCCACTTAAATCTTTGTGTCCTCTCAATTGGCCCCACAACACCAACCCCTGTTAAAATTAAAAAACAACACTAGTCCTTTTAGTTATTTCTTATTAATTATTGCTTATTGACTCTTCAGTATTTTTTGTTATTTTCCGAAGTTTAATTCTGAGAGATAGAGTCTCTCTTATAAGCCTATTTAATGACATTTTAATGTGATTGCATAAGAACAACTAGCAGCATTATAATAATTTGTACTATGCAATTATTTATTCTATCATTTGGTTTCATACAATTTTTTTGTATGCGTGATTTAATTAAAATACCTTTAAAATCTTAATTCTTCATCTATTTGTGATATTATTTTGATAAAAATATTCCATTATTCTTTATAAAATAACCTTTTTTAATAAAAAATAACCTTTAATAAAAATAACCCTTTAATAAAATAAACCCTTTTAAAAAACACATAAATATACAAAATGATAAAAGACATGGTTACTTTTCAAAAAATAATGAGAGTTTTACATTTAGAAAATGTTTGGTTATTTAGGTTATTTTACCAAATATTTATTTATTTTATTCATCACTCATTCTTTATGTGATATTTTATCCTCCACTGACTCTCTCTCTCCAGTTTTTTATTCCACAAACCCCAAACCTCACGCCGCTCCATCTAATAGCTTCATAGCCTGTAAAGTCATGCCTTGAATAGACGATTGCTCCATCAGTCCCAAAGTTTGTCAAAAAGTCTGTCATAGCTTAAAACTATTGGTACAAAAGTTGAAACCCTTCATCCTCAACATCACATCAATGACATTCAGAACAACTCCACCAACTATGATGATTGCATTTTTTGGCCGTGACCAGGAAACTCACAACTCTACCATGGGTGTTGCTATTACCTCTATCCTCCCCACGAAATCCACCATCTCATCATGGAAAACCCAATTTACCTCCTTTCCTCGCTAAGAAATCTGCCACCAAGAAGCCAACCCCAACAAATGAACTCCACCATGGACAAAGCCGAGCATGTGTGATGTAAGTAATCGTAGAAAGCTTCAAGATCATTCAAGGCGACATTTTCTTTGTAAGAGAACTTTTGATTCTTCCTCATTCTCTTAATATGAAGTGACAAAGTAGGATTTTTTTGTACATCTTTCAAAATATCCTCGGACTATGAAGCTCTAAGCCCTTGGATTCATCCATCGAGGACCATGATCAGTAGACACTACATCGACAGTCTCTCTCTTTATTAAGAATTTGTTGTTTTTGATGAAACTATTAGGATCATGATTCAAATCTATTCCAAAATCCATGTTAGGAATTGTTAAATCTCATTAAAGTTTAAAGAAAAAAAATTTAAATTCATCCTTAGTATTTGTCTCTCTTTATGAAAAGAAGGACTAATGTCAAGGTTGATGCACTTACCATCTCAAATAAAGAAAACTCATATTTTCTAAAAATATTTGTCATTGGTCACAAAATGAAATGGAAACAAAGTATAAAAATATTTGAGAAAACTTCTGCAGTATTTTTTCTTAAAAGATTTGTATCCGTCATAAAAAAGAATGAAGCAAAGTATAAAAAGGAAATGATATTGAGTAAAGAGAAATGATTGAGGTTGAAGATTCTTTTTATTAGCCTCTGTTTGTTCTCTCCAAGTATGTTGAAAAGAGAAGTTAATAGGAATGAAGTCTTCGTTAGCTTTTGTTTTCACTTTCTGCACTATTCATTTATTTTTTATTATTTAAAAAATGGTGTTAACAATTGTCTTTATTAGAGAAATTGGAAGCTTTCAATCATGCTACAAAACAAGCATATATTTGAAAAAATAGAACATCGAGATTTATTATGCTTTCTTTAATGTGTTTGTTTTTAGAAATTGACATCAAATGAAAATGTAAGGCTTTGGCCACCGATTCTAAGGTTATTTTTTATTAGTTTTTCTTTGGTTGATGAGAAAATATGGGAAATAGGGATGGCAATCTAGTTGATGTCGTCTAGAATATCAATTGATAATTTACAATAGAAAGAATTGTGTTGGGAAATCTAACTCCATGCAAGGTAGGAGAAGGGGTTATAAGCACAACCTTCATGCTGAAATTAGTTTGAAGTCCTAGTACAATTTTTCTATTTTTGACAAAATCAAGTTAGAATATTAAGGAACAAAAAAATATATTCGGGATGAATGTTATTATCTTTCAAAGTGATTTTCATGTGGTCTTATTTTAGTTCCGATATTTCTGCATAATTTATTAATTGATATATGAAATTTTTTTTTAATTTTTATGGGTTTGTTATATAGTTTTTTCTTATCATGATAAGACAGCCACCATTATTTTACTTTATTGTCATGTTTTAGGGGAATCTTGTAATTAAATCTGATTTAATAGGAAACTAACTAATTAAATAGTTATTCTAATATATTTATTTCATTCTTTTAAAGAGTATAATTTAAAATATGGATTGCTTCCTTTGAGTTTCTTCAATTGCTTGCTGTTCATTATACTTCATGATATATTGCGAAAGCACAAGATAGATGAGAACAAATATAGGACTTAATTATGAATCTTTATATAGGTTGATAATTGCTGAAACTCATTAATTTGGTTCGATTTCATTTTATATATGATATTATTAAGAGATCCATACATGTTGACTTCTTTGAATTGTTAATTTGAAACTCATATATTACTAGGATTTCACATTCAAAGAAACAATTGGAAAAAGTTGTTAATTGATTGGTAATTTTAATTGATTTATATTGGATGTAGTGAGAAAAATATGTTCATGAGTACTCAATTTATTATTTGGATGGTAAATGATTTGAAGTTTTTGTCCAATTGCATTATATCTTAATGTTGATGGTTTTTTTCCTTTTGATCTAGCATCAAAATCTCCCAAGGCATAATGAGGCAGTGATTTTTTTATTTGGAGAGTTTTCAATTACCTATTTAGTCTTTTTGAAATAATTAATTTATTAATTATATATTTGCTTGGTATGCTCTAGGTGGTCATGGTTTAACTTTATGAAAATTTTCTTTCTAATAGTTAATTAGAACATGGATGCTTTATAGATTTTTTTAAAGTAACATGGATTATTTACTCAACTAGTTTGAATCCTATTCTTATAGAAAGGGAAGGCGGAGGGGTAGGGATTTACTTAGAATGGCAAAGAAAGGCAGCTCAGCAGGGAAGGAATAGGAAATCAATCATCAAAGGATGACTTCTTTGTTGACAAAACGAAGGGCTAAATAGCGCCAGTGATTCTTTGAGTTGGTTTAGATTTCCAACACCTCGAAAACTGGTCGAGATAGATGACAACACTTTTTTCCTCTTTTCCTTATCGGGAGGGCAATCTTCTCTTATGACCTTCACCTCCAGCCTGGGCCGGAAATAGAACCAGCCCCCTTCTGATCCATTCATTTCTGCAAGGAGGGAGGATCTAGAGCTAAGCCCCCCTCCTATTCAAGGTAGGGTGGCCTCGCCCCACAAGCACCTAATTTTTCTTTTGCTCTTCCTTCCTGCCTAGTTATATTTATATTGTATTTTGAAGTATAATGACAAAACAAATAAAATGGTATTTGATAGTCTTGCATTAACTTATGATACTAATGTTTCTATTTTATTGATCAATATAGTTTTTCTATTTTTGATGTCATTTAAGTGGCCTTTTTTTAGCTTTGGTGCAGGCTTAAATTAAAAACATGGAGTTAAAAATTTTTGAAGCCATGAATTCTAAAGCAACCTAGTCAATGGTTGGTTTAGGGTTCGAGCCTAGGGTTTTACTTTCTAATCCTCAAATCAATTAGGATGTCTTTTCACCCTTGAAATTACCAAGGAGTCAACATGATATAATTTATTGAGGTATGAAATTTATAATTTGGTTTTGATAAAAATAATTGATCAAATGATTTTGTAATAATGATCAACAGGTTGAATACAAACTTTTGTCCTATTTAGTTTGGAAATGAGAATCTGTATTTTTCTATGTTGTCTTATTAAATCTTGGAACATCTCAGATTTCTAGTCTTAAGTTCTAGGAACATATGTGGAAGAGCTTATGATGGTTGTTGTGGATTTGTTATAGAATATCATTTTTGAATCTTCTTCTTCCCAGAAAACAAATGGATTTCTTTATTATCTCTGCCATTTTTCAAACCAAATTATAGAAAATTAACATGTTAGTTCTTTTAGAGGTTAACTATATAAACAAAATGAAAGGTTGCCTTAGAAATTAAAAGTGAAAGCAGTTCTAGTGCGATAAGTCATTTTAGTTTCATTAAAACCTAAATTTTGGGGATTGGTTTATCTCATGCGCATGATGCTAATTTAACTCATGAATTTGATTCTTTATCTTTGATCTATCACTAGTTAGTAGCCATTTTCTGTGGCAAGTGGTTGTGCATAGGTGCCTCATTGCTTAGCCTATCACTTTTATATAGAATATTTCACCAATATGACCTTTCTATGTTGAGTCATTTGGCATGTGTAAAAGTTTTTTACAATAGTTTGTTGCAATATAAGTCATCTAACTAAGGAATCAAGATTGATTATGTCCCTCTTACCTATGCAAAATCCTATTAACATTGTTGATCTTATTTGTTACACCTTGATAATGAGTAAATATTATAAATGAATAAGGAGGCTTTATAAAAAAGTGAACCTATATGCTAAAGCCACAATGCCTATCAATCTCATGGCGATTTCTCTTGATGTAAAGTTTAAAGGGAATATAAATTAAAATCTCATGGTGATTTTTCTTGATGTAAAGTTTAAAGGGAAATACAAATTAAATTATTTGATCATCGATACTTAATGATTTGAACCCAAATATTGGTAATCAAAAGACAAATACCATTAAATATAGTTTACAAGCAAATAGAGCATATAGTGTCATTCAAATGGTTAGTAGCTACTAAATATATATGATATCAACTTTGATATTATTGCCTCATTTAATTGTTTTCTTTGTTTATATTGTTGTATTTACTAGCCTTTAAAAATAATTGTAACATATTTCACTCATTACTATTGAGGTTTAGATCTCATGACTATTGAGGTGTAGATTAATTAACACAATGAAATAGAAACAAATAGCATGAGTACATATGAATTATTTATGACAATTTATTGCATTGATTTTTTATCACAATAGTGTTGAAGATATTTAGAACTAAGAGCTTTAAGTTTTATCTATATAATTTCACTTTATATATAAAACATCAACAAGTTCTCTGTTCTAATTGTTATTGTAGATTTCAAATATGTAGACCTTTTTTATTCATCATCTGTTTAAAAATAATGTAATATAAAGCTTGGTGATATAGTATATTTTGCTCAATTACATCATAGTACAATATAAATTGATAGGTGATGTATCAATTTTGGTATATAATGGGCTATAAATTGATATTTTGAGCTCCTATAATATATATGACATTATGTTCATCTAATTATTTGTATTATGTAATTGCAGGAAAGTTTGTGGTTGGTGTAAATTCGAATAAAGCTTTGGATTTGATTTTTTGCTTCAACTATGATGACAAATTGGAAGATCCAATCAAGGGAGTGAATGAATTTTCCATGAGTTTGTTTGATTTCCAAACTAGTTTATCAATCTATAACATAAATAAAACAAATGTGGGATAGAGACATTAAAATGTATATTTTAGTTATTATAAATTTTAATTTTAAACATGATGGAAAAACAAATAAATGAAACAATAAAAGAGTTATTAAGTATGAGTTTGATATTATTTTGATGGCACGGAACATCAATTAGTTGTCTCCTATAATACATAATCTTGTCAACAATCATATTAATTTTATCTAGATATTTTTATTTTTTGCACATCTTTGGTTTACTTGTATATTTAGTTGATGAAGATGAAAGAATACTCGATGTATAGGGAGTAGACAAGTATTTTGGATTGTTTGGAAGTATATTTTACTAAGGTGTATTTCATTCAGTTATATAAGATGAGATTATTGTGGTTATGCTATTCTTTTTTTTTTTTTTTTTTTGACATTTTATGCTATTCGTATAACAAAAGAAAAATTTATAATTTAAACTCAACTTGATCTACCAATTTCTAAAATATAAAAAGAAACAAAAAATTATATATAGTAAAAAGGAAAGAGTTGAAAGAAAAGTGGGATTGGAAAATGTTCTTAAAATACATTTTACTAATAATGTAGCACCTTACATCATAAATAATATTACTTTATTGATAATCTAACATAAATTTTAAAATTATTTAATATATTTCAGCATCAAGGTTATATATCAATGTTTTTTAACAATACTAAATACTCATTAAAAAAGGAAAAGAAAAATCAATGGTAAAATTTCTTACACTCAACCATAGTTACATTTGCATGAGTTTAATCTATGCAAAACTTAAGGATCCTAAAATTAAAATATCGTATAAGATCATTGAATCTTTCTTGTAAAATTCAAAACCACCTGGTTAGGCAGATTTGACATTAGATAAACAAGTTTTATGTTTTTGACATTAGTTGAACAAGTTTATGTTTTGCAAATATGCTTGGATTTGTTTTTTCTTTTCAAACACTAGGTGAATTCAAGTATTGTTTTAATTCACCCATACTCTTATATATTAAAATGAAAGTTTAGCTTGATTTTATTTTTATATTTCTTTAATGATCATGATAATGATGATGATAATAAATCATAAAATAATAATAATTTTATTACTTATAAAATAATTTTATTTTAAACTAATTTAAAAAAAAAGAAGTTAAACTCACCAATGAAAATTTCCCATTCTACTTTACTTGTCTTGTTCTTGTATCATTTAATTTTTTAAATGGGATAAGGGTCAAATTTATTTTGAATAGCTCTTATCTCAAACAAGCCTTATTGTTATCCTTACTCAAGGGTTACACATGATTTAAATCAATATATTATTATAAGAAATACAAAATTATATTTCAATAAATGTAGGATTGGAAATTATAAAATAAATATATTTGAATATGATACAACATTGTATAATTTATGACATAACTATATAAACAAAATAATTAATTTATACTATCTAACATGAATATATAATGTTTTAGAAAAGTAAATATCAGTGACTAACAGCAGAAGTCTTTAAATTTCTCTAACCTTTTTTAGCAACAAAAAATTAAGATGATATATTTCATTGTTAAAATTTATATTTCGAGGCAAAATATTTTGTCACTGAATGCCAAATGTCATCACAAATTATTTTGTGAATAAGTTAGTCACAATAAATTTCTTTCAATACGTTTGAAGGACAAAATTTACATGTTTCTCTCTAAAATTAGTGCATGCTACAAATATGAGGACGAATTCAAAATTTTGTCGCTAATAGAAATATTTAGCGACAAAATCTTTTCTCCCTATCAAAATTTGTCACTAAATCTCCTTTTCTCAGAGTGACTCGAGTTATGTGGTCCGAACAGGATTCAAAAGTCTAACATCAAGTTCTCAGATAGGGCTACAATTTCCTTGAAGGATACTAGTCCAAATTCTCCATTTTTCTAACCGAAAATCAACCCCAAAAACTGGACATCATATAAGGTCAAAACATGACACTATTCCCATAACCCATTAATTTGCCAAATAGCCCCTTAGGGAAAAAAAATGGCAAAACAACCCCTTTAGGGCATTAAAACTTAATTAAATAGGCCCTATAATGGAAAATAAACCAAAGTAGAAAGAATCCCTACCTCTTGGAGCGTAAAAAAAACTCTAGGAAGTCCCATGAACACGTTCTAAACCCGAAACCTTTGATTTCCTGAACTCCTCGCTTGAATCCTCTGCGAAATCTTGTGTTTTTGGTACTCCACGCCAGAGTCCCGGGCTGCTGCATAACTTTTGTTCTTGACCCAAAGCGAGACGACCAATTGAATAGAGGTGATCTTAGAGAGAGAAGTTAGAGTTTCTCTTCCTCTCTCTCTCTCTTCCCTCCTTTCTCTATGTTTTCTCCTCCCTTCCCCCCTTTCTTTCTTTCCTTTTTCTTTTATCTTAACTTATTTTAAGTTAAGTTTGATAAGGGCTCTCATGGTGCCACGTGTCACGTGATCCTCGCTTGGATTCGTTCCTACCCCGAAACAATTCATTTTCATCTCGGTTCAAGTTCAATTTATTTTAAATGAACTTAACTTGGGTTATTTCCTAACTCCTGAGATTCTAGTGTAAAATCTCGCCGGGAGTCACAGACTTATTTCTCGAAAAATCGCACCATCCGACCGTCTCTAATTCAACGAAAATTTTCTGAATAGATTTTGAGAAATTTAACCCACAGTGAAATTCGTTTTGTCATCCAAGATCTAGAGAATTTTTCAGGCTTCCCTAAACCATTATGAGAATTTTATTATTTAGACAATCGTCCCAAAAGAATTTAGTTACAATTCTTTTATACAAAACACTTTTTACAAAGGTAATATCAAGGCCACACATTGACCTCCTTCATAATCACGGTCTTGTCGGAGCATTGTCTCCCGCACAACTTTTTTTTTTTTTATACTCGAAAAGAGGGTCCCACAACAAGAAGTAAATGCCTCAAGAGAGAAATTCTCCTACAAGGACTACTCCCTATCTAAATGAACATGCAATGGCACACACACATCATACCACATTCCATACAGAAAATGCAATCCTAGATGGAACATTTCATGTCATGAATGAGATGAGACTCCTACGGATTTCTTGGTTTAGGGAAGCTCGAAAATTTTCTAGATCTCGGATGAAGAAAGTCAGATTTTACTCGCTGAATTCATCTCAAATCTGTTACCTGCCGTCGCTGAACCGAGATAGTCGAATTCCCACGCTGAGTGGCACGCGTCGGCTGACACATGGCATGACCATGGATACCAATCGACACCGTGAGATGGATACATGGTATTGATACGTGTCACGCCTTCGGTCCTACCATGGAGTGAGAGGGAGGTGCGTAGACGTATCGGGACTCTTGGCTATTTCTGCATATTGCGGACCCAAGTCTTATAATCAGACAAAATATCGTATACAAAAATACAAAATAAAACTACTATCAGAATGTGTTTATAAAGGTTGGCATATAACATGTAGCTCCGAGTCCCATTTATACATATACAAAAACTCGGCACGAGCATTTACAACCGTATACTGAACCTACATGTGGCAGGAACTCCCCTACAAGTGTGTCGCCCAATAGAATGCGGTAAAGATCACGACGCCCTCCTCTCAGACTTGCTAATGCATTGAAAAACCAAGCAAGCTTTACGCTGAGGGAAATATATATAACTTATATATGTACACATGCATGTATACTTTTTCGCAAATATATAACAAGAGCATGCATCGTGGATTCACTATGTGAATTCATATAACAAAGTTATACACCTACCGGTAATTTATAGCAGATTTATACTTGTTCGATCTCCCTTAGGAGTTACTGAGTTTATACTGTTTCTATATAGGTAAATCTGTAGTAATTTTAGATCTTATAACACTATACACAGAGGTACTGTGAGGGTACTACGTAATCCTATAATTTGCACACAGAGAATTCGTGAATTACATTCAGAGCAAAAAAAATGTATTTTACTTTACTCTTATTCAGTTATTTAGACTCTATCATATAACTTTAAGATTACTTAGACCAAAGAATAAGGAATGAGTAGGATACAGTAACACAATAAGTACCTCCCAAAGGTACAGCAGACACACTCGAGGTAATCGTGAGAGTTATCAAAGCAGGAGGCCGAGACCGATCGAACGTGGCCCCGCCACGCACAGAAGGCCAGAACAAAGGGAGGCCAAGCACCCATCGTAATCTGGTCCGCCACATGTCGTATGTCGAGCACCAGCAGGAGTGCCGGGTTAATCGATCAGAACGCCTGCCCACAGCCGTGGCGCCCTCCCCGTCATCCAACATTCATCCGGTCTTAGGAATCCTATAATTATATGTGTTCGTGAACTACTATCTTATCATAAGGGGCATTAAGTTTTGGCCCACATCAAACTCATTGGCCCCAAGGTAATGGGAGGCAATTTTTCCTTGTAGTGTATTACAAATATGAATGGTTCCTTTCATACACTTATAGGATCCTTATTAGTCCAACAATGGACAAGTCCTTGGAATAAATCTTAATAGAAAGAACAAAACAAAACACAACATTTTTCATGCTGTGAACAGTAGCTTCGCCGCGGTGAACCCGAGGCTAGCCATTTTCTCCTCTTAGCCACGCCACAAGGTGATTCGGGGCGTAGGGGTCCTTCTCACGCAGTCAAGGACCCCAACCATTCGTATGTTGATTTCAGCCTTTTCTTCCAAATCAAATAAAACTCATACTTTCTATGTAAAAACATCTCCCCAAGTATGTTCACCAACCAAATACCAACTGATGTGATATCAACAGGTTTTTCCAAACAAACTCTAATACTTGTGTTAGGTTAATTCTCTAACACCCAAACATGGTATCCATACATTCTATACCAAGAATCTTTACTCATGGGAGGATTTCTTACTCATCTTATACAAAATAGGGTATTATCAACCCAACTTTCAACAAATCTAGGTTAGGATACTAACTAAACTCCTAGAAGGAAATCCATACAAAACCCAAAGCACCAAACAAGTATCCAAAAACAAAAGTAGTTCCATGTCTCCTCCTCTTCTTCTTCTTCTTCTTCTTCTTCTTCTTCTTCTTCTCTTCCTTTCCCTCTTTCATGTTTTGCTCTCCAATTGCCCAAATGAGAGACCAAAATTGGTCTCATTTCATAAGGCCTTGTTTGGCCACAAGAATGCATTAATTTGACTTAAGTTTCCTTTTATCAGACTTTGTCCAACTTTTCTATTTGTCTGTTAGTGTTATTTATAATAGCCTCTACATCTTTTTATCTTATGACTTTTGTGTCCCACTTGACAATTCTATAATTTTACCTCTTGCTTATTCCTGTTTCTTAGATTTCATTTTGCATTTAAATTATGAAAATTTCAAATTATACTCACAAATAATTCTAAATGATGCCGAAAAACCTATCAGTAAGGTGCTATTTAGGTGTTACATGATGTCCATGTAGTGTAGTAAGTGACACATGACACTTGGATAAATGGCTCATATGGAGCCATGTGTTATATGGAGGAAAAAAATGGAAAAGAAAAATCAAGAAAATAAAAAAAATGTGAAGAAGACATGTGGCAAAGTAGGAAAGTGGAGAGAAGTTTCCCCCACTTTTGATGCATTTAGTGGATGAGAATAAAAAGGGTGAAACAAATAAAGAAAGAAAAGAGAAAAAGAAAGAAAAAAGCAAAAGAAGAAAAAAAAAAAAAAAAAAAAGAGTGGGAGCCAAAAGAAAAAAAAATCGGTGGGATAAGACCAAAAGGAAAAAGAAAACAAAAAGAAAGAAAGGGAGGAAACGAGAATCATATAGAGAAGAAATCTATAGAGGGAGAAAAGAAACAAGAGAAGAAAAGGAGACTCCCGGCCCAACGGTCCTCGAGAATTAAAGCCTGTCCATGCAACCGAGAGCTACGCATGTGTATCAAAATCAATGAAGCTCACAAACTCCAAGAGGTAGAAAATTTTTCATCGAGTTATTTCTAGCCTGGTGGTGTTTGTATTTAATATTACAGGTTTTCTTCGGGGTCGCACTGGCCGGGATTCAATTTAAGATTTTGACTGAAAAATTGAAATTTTAAGGAGGGCCATGATTGGTCGATTCAATCCCAAGATTTCGTGGATCAATACAAATTTTTTTGAGGGGCTTAACCTGGAGCCATTGATTCAAATTTCTAGATTTTAGGACTCGAATATTGAAATTTTGCAGTCCACTATATTTGAGGCTTGGTTTTCTTGATGTCTGATTGATGTCTCTGGAAGCGAGGTGTGTTCTTGGCTGGAAAAACATGACACATGTTGCTTCATGTGGTCTCGGGGATTGATTTTCCTAACTGTTATTTGATTTTGGTGGAGTTGTATTTATAGCCGATTGCTAGAAAAAATTAAGATCCCATTGCTTGTGTGTGAAAACTGGGTGTTAAGATATGTTTGCTTATTAAATAATACAGATATATAGTGAATGAAAATTATATATAGAAATTATAATTATCCTATGATTTGGAAATGTTGGGCTGGTCTCATGATACATGTAATATAATATGGTATGAAATGATATATTTGCATTTATATGTACGGTAATACCATCGAGTCAGGTGTGTGTGTGGTGCATATAATGGTTATTCACCATTCTCGTGAATGTGGTGAGTTTGAAAGTGACAATGTCCAAATCGACTCATGGTTATGAACATGAAAAATCTTATGTGTTCACTGAAAGGTAAGATAGTAGATCCTCCAGGTGAAAGACTAAATTCATTCGTGGTTAGAGCGATCACCACAGAAAGACCGGAAAATGTTGGAAATGTGAGCGTATCCCCAAGTAACCTCGAAAAATTGCAATACCACAAATGCATAACAACATGACTATAAAATCAATAAATATTGGAGGGGTTGTTCAAATGAAGCAGGTCATTCGCGCCAGATGCAGGGAGCCATTGTGATCTGGGTTATGGTATGGAGTCTCATCCTCATTCATATGATATAAAGATTCATCAATTCATATTTTCTGAATGTGGTATGATGTGTAAAGCGCTATCATTGCATTTAGCTTAGTCTATAGTGGCACTTTTCATTGCAGATTGTGTCACACTATGTCTTACAGACCCTTCGTGTACAAGGAGTTTACAGGAGACGACAGTCTGAATAATTTATCATAATAGAGTTATGATGCAATCCTTGATATTATGCCTTTGTAAAATAAGCTTTGTATAAATTGTGAATCAAATTTCTGGGACGATTGTCAAATAGCTCGCATGTAATTCATGGTGCGAGGGTTGGGATCTGAGACTCAGAACTCAGACTATGGCTGATTCATTTATTTAGTCTGAACACTCATTCCCGAAGGTTACACAGGATATGGACACATGGACCTGTGTGAAGGTCACACATCAGGCAATGTAGGCAAAAAAAAAAAAAAAAAAAAAAAGCTACAATAATAACACAACATAATGATATCACATTCATCATTAACAATACATAAATAATGGGAAAATGGTATGCGTTTTCAAGGTCAACAATAAATCGTGGGACATAATCTGGGAATAACACACAATCTTGAATGAGTTATGGTTGTCTATACACGCCAGATAATGAGTAGACTTGGTCGTGCCGAGATCATCGATTTAATATAAAAGATGGAATTTATGGCAACTGGACACAGGCCATAGACGGTCACCTCGAAATCCACGTGAATTCTACAGTTTGATTTTTATATACAAGGACCTCGCTGAAGGCCATATAACAAACGACGAAAAAACAAAATACATTAATTTGAATTCTATTCTAGCATAGAAAATAATTATTAATCCAAAATAATTTTCTTTATTTTTATAAATCTGAATAAATAAATTGATCTATGCTTATGTTATAAGATAGCTTCTCCAATAAACAATAAATACACAAATAAAAATCAAACAAGCAAGCTTTTGACATTAGAAATATTTATTTAAATTACCCAAAATAATTCTGTGCAATAATTTGTTTGAATAATTTTTAGGTATTAGAATTAGAGAATGTTAGTTTAGATATGTTTTATTTAGTAGTAAGATTTTTTATCAGTAAATTTTAGAGGAAGAGAAAATAAATAAAATAAATAATTATAATATTGTTCTGCATCCTGTAAATTAGAAAACAAATGTAAATTTTCATTATTGAACTAAATAAAACATTGTTTATTATTTATTTTTATTTACAAACGTTATCCCATCGTAAAACTCATAAGATTTGAAAAACAATTAATATGAACCCATAGAATGCTTTATAGGCATAGGATATGTATTTTTATTCATAATTATTTTATACATCATAACATCTAGTATGAAGAAAAATTAAACAATTATAAGATTAACTTCATCTCAAAACAACTAGAATAGTTAACGCAATTTCCATATATTTAATAAATAAAGATTATCCTTATACAAAGATATTTAGATTTCCAAAATAAACTAATATCTGCTCACTTTCCTGGGATCCCAAAAAATCATCTTTTTAATATTATCTTTGTTCTAAAATCTTGGGAATGAACTTCATATCAAGCCACAACATGAGTCACACATCTAAATAAAAATCAAATCACGACACTAGGAAATGTATACGCATAAAAAGACTAATGTATATGCCTATAGCGTAATGTATACGTCAATGAGGTCTCATTAATCGAGGCGCTAAGAATAAAGAGTTGGACGCAATAGATGACATAAAGCAAAGTGGGATCGATTCCACATTTTACAAGAAGAATATACATTAGAATACGCAAAAAGAATCCCCCTATTATAGGGTATGTATTCGTACTATTAGGGTGAGTTTATCAAAGCCTTAATTAAAGTTTCTCAAAGCCTTCAAAAGGATGATAGAGCCTAATTATATTTATAAAGCTCTTTAAAGTCAATGAAAGTTATTCCTTCTAAATACTCAATTTCTTTTTAGAATCAATTTAATTGAAAAATCATAATTTGGAAACTCATAAAACTTATTGGCTTTTAATTTGTTTGATATTAACCATTATAAAGTGTTGTAAGGTACTATAATACTAGTTACCAAATTAGTAAATCGTACCTAATATTTAGAATTTTAAAAGAATCAAAATCGATTACATTATTGTTACATAGTTATATTGAAAATCAGGTGTATTCGATCATATTGTACTTGCTTAGTCAATGTCAAATTCTTTTTCTAACTTCAAAATTTTAAACAAGATAATTATTCTACTTAATGAGACAAATTTTATTTATTTTTATTTATTGTTATTCTATTTTCATATTTATAAATTCTAGTTGCACTTAAATTTCCTAAAATAAGATAATATTCTTTACTCTTAATGATTTTTAAAATTCCTAGCATTATTTTTATTTGGTTGTTATTCATTTCCATAGATTTAATATGTCAAATTCTTTATGTCGTAATTTTAAATTCCCAAATAAGATAATTATTCTATTTCCTTATTTAAGTCAAATTCTTAATTATTTTTAGGCTGTAAAGTAGTATCTATTAAATTATTAATATTCATACTTAGTTCATATGTTCACTGTCAACCTTTTATAAGGTATTTTTCGAAGCTTTTAGGTTATTGATAAAGATAATAGAAAAGAATCCAGATATGATATGATCTTTTATATTTTTCCTTATTTTCTATTATATACAAATCTTAAGGTTGCTTACTTTTGCAATTAGAAATCCTTAAACCTTACTAAAAATCCATATTTACTTATTTGTGGGCAGTGGTTTCAAAATCGTTCAAAAAAGCCAAAATTATGTGTGGCATGAGGACAAATTTGTACAACCATGATACTATGATACATTTCAAAGTAAATAGTTGTAAAAAAAAAAAAAAACCGAATTCACTATTATTATTGAAATTCAAAGTATTTTATTGTTATCCTATTTTTATTTATGTCAAAATTTTTATCTCTTAAATTTCAAACGTTATAAAAAAATTTTAAATTTCAAAGGAGATAATTATTCTATATGTTTATTTGAGGTAAAATTTTAATTTTATTTCCTGTTTAAATCAAATATTCGTTTCCCAGTGTTTGAAAGTAATGAAGATGGAGATATATTATGAGTGTTTGTTCATGACCTCAGAGATAGGCCTGTTTGCGTTTATAACTTTTCTATATCCGAATATTTTAAATATTGAAGGACATTTTGTTAAAAATAAATAAATATATATTTTTTAATTTCAAACATTAAAGGAACTAGAGTTGTAAATCGGGATCTCTCCTCTTCCTAAATCAATTAATTCAATAATTATTGATGAATATTTATTTTTTCAACTGGACATGATTTCTTCTCCAAATAATTCCATGCATTATATAAAGGCTGCAGATTTAAAATGGTTGTGTTATAATTATAATGTGCCTGCGGGTTTCTGGTCTTACTCTGACTTGAGCCCTCATATCCTACCTTTTAATAAAATAAAGTTTTATATATTTTTCAATTTAAAAATATGATAGAAATTATATATTTTAAGCCAAAGCAGACCTGTCTCTAAAATCCGATGTATATCAAACTGGATAAAAAACGATCGTCCCGGACGGTCATATAATTTTTTAAATTATAAATTATTGTAAAAATTAAAACATCATATAATTATATTTATATTTTAACCTTGTTCATATCAAAAATAAAAATGACTATTGATTTTTTTGATTTTATATATATATATATGTATATATATATATATATATATATATATATATATATATATATATATATATATATATAATTTTTAATTTTTTTATATTTTAATAATATTTAAATTATATATTTATGATATCATCGATTCCACTGCTGAATCGTAAACTAATAACTTTTTCGATTTATTTGTCAATCCGGTTTTTAAAAACATTGCATTTTATTTTATTTTTCATACTCCAAGGAAGATGTAAAATATTATGTAAACTTCCTATTTGTTTTTTCATAAAGTTTTTTGTCCACTAAAATAAAAATAAATAAATATATCAAATTATATTATTATAAAGTAATTTTTAATTATTTATTCCATAATTTGATTGAAAATGTTAAGTAGTAGGTTATAGTCTACAAATTCAACCTAACAATCAAATTATTCCAATATACTAAATTGGTTAATAATAAGGAAATAAAATCCCTCACCCAATGGGAAAAATATGGTATCATCATCCAACTAGGAAAATTATCATGATCATCCATTATAAATATCAGGCCACCCTATCGATGAAAGGTATGCACAAAACTTTATTCCCTAAGCAATTGATATTCTCTTCCACCCGAAAAGAACCGTACTTTAGGCACGGAGATGTGCAATGTGGCTAACCTCCGCTAACTTTGTTTCTTATTTTTGCAGGAGCCCTGACATCCGTGAGACACGACTGCCCAAAGAAGTTCAAAGCAAGTTTCTAGCTCGGGCTTTATTGAAAAATATCATTAGTTTGGCGTCACTGTGGGAACGACAAGGCCTTTACAAAACAAATAAAGTTGAACTCGGTGATGGTATTAACTCGGAACACAAGCAAGAGCCACGCCAATCCCCCAAGGATGCCAGACCAGGCACACTAGAAACTCTACACGCCAATACCGGCGGATGGAAGACTCAGTCTCACACCAATAACGTCTGCTCACGAGAGAGTTGGAACAACTCACGGGGAGAATCTGACACCCCGGGAGGCGCTGATAGGCGAAGGCCCGAAACCCCATCACCTAAGAAGAATAACAACACCTCGACCCTCCTCGAGAAGCAGATGGAGAGGGAAAGGCTAGCCAAGCTAGGGAGCATGATCCTTACAAACCCCCCGGAGAGAATCGTAATGAGGAAAGGCATGGCAGGGACAACAGAAGCGAAGGGTGTGGCAGCTAGCTGGGGTGTCCGTTGACAACTTAGTCGACTGCGGAAAATCTATCGTCTCATTATCTGGGGCCTTACAGTAAAAATGGCCATGGGCTTATACACCCAATACTCATCAAAATACACCCAACTATATTCCAATAGTTCAAGAGTTATTACATTACTCTTAATACAAACACATATTAAAATTTACAATTCTAATACATGTTATACAAAAAACATCAAAGCCACAACCCGACTTTCTTCAAAATCGGCCTCTAAAATGAGTCGTCTTCTCGAACGCTCCTTGTACCTGAAATAATATTCCCTCGACAGGGTGAGCAATTGCCCAGTAGTGGAATTACCCTAAATGGGTTACTCCCCACCTAAGTGCATATGCAATGATTCAATGTAAACACGCTCAGTAATACGTGATCTACTTGAATGTCTACATGCCCAATCCATCTCGAGTCTCATCGGCTCCCTCACACTTGCCAAGCCATGTGAAAACATTTCAAAACAAAACTTTGTTTCGAAAACACCTCTAAATTTACGATAAAAGTATTGGACTACCCTCCGAGGCCATTGTGTTGGAGAAACTTCCTAAACAATTCATGGGCTCCTCTGACATGTAATTGTTGAACCATCTCCCAACACAATTCTCCGGAAAATCATCCATTGAAATTCTTTTTGCAACCATGTTCGTTTTTCTTTTCTTTCATGTCATGCACTCACACCTAATTTCTACGTTACCTCGTTGCATATGAAATGCCTTATGCCATTTCAATACAATTTATATCAATATACCAACTATACATATATTCTCAAATTTGCACTCATACCACATGTTATTCAATTTTGATCAACCAACACCCAAATTTGCTCACTTGAGCTAATCACAATTCATTTCAATGGCCTACACACACAATTATATTTTATGGAATTGTGGCATCATGTTAACACATTAAGTTCATGCATTAACCTATTAATTTCCACACAACTCAAGCCATTCACTTCAAACAATTTCATATACACAACACATGGGCGTTTTTGGTCCAATTCATACAAACCAGGACTGGTTTTACAGGCCCAAAACATAACAGTGGGCTGTCCGTGGGCAGCCCACTCAGCAAACATCGGTTCCACTTTGTGGAACTTAATTCCATGACCATTTCTGTCCTCATACACACCAAAACACAATTTATTGCATAAATTACACCACAAGCTGCCCAAACAGTCTGTGGATTGTCCAAAACGGGCACAAAAAAATTCCACAATTCGGTCCCAAGTTTTGGGACCGATCAAACGGTCACTCACGGCCTCAAATCAACCCAACCATTAACAAAACACTTAAACAAAGGGTAAATGAAGTAGGATAAAACCCCTACCTCACAGGTGTAGTGAAACTCCTGAAAGCTTAGGTGCCTGAAGCCTCGCTGCGTAGAACCACTTTGCTTCTTGGCAGAAGAAATGGAAACTGTCGGCAGAATCCCTAGAGAAGTTACGCTCTCTCCTTAAAATCCACCATTTTTGAAAACTGAACTCTCATTTCCCTACTGCACGTCTTCAGCTCCAAAAGTGGAGAATAAGCTCTCCTTTTTGTATCCACTTTGCCATGTCACTCTCTGGTGGTTGATTTCGTATCCTTTAAACCCGTCAGCTAGCGGCCAGCATTTGACTTTTATATACGATAACGTCATACCATGTGTTTCACGTGGGCCCACCTTGAGCTCAAGTTGAAGCTGAATCGATTAGCGACCTGAGGCACCGCGTGTGCCACTCAAAGTGCGCCAAGTGTCCTACATGACACGCATTTCTTCGAAAAACGTGTAAATTCCATATGTCTCGAAATTCGACGAAAATTGACATGGTATCTAGATTTCGTGAAACGATTCCAACGGTGAAGTCCGTTTCGACATCCGAGATCTATAAAAATTTTGGATTTTTACCGAAATTATGATTTTGCCCTTTTTCCGAAAATTGAAATTTTCTCGGGTCTTACAATGGGCCCATCAGGAAATAGGGAGTGGTTGTGAGAGCGAGGTTAGGACATCCAAACAGAGCTCGACCACATGAAGGGACGGTAGAGGCCAGAGCTCTGGTCACTATGGAGCGCCACTGGAGTACGACAATGAGATCATTTATAATAGGGGTGTTGCACCTCCCTCTTCAGGCAAAATTGGAATGCCGCCGTCGAAAACGTTTGGCCAGACGAAAGACCCCATTGATCACCTCAACACATACAAGAACCAGATGGAGCTGTATGGATATCAGGATCCCATACGGTGCAGAGCCTTCACTATCACGCTAAAGGGTCCAACATTGACCTGGTTTAACAAACTCCCGCCATCTTAAATCATCATTCACTTAGGAGAGCTTCTAAGTCGCGTTAAATTAAAACTATCGAACAGGGCGTATAGGAAGCCAAGTTATCACCTTCAGACCATAATAATATGAAGAAGATGAAGTTTGTAACTAACACAATTAACTATCGAGAAACCTTTGATAGACAAATTAATACAATATAAATAAATAAATAATATAAAATAAATAAACATATTATTTATTATGTCGAATATTTTAAATATTGAAGGACATTTGTTAAAAAATAAATAAATATTTTTAATTTCAAACATTAAAGGAACTAGAGTTGTAAATCAGGATCTCTTCTCTTCTAATCTCAATTAATTCAATAATTATTGATGAATATTTATTTTCAACTGGACATGATTTCTTCCCAAATAATTGCATGCATTATAAGGTGCTGCAGACTTAAATGGTTGTGTTATAATTATAATGCGCCTGCGGGTTTCTGGTGCCTCCTGACCTTGAGCCTCATATCCTACCTGATTTTTTTTTTAATAAAATAAAGTTTTATATATTTTTCAATTTAAAATATGATAGAAATTATATATTTTAAGCCAAAGCAGACCTGTCTCTAAAATCCGATGTATATCAAGCCCGGACAAACATTGATCGTCCTGACGGTCCATATAATTTTTAAATTACTATAAGAATTATTGTAAAAATTAAAACATCATATAATTATATTTATATTTTAACCTTGTTCATATCAAAAATAAAAAATGACTATTGATTTTTGATTTTTATATATATATATATAACCATATATATTGATGGGGTTTGAAAAATAGGCGCCTGTGAGGCACACTACGCTGGAAGCCCAGGGAGATGCCGGGAGCCCTAAAACACGGCCCGCAGCGTCGGCGCAGCCACAGGTCCGCTCGCCCAGGCGAGGATATGGATAATTGGGAAGGCTCACATCCTGTAAATCAGATTAAATCTTACCAATAAGGGAAACAAGATAATTCTCAATAATATATTATCCTGCAAATCCAATCAAATCTCACCAATAAGGGAAACAGGATAATTCTCAATAATATATTATCCTGCAAATCCAATCAAATCTCACTAAAAAGGAAGGAGGATAATTCTCCAGCAAACTATTCCTTGATATCTCTTTCAAAATCAGATAAAGGCAATAAATATCCCATCAGTAAGGAAAAAGTCATACTACCCTCAAATTGGGAATAATACACTTTCTCATCTGGGGCCACCCATTTGGTGAAAGGGGCCAGCACTCTTAGACGCATACTCATATGCAACACATTAGCCCTCTAAGCGAGTCTCTCTTTCTCTCGAAGAAATTGGCAGGCTCGGAGCGGCCACGGGCATAGCCCTCGTAGGCCAGCTCTTCTTTGTTCTTGCGGAGGTGCTTGGGACATTGGTCGATAGTGCCGCAATCCACGCCTCAATCGGACAATCGAGACCTTTGCATCCCGGCCCACAAGCGTGCGGGTGGCCGCGACCCCCCACGCTCGGCCAGTTCGGTTGAAAAAAAGCATCATCGGTTAGCGCGTGCGTAGGAGGCAGCCAGTTCCTCCATAAACATAAGCGATTTCGGTTGGCGATGGTATCAGCTTCGGAACACAAGCGGGGGCAACGCTGTCGACCAGGATCTGAGGATCGCTTCGGGCTACATTGCAACCAAGGCCTGGCGCCGAGAACCCATTTGCTCAAACCGGCGAACGTCTACTCTTTGAACGCGCTCGAGTGAACCGGCTCGAGCTACATCATCATTAAACGAGGCATGAGCCCCAGCGCGAGCCCGATTGCTCACTTTGGCGAGCCCCTCTACGCACGAGGCCATCTTTGCCTCGAGTCGGACCAGCTCGAGTCTGTCGTATTCGGCAGAAGACCACCAGGAGCCTCGGCGCGGAAGCCCAGTCAAACTCTGCGGCCAGGCCGCTAAGCGGCTCTACTGACGAGCCCTATTTCCCATGGACGAGCTCTCGCAACGGTCTACTGACGAGCTCTTTCAATAGCTCTACTGACGAGCTCTTCAAGCGGCTCTACTGACTGACTCTATTATTTACATGGAATGAGCTCGCCTTGATCTACTGACGAGCTCTTCCCAATAGCTCTACTTGACGAGCTCTTCAAACGGCTCTGACGAGCTATTATTTATGGGCGAGCTCGTAACCGATCTACTGGCGAGAGCTCTTCCACAATGGCTACTGGCGAGCCCTTCAGCAGCTCTCCTTGGCGAGCTCCTGTATGTACATGGACGAGCTCTTACAACGGTCTACTGGCCAGGCTCTCCCAGCATTTCTCGCTTGAGCTCCTATTATTTACATGGAATGAGCTCTTCTGACAGTCTCTGACGAGCTCCTCAAACGACTCTACTTGGCGAGCCCTATTATTTACATGGAATGAGCTCTACGCCTTGATCTCCTGACGAGCTCTTCCCAATAGCTCTACCTGATGAGCTCTTCCAAACGGCTCTACCTGACGAGCCCCTATTATTTACATGAACGAGCTCGTAACGGTCTACTGTGAAACTCTTCCCAGTAGCTCTACGGCAAACCGCTTCCCAACAGCTCTCCTTGACGAGCTCCTATTATGTACATGGACGAGCTCTTACAACAGTCTACCTGACGAGCTCTCCCAACAGCTCTCCTTGACGAGCTCCTATTATTTACATGGACGAGCTCTTACAACAGTCTACCTGACGAGCTCCTCCAACGGCTCGCGACGAGAGCTCTGTGTGTACATGGGCGAGCTCTTACAACAGTCTACCTGACGAGCTCTCCCAACATCTCTCCTTGACGAGCTCCTATTATTTACATGGACGAGCTCTTGCTTGATCTGTGACTCCTCGGCAGCTCGCAGCGAGCTCCTATTATTTACATGGACGAGCTCTTACAACAGTCTACCTGACGAGCTCCTCCCAACAGCTCTATCTGACGAGCTCCTATTATTTACATGGACTAGCTCTTACAACAGTCTACCTGACGAGCTCCTCAACGACTCTGCTTGGCTTGAGCTCCTGAGTCGCGAGAGAGAGAGGCGGTATTTTACATGGGCGAGCTCTTGACGGTCACACTGACGAGCTCATGCCGCGACGGCTCTGTCGACGGGAGCTCCTATTGTTGCACGTGGGCGAGCTCTTACAGCAGTCTACTGACGGGAGGCTCCTCCCAACGACTTTATCGTGAGCTCCTATTATTTACGAGGGCGAGCTCTTTGCACCAATTACACAGTGAGCTCCTCCCAGCGGCTACATGCAGTGAGTCTCTGCCATTTACATGGACGAGCTCTTCTGGCTGATGCTGACGGAGGCTCCTCCCCACGCTCTATCGGCCCGAGCTCCTTATTTACATGGACGAGCTCTTACAGCGATTTGTGAGCTCCTTTGACGGCTCTAGGACGAGCCTATTATTTACATGGAGCAATACCGCCTTGATCCTACTGGTGAGCGCTCTTCCCAATGGCTCACGACGAGCTCCTCAAATACTCTTATTGACAGGCCCTTCGTGCATCGGACGGGACCGGGCTCCTTCCTGCAAATCCCTATTGTGAGCTCTCTCCTCGACTAAAATGGACCAAACTCACAACTATTCACTTTTGTGGCCCTTCCTTTGCGCCAAGCGGGCGAGCTCCAGCGCTTCCTACCTATTCACATTGTGAGCCCTTCCTTTGCACGAGACAGGCGAGCTCCTTCGCTACAATTCTTATTGGCCAGGCTCTCCCCTCAACTCCAGACGGACGAGCTCTACTATCGCTTTAACTGAGCCCTTGGCACACTTGAAGCAGACGGGCTCCCTTCCTACTATTTCATTGAGCTCTTTCCCATCGGTCAACATGGGCGAGCTCACTACGCTGTGGCAGGCCCTTCACTTTTGCCTCCAGACCAGACGGGCTCCATCCTACAATTCGTATTAGTGAAGCTCTTCCCTCGATATGGGACCGGTTCCAGCTGACCGACTGGCAGACGCCGGTACACTTCAAGCAGGCGGACTCATTTCACTATTTCATTGTGAGCTCTTCCATGTGGTCAACATGGGCGAGCTCCTACTACGCACTTATTAATGAGCCCTTCCTTTGCATATCCAGACGGAGCTGGCCTCCATCCTACAATTCATGTGTGAAGCTCTTCCCTGATATGGACGAGTTCCCAGCTGTTCGGCTGACGGAGCCCTTGTTTGCACTTCAAGCGAGACGGGCTCCTTATACAATTTTCATTGTGACTCTTCCCATCAGTCAACATGGGCGAGCTCCTGCTCGCATTCGTGAAGCCCTTCCACCAGCATGCATCAGACAGGGCGGACTCCATCCACCATTCGTATTGACTGACTCTTCCCTCGATATGGAGCCCAGGAGTTCCCCTTGTTCGACTGACGAGGCCCTTCGCGCCCCTTGATGGGCAGACTCGCAACACTATTTTCATTGATGAGCTCTTCCCATCGGTCAACTTGTAGGCGAGCTCACTAGCATATTGATGAGCCTTCACCAACGGTCCCAATGCGAGCTCTTCCCAGTTTGCAGCTGAGCTCTTCCCTGCTCTACATGGACGAGCTCTCATTCACTTTAAGCGAGTTAGTCTACTCGAGGGCGGAGTCACGCTAACGAGAGTCGAGATCGGCCGACTCAATCGTAGCTCGCTCAGTCGCCAGAACATCGCCACTCGGCTCAATCGCCGCTGGGCTACATCGCCACTCGGCTCCATCGCCATCCGGCTACAACGCCACTCGGCTCAATCGCCACTCGACTCAATGCCAGTGGCTACACTCTCGCCACTCGGCTGTCAGCCACCAGCTACGCGCCCTTTCAGCTCAATCGCCCTCGCTCAATCGCCGCTCAGCTACCGCCCTTTCGGCTACACCGCCCTTTCGGCTCAATGCATACTAGGCTACATCGCCACTCGGCTCAATCGCCACTCTGCTACATCGCCACTCGGCTCAATCGCCACTCGGCTACAACGCCACTCGAAGCTCAATCATACTAGGCTCAATGCAGCCACTCGGCTACATATCACTCGGCTGTCGTCACTCGGCTCAATCGCCACTCGGCTCAATCGCCACTCGGCTACATCACCACTCGGCTCAATCGCCACTCGGCTACCACGCCAATCGGCTCAATCTCCACTCGGCTACACCGCCACTCGGCTCAATCGCCACTTGGCTACATCGCCACTCGGCTCAATCGCCACTCGGCTACATCGCCACTCGATGATACGCCGCTCGGCTCAATCGCCCTTTCAGTACAATGCCACTCGGCTCAATCGCCACGGCTCAATCGCCACTGGCTGCGCCACTGTCCAATCGTACTCGGCTATACCGCCACTCGACTTAGTACCACTCAGGTACATCGCCCTTTCATTTATCGCCACTCGGCTCAATCCACTCGGCTCAATCGTAACAAACCTGGCAGCCACTAGTTTCTAGCGCCACTAAGGCTCGATCATCCTTTCGGCTACACCGCCACTCGACTCAATCGCCACTCGACTACATCGCCACTCGGCTCAATCATCACTCATTCTAAGCATCTTTCGGCTCAATCGCCACTACGGCTACATGCCACTACGATCAATCATCACTTCATTGTCATCCACTTTCATTTCTCATACTATTGTCATCACTCGACTCAATCGCCCTTTCGGCTACATCGCCCTCGGCTCAATGCGCCACTCGGCTCAATATTCACTCGGCTCAATCGCCCATGGCTACATACGCCACTCATTTCCAGTCGTACTTGGGCTCAATCGCCCTCGGCTCAATCGCAACTTCATTTCTACAACGTCCACTCGACAATCGCCACTCGGCTACATCGCCACTCGGCTCAATCGCTGCTCGGCTACAACGCCACTCGGCTCAATCGCCGCTCGACTCAATGTCATATAGGCTATACCGCCACTAAACCGATCGCCACTCATTACATCGCCGCACCGTCAATTGCCACTCAAAACGCAAGCCACTCGACGATCACCACTGCATTCGATCGTAGCTCATTTCGGCCGCCCTCGGCTCAATACGCCCTTTGCTACATCGCCCTCGTCAATCGTCCTCGGCTCAATCGCCACTTGGCTCAATCGCCACTTTCGGCACCACACATCACCCTCGGCTCAATCGCCACTCGGCTCCAATCGCCACTAGGCTTCTAACGCCACTCGACTCTGACGCCACTCGGCTCAATCGCCACTCGACTCAATCATCACTTTCGGCTACACGCCCTTTCGGCTACACACATCACTTCGGCTCAATCGCCACTAGGCTACATCGCCACTCGGCTCAATCGCCACTCACGCTACACTTCATACTTTCGGCTCAATGTCGCCACTCGGCTCAATCTCACTTTCATTTCGAACGCCACTCGGTTCAATCGCCACTCGGCTCAATCGCCACTCGGCTACATCGCCACTCGGCTAAATCGCCACTCGGCTCAATTGCCACTCGGCTACATCGCCACTCGGCTCAATCGCCACTCGGCTACATCGCCACTCGGCTCAATCGCCACTCGGCTACGCGCCCTCGACTGTGTCGCCACTCATTTCATCATCACTCGGCTGTCGCCCGCTCGGCTCAATCGTCTGCAATTTGGTCATGATGCGGCTACATCGCCACTCGGCTCAATCGCCACTCTGCTACCACGCCACTCGGCTCAATCGCCACTCGGCTCAATGGTCACTCGGCTCAATCGCCAGTCGGCTACAACGCCACTCGGCTCAATCACCACTCTGCTACCACGCCACTCGGCTCAATCGCCACTCGGCTCAATCGCCACTGGGCTACACCGCCACTCGGCTCAATCGCCACTAGGCTACATCGCCACTCGGCTCAATCACCACTCGGCTCAATCGCCACTCGGCTACATCGCCACTCGGCTCAATGGCCACTCGGCTCAATCGCCACTCGGCTATAATGCCCTCATTCTAATTATCGCTCATTTCGATCGCCACCCGGCTACATCGCCACTCTACTCAATCGCCACTCTGCTCAATCGCCGCTCAGGCTACATCATTCACTACGATCAATCGCCACTCGGCTACATCGCCGCTCGGCTGATCGCCACTGACTGTCATACTCGCTCAATCGCCTTCATTTCCTAGCGCCCAGCTCGGCTGTCGGCTGCTCGGCTACATCGCCGCTCGACCAGTGCCGCTTCGGCTACAAACGCCGCTCGGCTCAATCGCCACTTTCGGCTGGCAGCCACTCGACTCGTCGCCACTCGGCTAGGCAGCCACTCGGCTCAATCGCCACTCGGCTAGAACGCCTCTCGGCTCAATCGCCACTCGGCTCAATCGCCAGTTTAACAAGCCCCTTTGGGCTGCTTATTTACTCGGCTCAATCGCCACTCGGCTCAGTCGCCCTTTCGGCTACGCGCCACTCGGCTCGATCGCCGCTCGGCTCAATAAGCCACTCGGCTATACCGCCCTTTCGGCTGTCGCCGCTAGGCTACATCGCCGCTCGGCTCGATCGCCAGCTCATTTCAATCGTGGCTCGGCTGATACGCCCTTTCGGCTACCGCCACTCGGCTCCATCTCCACTCGGCTCAATCGCCACTCGGCTCAATCGCCACTCGGCTACAACGCCACTCGGCTCAATCGCTACTAAGCTCAATCGTCACTCGGCTTAATCGCCACTCGGCTCAATCGCCACTCGGCTCAATCGCCACCCAGGCTACCTAGCGCCACTCAGCTGCGCCCGCTCGGCTCAATCGCCACTGACTCTAACGCCACTCATTTCGGCCTTTATCTGGCGACATGTGAGACATCATCGCCTGAAAATCCCCAGCGTGTCTCTTCATCCGCTCCGGTAACCTTTGGCGGCGTGAATCGTGATACATCTTTGTACCGCTGGATGCCTTGCAAAGCGAGAGAAATGAACTCCTTGAGAATCTCCTTCTTGCAAGCGAGTCAACTGGGGACCACAACCAAATCCACTATCTGAGACTACCATGCATTATTGGACTATTTGACCTTAAATCCACGTAGCCACTGCACGTATAAGGTCCTTGATGGAGCGCTATCTCTGCGTCCACGCCCCCAGACTCGATCACCATGCTTTCGGTAGGGATGGCATAGCCTCGCTTCCCTAGTGCTCCTTGAGCTTGATCACTGTACTACAGCCCAAACTGTCCCACAGTCTCGAGTATCTACCACTCCCGGGAAGCTACACTAGCCAGTATTCCTCGTGACTTCCGATTGAGAGCATCAGCCACTACATTTGCCTTACTAGGATGGTAATGCAAAGTGAAGTCATAATCCTCTAGATATTTCATCCCTCTACGTTGCCTCATGTTGAGGTTCCATTGTGTGAAGATATACCTCAGACTCTTATGGTCTGAAAATACCTCAAACTGCTTACCATACAGATAGTGGCACCAAATCTTTAAGGCAAAGACTATGACCACCAATTCCAGATCTTGTGTAGGGTAATTCTGCTTATAATTCTTTAGGCATGCGGAACCGCAAAGCCACAACCCTCCCGGACTGCATCAAGAAACATCCCAGTCCGTCTAGAGGCATCACAGTACAACATGTACCTCTGTCCCTGTTTCGGGACTATTAGAATAGGAGCTGTAATAAGCCTCCTTTTCAATTCCTGGAATGTGTTCTCACTCAGGTCATTCCACTAGAATTTTGACTTCTTTCCTAGTAAACAGAACCGGAGCACTCCAAGGTGCAGTGCTCGATCTAATAAAACCCTTATCCAACAATTCTTGCAATTGGACCTTGAGTTCCTACAACTCAACCGATGCCATCTTATGAGGAGTCATAGAAATGGACGACGTACCAGAGTGTAACTCAATGATAAAGTCCACATCCCTGTGCGGAGGTAATCCCGGTAGCTAATCTGAAAAAATATCCTCATACTCGCAAACTACCCGAGGTAGATCCATTTCCTGTCTCACCTCATCCTCTAGGGTAGGTTATTAGCCAGCCATCAGCTGTCACTCCGTGCAGGTCTTCATTTAATGCAGGGTAAACATCGTTCTCTCCCCTGAAAAGTCACATGGATACCGTCCGGTGTGTAGGCAGAAATCCTCTTACTATCACGGTCAATGACGATTCGGTGTGCCATTAACTAATCCATGCCAAGAATGACATCAAAATCCGATATGTCCATCACCCGAAGGTCCATTGTGAGCAGAATCCTTGAGATCTCTAACTCACAATCTCGACATATCTGATCAATCCTCACCCTAGTCCCTAGGGGAGAACTCGAGGATAATGGCTCATCCAAGGTCTTTACCTTTAAACCTAAAACATCCACATTAGATGCAACCACAAAAGAATGCGATGCACTAGAATCAAACAATATCTTAGCCCATAAGTGAGATAGTAGAAACATACCCTGTATCATTGACTGATCAACTGGCTCAATCTGGTGTGTGATGACGTAGACACACCCCTGGGTCCTTGTTGTCTTGGCCAGTGAACCCTCTCCTCGACCTCAACCCATACCCTAGTCTCTACGGCCTCTCGTATAGCGAGGAAGTATTTTGTACGACACCCTAAGATTGATACTAGTCCCTCGGCATGCTTGGGCTGAGAAGGAACAAGTGTCAGCGCTTGTCCAGCGCGATTGGAGGTACGCAGCGTCCCATAATTCTAGGATCCCTGCCTCTGTGGATAATCTCGTCTCATGTGCCCAGGCTAATGACTATGATAGTATGTCATCAGAAGCCCCGACTCGGCCTTGGCCCTGATAGCCACCACCCCGTCCTTGAAATCCCTATGGAATAGAAGTCTTCCGCTTCCTTCCCGAATTAGAAGAAGATTGATTCTCCTTCCTCTTAGTACTAACATCCATATCTCGGATGCTCCGTGTGTCATCTACTCCTCTTCCAATGGCCAAGGCTGTCCTGACCATCGAGTCCCCTCCTCCCATGTATGTTGGAGGATAAGGTGCCTGAAACCCCTAGATGTTATTTGTCCCTCCTTGGCCCACCGTTGCACTAGTTCGTGCAATGGTAGCAGCCACTGCGCTCACCTGTGCAATAATGGCGACTACAACGCCCGTATCCTTTTCGACTAATCAAAAACAACGACCCGCCACCATCGGATCTCCTTCCCCCCTTGAAGGCCAGAGGATAATGTGCCTTGAACCACTGGAATTTACTTGACCCCCCTTGGTTCCCAATTGCACCAGCTTGTGCGATAGTGGTAGCAACAACACCTGCCTGCATAAGGGTAGTAGTCGAAGCAACAACAACCTCTATGAAGGTCTGTTAGTCTAAAGCCGATGGTCGTGGGTTATTACTCCGCCCACCACCCCGACATCCTCTTCCTCTACTAGCTATCTACCCGTGTCAGATAGCAATAGAGTTATCAAATTTCTATCTCAATCTAACTAGTAGTGCAAATTCCAACCACTAATAGACTTAACATCATGAACTACACCGTTCATCCCTTTTTCCTTAGTGGTGCATAATGCCAAACACTAATACACATCGGTTCCCGAACTATCATGCTCATTTTGTTTTATGAACCCACATTAAGGTTACATCGTTCTTTAGTGTTCATACAAAATCCACTATGTATATTATTCACAAAAATGACCACACATATCCACCGCGGCATGTTAAGCATAAAACCAGGCAACATACCCAACAATACATGATGATCTGGGCCATTTTCCGTGGCCTTTCGGTACTCGTGTACTGGAGCTCTTGATACCCGAGCTGAGACGAGCTATGCTCGGGACCATGCTGTGGATACCCCGAGCTGGCTCCTAAGAGTAATCGTTTACCTAAGCTTTGATACTTAATTTGGCGAAGGCACTTGTGGGTGTAAGTTTGACAACTGTCAACCTTTAGAACGTAAATATCAGTTGTCTTGATATCACACTCATTTGTCTCCTTATGTGTGGAGACTAGTCTGCATATTCGTAATTCAAAAATATATACCATATGATAGACTGTCTTAACCAGGGTCCATTAACAGTCCCTTTGCTCGACACAAGGTATACATGTTTTGGTTGCACTACCAGGCTCTGTACAAAGACAAAACCAAAGGCAAAACTAAAAAGCCGCATTCGGATCGCTCTCCTAAATGCAGTCCCATCTACAGGTCGAACCTTTTGCGGACTGTACTGAAAGGGGGGGTCCCCACCAGCGGGGGAGTCAAGCCCGAGTAGAGGACCAGGCTCCTAAGGGCTACTTCCATCTAATTATGTAATGCAATGGTTGCACAACAAACACCGCATCAGTAAATGTCACCATGAATGTCATATATCATACATGAAATGTCATCATGCCTAGATCCCAGAGTCACTCTTGAAGCTCCCTCACACATGCATATACCTGAGAATTAGCGAAAGCGTAAATCCTTTAGTGTGCAGTGACCCTTGTCGAGCCCTCCTGACTACTTGATACCGGTAGGTGACTCTGTGGGCAGCAGTCAGGAGTCGATCAGTGCTCCCCCAAACACCTGGCTTGAAGTCTATGTGATAACCTGCTGACTATGTGTCTTCTTTGAATGATAGAGAAGCTTGCGCTCCTTCTTGAGTCTCTTACACCATCTGAACTTTTCCAATCACCGGTCTCTTACATCCATGTTCAGCTTTAGCCAGGGAGGGGTGTGATTCCACAGCTGGCACTTTCCACTTCTTAGCGTTATTTTATATATTTATTTTTATGTTTAAGCAATTGAGACATTTATTGGGTGATCTGAATGCAAACTTCTTACATTATCAACAATGATGATGGATATTACTATACACACACACCCAACATAATGTCTTGATGTCTCTGTGCACTACAATGCTAATGTCATTGTAATTTCTCATGTTACATGTATATATTGTATACACCTACATGGAACATTACATTCTAATCAATCGTACTTCATGTCATGTACCATGCAACATATATTGCAAGCATATAAGTTTCATACATTTCATGCCAATCTTTATAGCTATCGTAGTATCATGCATATTAGCATTCATCAATACATGACTAAACAAGTAATGTCATATAGCCTTCCTTAGGCTAACTCATGGAAATTCATACCCAATACAATATCTTACAACATTCCATGCAATGGTCATGTCAAAACCCGACTATTCACATTGACCTGACAAATAACTTGCACACCCAGTGAAAAACATAGATTTTCAGCAAGGTTGTGAACACCCACTGCCAATCACAGGTACATGGAAAGAATCTTGACTCAATGGGAGCCATAGAATCTAAGAACACCTAAAGCAGAGTTCGGACGAAAGATATGGTGATCAGAAGTTGAGAACAAACAAAACAGGAAATGACCCTTGTGTCCCACCTGCACACTTGGTACAAACACCAACTTTCAGCAAGGTTGTGGATAAAAATTACCCTCCATAGGCATTTGGCCAGATTCTTGACTCAATGGGATTTCCACAGAGTCCACAAACACTCGAAATGAAGTTCGGACGAAGAAGTTATGGCCTTTTCATTCAAAACTGGTCAGTTTACTCTACTCACACTGGAAACAGTCTATGATACCGGATTTCAAGGGTCTTAATCCATAATTTTACATTGGTTCTTTGTACTCATTTGAAGATACGGTTCTTATGGTTCTTCTCCAACTAGAATCACCCAAATCGGATCACCGAAACTCAAGATATGTCCTAAACAACCGAGACTACTCAGTTTTCAAACAGAACCGAGAAGCGTACGAACATAGCTCCTTTGAATGTATTTAATGAGGTCTAAAGGGGTCTGAATTTGGATAGACCTATTTCAAGGAAATATGTTCTCCTATAAGTCTAGTTTACCTAGAAATTAGAATCACTCAATTCAGATGAGTGATGGCCAAGTTATGATCAGCTCTACGATCATGGGAGTCTCAAAACAAAAGCAGGGAAAAGCGTAAGACACTTAACTACACTTTGAATGCATTTTTGAGTCAAGGGTGAATTTGGATAGACCTATTTCAAGGAGATATGTGCTCCTATAAGTCTAGTTTACCCAAGCAATTGGAATCACTCAATTCGGATGAGGATGACCAAGTTATGGCCAAAACAAAGTCATGGGGTCTAAGGAAAAAAAACTGAATAACATTCTCCACTTTGACACACACACATATGCCCTTAGACAGAAATTAAACTGAGCAGGATAAAAACCTTACCTCAATTAGCGTGATTTCCTAGGACATCACCTTTTTCTCGGTTTTCATGAGAAGCAGGCTGTGGACCTTGGAGAATCTTGTGTTCAATTTTTTTACGCATATCTCTTATCGCATAGAAACGACTTTAACTCTGAAACTCTTAGGAGTTCGGACTAAAACCTGAGTAAATACTTGGGAGAAAGGTTTGCTTTTCTTTCCTCTCTCTCTCTCTCTCTCTCTCTCTCTATCACGTTTTTCTCTTAAACCAAAATAAGATCTTTTAGGCATGTTAGATATTTTAGGCTATTTATAGTGTAGATATGTGGCTCACGTCGCGTCATATTATCCTGCGAGTTCAGTTCTGCCAGAAGCTTGATTTATTTAGTCCCGGTTTCAGTTCCATCCATCTTAAATGGACATTCTTTAAATTTTTGACATTTTTTAAGATTTTTTAAAAATCTCGTTTTCAGGGTCCACTCGTCGACCTGTCATCTCGAAATTCGTGAAAATATGTCTGTCTCATAATTCAACGAAATTATCCTTGGTGACTAGATTTCGTAAGACGATTCCAACGGTGAAGTCCGTTTCGTTATCCGAGATCTAGAAAGAATTCCAAAAAATTACCATTTTGCCCTTCATAGCAAAATTTCAAATTTATAGGTTTTTTCCCGGGTCTTACAGAATCACAATATATAAATTTATTATTAAAAATAAAAGTAAAAAAGGTGAAAGAAAAAGAGAAAGTGGATAATTTTGTAAGTTTCTTATTATTTATTTTTAAAATTTTCATATGAATAAATTATAAATCTATATGTTATCCATTTTTTAAATTTATTATTGATAACAATAGTTTATATTTAACATTAAATTTATGATTGAATTTTTTTTTTATTTATTTTTAAAGTTTCATGTTAAGTGTATATATATATATATATATATATATATGAGAGAGATTGATGTGATGTGTGAAATAAGAAAAATTAAATTTTGTTTCCGCTTAGGCTTGTGTCACAAGGGAAGGATATTAGGTCAATAAAGTAGTAATTATGGACCATATTCTTTGTTGTGTCTGTACCTCGTCCCCCTCGTGATACATGAAATTAATAGAGAGTCTATCAACAATTATTATCAATTTTAGGTAAAAAAAAAAAAGAACTGTAATCAATATAATTAATGTTTTAAAAACCGGATTGGTCATTGAATCGAAAAAGTTACTGACTCATAGTTGACGATCGAACTGTGATCAAACAGGTGGTGTCATAAATATATAATATATAATTTTAAATGCATATTAAAATACATATATAAATTTAAAAATAAATATGTAAACCCTTCCGAATATCAAAATATATTAAAATTTAAATTATTATTATTATTATTATTATATATATATAATTTATTTTACAAGCATATCTCTCTTCAAAAACAAAAGTAGCATATCTAATATATTATTTTATTATGATTTTGATGATAGTAATGGATGTATTTTTAAATTTATTTAAGTAATATATTTAATTTATTTATTATTACCCATATTTATTTAAATATTTATCAAAATGTTCTTTCACTCTCTATAAAAAGTAAATTAATTTTTCCGGGATAACTACACAAATTTGAATAAAATTATTATATTTGACAAAAATGAAAAGTGTGGTTCATACTTTTTTTCGTTTGTACTTTAAGTTAAAATAAAGATTAATAAATTAGTTTCAAAAAATTAATAATAAAGATAATCTTGTGAAACCCCAAGAAAATTGAATTTTCTCGAAAAATGACAAAATCGTACTTTCGGTAAAAATCCGAATTTTCATCTCGGATAATGACCGGTTCGCTGGGTCTAGGTGTGTGTGAAATCCCAGCTACGTCGTTTGTCGGGTCAGGGACGGTCGGAGCCCCCATCGTTTTCGAGAAGCAGGCGTCATGTAGGACACATGGTGCGCTGAGTGGCACCTGGTGCCGATGTGTCAACACCGGTTCAATGGTCAAGTTGAGCTCAAGGTGGGGCCTACGTGAACACATGGCATGATGCCATTGGGTAGAAAAGTCAAAAGAGTGGAAAGAAGGGACATAAGTGGAATTTTGGAAATTGTTAATGAATGAGACAAAACATGAATAGTGACCTTCTCCAAATAAGAAAAGTAGAAAACGTGCAAGGAAGGAAAGCTTGAGATGCTGCAATTTGGATATTTGTTAGGTTTCTTGATTTTTAAAGAGAGAGGAGTGACTTCTCCTCTAAGATCATTGATCGGACCAGTCAGTTCTTGGTCGAAGAAGAAGAAATTCTTCTGGCGAGGACTATGCGTGGGCACTAGTTTGGGGGAGTTTCGACAAATTTCCAGTGAGGTGAGGAGTTTTATCTACTTGTTTTAACCCTTGTTTAAGTGTTTTGTTGATCGTTGGGTTGATTGGTAGTGGTGGCCGTTTGATCGATCCCGAAACTTGGGACGGTGTTGGAAATGTTTGGGCTAGTTTTGGACCCGGTCAGTGAAAGTGTATGGGTCATTTGAAATTTTTACTTGTGTTATGATTTATGCGATAAATTGTGTTTTGGTGTGCATGAGGCGAGAATGGCCATGGATTCAGTTCCTGAGATTAGGCAGATGTGTTAATTAGTGCACACGGACAGCCTTGTTTTATTTGGAATTTGTTAAAAGCAGTCCGGTTATGGAATTGGACCAAAAACGTCCATGTGTTTTGGTATTGAAATTGTTTGAAGTGAATGACTTGAGTTGTGTGGAAATAGATAGGTTGATGCATGAATTTAATGTGTTAACCTGATGCCATAATTATACAAAATATAATTGTGTGTGTAGGCCATTGGAAATGGAATAGTGTATAGCTCAAGTGAGCTAGTTTGGGCGTTGGTTGATAAACATTGAATAACATGTGGTTTGAGTGCAAATTTGGGAATATGCACAATTGATTTATTGGTGTAAATTGCATTTAATTTGCATAACATGTTGTATGTGACTTAAATATGTTAATATATATGCATGTGAATATATTAGCATGAATGTGTTGAAATGACATAATGCATTTCATATGCACCGGGGTAACCTAGAAATTAGGTATGAGTCGTGGCTTGTGAATTTTCTGAAAAGCAGACATGGTTGCGAAGAGATTTCACATGATGATTTTATGGAGAATTGGGTTGGGAGATAGTCCAACAAATCATCTCGGATGAGGACCATGAAGCATTTCGGAAAGTTCGTCCAGTGCGCCTCGGATGATGCAATACTTTGCAAAAACTGGTAGTGTGTTTTCGAGAACAAGAAGTTTTGTTTTGAAAACTGATTATTTTTCTCATACATGGCTTAGGCAAGTGGGAGGGAGTCGGTGATGACTCGAGACATGGGAATGGGTATGTAGACATTCAAGTAGGATCACGTATTTACTTGAGTGTGTGTTTACATTGGATCATTGCATATGCACTTAGGTGGGGAGTAACCCATTTAGGGTAATTCCACTACTGGGCGATAGCTCATGTCAAGGAGTATTTTCCAGGTACAGGGAGCGTTCGAAGGCGGCTCATTTAGAGGCGATTTTGAAGAAAGCGGGTTCTTTGATGTTTTGGGATAATATGTATTAAATTGTAAATTTTAATATGTATTTGTATTAAAAGTAATATAAAAATTCTTGAACTATTGAAATATAGTTGAGTGTATTTTGATGAGTATTAGGTATGGGCTAGTGGCCATTTTAACCTTTCGGAGTATGGGTCTCATGATCAGGAGCCAGTATAGATTTTCCATTTAGTTGTGGGTGGTGTGGACACCCAGTTTTGGGGCGTCACAAATCTATTTATAAGTCTTTATTCATCATTAATTATCATTTATTCATTCCAATTTATTTATTCATTTATATTACGTTTTAACACTTTAAATTTTGTTACATTGTAATTAAAGTGTTTAGCTTAGAAAAAACACTCAATACAAATATAATATAAAAACTTAATGTTTAACATTATTAAATGCACATTATCCCTAACTCATATGGTAGAGTGTTCAACAATGTTTCAAAAAGGCCCATAGAAAGGGGAAGGGTCCTGGATTCTAGTCCCCAATGAAAATAGTTTACTGTATTGTAAATAACAATGTTTAGCCGTCAAAAGTTAATTTAAAAAAAAAAACACCACCCAATCATAGCCTTATTTCAAGATATCTAAAATCTTAATATTTTAGTTGATTTCATTAATATTTACCTTATTTCTAAATTAACTCATTTAATTTAATTTGTAGTTCAATTTGCTTTTTTTTTCTTAATTTTTTAAGAATTCAATAAGTCACATTTCTAGATTAATTCATTTACCATCATTTTTAGTTTCAGTCACTTATTTTATGTTTGGTTTCTAGAAAACTTGAGAAAAAAAAAATACATATTTAAAAAATAGAAGAAATAAAGAATAACATGTGTTCTTTGATTATTAATTTTTTGTTTGGATTTCAAATAATAACATTTGTTTCAACCATAAACCTCTAATTCCAACGGAAAGGAGGACTTTATTAAGGATTAAAAACTTCTTAACCCCAAGCCTTATCTTTTTTTTTTTTTACTTATAGGATCATGAGGCTCACTCCCGACTATTGTTCCATTTTATTTGTTGTTATTTTGAGGAAGAGAGGGAGAGAAAGAGAGGTAGAGGGATATAAAAAGAGAGGTTTGATATTTTTGTGTTTTTTTGTCACAGAGAGAGGTAGAGAGGGATATAAAAAGAGAGGTTTGCTATTTTCTTTTTATTGGTATGATGTATTATATTTTTAAATTTTTGAAAAGAGGTTCCATTACTTACTATAAAATATATTAGTGTAAGGACACACTTCAATACTTTCCATATTTTGTCGTAGTTGCAGCAATAGGACTCACTGGATTCGGATCCAGTTTCTTTTGCAGCTTTCTTCCCCAATCCAGCATTCCGTTGCCATTTTGTGGTCGATTAAACTTTTCTTGTTTTATTTATTTAAGTTATAGGTGATTTAATAATTTTAACTAATTTAAGTAAGAGTCGATTTAACATAATTAAACTTTAACTAATTTTAATTATATTTCATTTTTTTATTAATTTTTTAACTTGAAAACTAAATATTAACAACTTTTTTTTTAACAATTTCTTTTATCATCATTTGAAACCTATTATTACATGAGACATATGAAGTTTCACTATTCCACAAGGTTGGTTTTGGGTCTTTCATGCATAATTTAGGTGAAAGAAGAAAATGACCTCTCCAGGTTGAAGCCATCGGTGAGAACAAACCAAGCAAAATAAAGCTTGACTACAACAAGTAAAGAGAACAAACCTAACCACTAAAAAAGTTACAACAATAGAACAAATTCAAGCCAAGCCCGTCTTTGTGAGAGGCGGCATGGACCTTGTGAACCTTACATGACCCTTGCACGGCCACTACACACCCTATGCACGATCCCTACATGCCCCGTGCACAACTCCCAAGAAATCATAATATTGCATGTGAAACTCTTTAATAGGAGCATAGCGTGTATATATAGGCACGCATCATATCAAGTAATATAGTGTGAAAGGTAGGAGTATTGTTCCAACTAAGATTAGGTTACTATGTATTGAAATTATAATAGTCATAACTTTATTTGGATGAAAATAAGATGAAAGTGAAAAGGAAAACAATTAATGAATTGAAATCCTAAACTAACATGCAATTATGTGAAGTGCGAATGGAAAAGGCCTAGGGTTTTGATTTCATTTAGTTAATCCTTATGGATTAGGTCTAATTTATTCCTAATTAACAATCGAATCATCTATTACTGGCAAGCTTCATTACTGCTGATTCGTGCCACAGTAGGTGTATTAGAATCAACAAAATTTATATCCTGGCTCCCTGCTGCTTGGTAGCGAAGCTCTTTGATTATAGTGACTCCTAAGAAATTCGAAGAGTTTTCTTTGTACAAATATTGATTTGCAGTGATTCAAAAATGGTGAATTTCAATTTAGTTTTAAGGTTTTATGTAAGCAGGGGTGTTAGTTGTTCACGGGGCTGAAACTAAAATAAGAAAAAAAATGTAAAATAGAACCCCTTGCCAGAGTGTCGGGCCACTAGTTTAGGGTTTGAGCCAACCCGACATGTCCTTGGGTCTTTTTCCTCGCGTTGGGGAGGATGACACACTTTATAGTCATTTCCGAACTTTGATCTTCACATTTGGCACAAAACCTAAACACTAAAATTTCCCTTCTTGAAACATAGCATTTAAGTGGCGCTAAATGTCACTAGCGGAGAACATATCACAAAAAACCTACGCTACATTAACTAATAGAAACAACTAAGCTGAGATATGATGGATCTAGTGACAGCATCCCTTGTAACCGCTTTTCCAAATACCGCGTTAGTAGCCAGTGTGCCCTAGAGAGATTTTAACGTAAAGTGAAGCGGAACACGAAATACATAGCATACATAAGCAGTAGAACTTGCGGCTTACCTCAAGCGGTACCCGATGGCCTTCCTCTTCAAGGATGGGGAGGTTTAGGCCCCGAACATCCTCCGAGTGTCATCCTCGGAGGGTGTTTGGTTACTTGAAAATAGAAAGAAAATGAAAGACAAGGAGAAAATGAAGCAAAGCCAAGAGAAAAAGAAGCTTCTCTAAAGTGTAGTATTCACCGTGATTGAAAGTTAATCGTTTGAGGCTTTTAATATGCTCGGAAACCGAGAAATTACAAAACAGCCAAAATCATAAAATATTAAAAGAGGATAAAATGGAAGAACAAAAAAATGCTAACAAAAGATCTGACGTCAACAAGCGAGGTGAAGCGATGGTTGTTGGATGAATAGTATCGACGAGTGAACGATTCGCGGCAAGGAAGCATTCGCGATAGCTCGAATTTTACGCTTCTCTTCTTTCTCATACACTCCCTTCTTTCCTTTTGATTCGATATACAGTAATTGAGTTCATTTCGGGTTCTTCATGTTTAGATTATTTCGATAATTTGCTTTGATTATGCTTTGAAAACTATAAAATTAGCCTGAAATACTTGGAGATTAGTAGAATAAAGCGGGGACAGCAATGTACGAATCGGGTTAATTACTATGATTAGTACACGAAAAGTAGGTGTATTGGAATCAACAAAATTTATATCCTAAATCCTACTGCCGTAGAGGAGCTACTACAGTATAGTGGCTCTAGGGTCGAACACATGGATGGGCTTTCTTCGTACAAATGACTTACAGTGAGATTAAAACTAGTGAATTTTGTTTGTATTTTAAAATTGGTGATAAAGCGAGGATTTTAATGGTGAAGGAAATAAGGCGAGGTAAAATAAGAAAAATAATAAAGAGGTCTCATGAGTATCGGGATCTTGGGCTTAGGATCCTAGGGCAAGTGAGGTTTTGAAGTCATTTCCTCATGTTGGGGAGGATGACTATAGTCATCTCGAGCCGGATCTTCATTTAGCTACAAAAACCTAACACAAAATAATTATCCTTTTGAAAAATGGTAATTACTGAGCATCGGTGGTCTCGGCATGGTAGAAAGAGTAATTCTCCTTGACTCACATTACAATGGGTAATAAATGATAGCTAATGAACATCCACGAGATCTAGTGATAAGTATCAAGTAGGCACTAAAGATTACAATGCTGACCGTTCAACGCAGATCAGAGGATCTAAACTTGATTAAAAGGAGGAACCTGACGCGTGGCTTCTGGTAAGTGAAAAGCAGGGGACCTCCGATGCCTCGAGATCCACGCACCCAACAGCCTTCACTTGAGGAGGGAAGTTTTAGCCACTCATCCTAGAGTTGTCATCCTCGGAGGTGTTTGTTTGTCCACGAGAAAATAGAAAAGAAAATGAAAAGAAAATGAGGCGGAGAAGCGGGAGAGCGAAGCCTCACATCAATTTTATTGATTGATTGAAAGTTAATCTGAGGGGTGAAGCATATATGCCTGAACAAGGGAAATTACAAAAACAACCAAAATCATAAGGTATTAAAAGGGATAAAATGTGAAGAAACAAAAAAACGTAACAAAAATCTCAGCGTCGACAAGCGGTGAAACGTTAGGTACATTGGATGAATAAGTGTCATGCAGTGAGCGGTGCGAAGCATTTATATGACTCCAATTTTCTGCTCCTTCTTTCCTTTTAATTGATGTGATGTTGGAGTTCGGCTCGGGTTCTTCATGTTTGAATTATTTCGATAATTTTTGCCTGATTATCTTGCAAAAACTACAAAATTAGCCCTGAATGCGATCGATGAGAATAACAGGGGACCTTAATGTCTGAGAATCGAGGTTAATTCACGTGAGATTAATGCACAGAAAAGTGCTCAAAACCTTAAATAAATAGGGTTGAAATAACACTTTTGAAAATTACAATCACACTGACCTACACATTGTAGTCACAAAAATGAGAAAAGAAGTAAGAAAGAAGACATACTAAACAAAATCAAAGTATGTTCACAAAAAATAAATATATATATTTCAAAGGTTGTGAATATGAGTAATGCTTAACCACCCAAAAGTAAGAATCATCAAACCCTTGCCTAATAAGCTATCTTGAGGAGAATGAATGCCATCTGAGATTGAGTATCAAAAGAGCACCTCCATCTCGGTGGATCAGCAACGAAAATTTCACGAAATCTAAATTATTTGTTTGATTGACTCAATGATAAATTACTTATTGCCTCTCACTTAACCAAGCTATGTTATACAACCTAGCACGCTAACCAACCAAATAGATCGGGACCTTTACTCTTATTCCGCTCTTTTTTGTATTGTAGGGGTGCAATCTTTGAGGAATCGGCCTCACCAAAGTCAATATGGCAGGGATCTCACAGGTGACTCCCAACGATTAAGGCTTAGGGCACCAAGTCATAAAGTCTTTACGACCACTAACTCTTCGGAGTTTCACCCGGACTCAGGAATGATTTTGAGACTCCGGCACCTACAGCTTGCTAAACTCCACCCATCCACCGTGCTTACTGACCTTTTAAGTCGGTGGCTCCTGACCTTGGAGTTAGCTTAGAGCCCACTTGAAGCCTGAAGGCTTCGCCATATACCCCTTGGGCTGGGTGCTCGAGGTTTGAGGCAAGCGTTACAATTTTTCTTCTTTTTGTTTTTTTTTCTTTTTCTTTTCTTTTTTTTTTATTTATTTTGGAAGACACATTGGCCCATATTCATGGGGAGTCCTTAACTGTTATAGGTGATAGTAGTAGGAGTAGGTGTTACCAGGCTTAGAGGCTAGAGCGTTTTAGTTATTTAAAGCACATTACTTACCTTTATGTGTGGTGCTCTGAGTGGAAGAAAAAGGTCGAATCGGCAAAAATTTAACTAATCATCCACTCGATTAGGCATGGAACCAATCCCAAAATTAATAAATTGGAATGAAGTTTCAATTTTTCAAACTACGGGATAGGCAAAACACAAAAAAATTTAGGTGCAAAATAGGTCTAATTTTTGAAAAAGTAAGTTGTGTAGTATAACGACTTCACAAAGGAAAACTTGACAAACCCTTTGAACATTTACAAAAATGGGCTTGCTCAAAATAATAAGCAAATGTAAAAGCCCTTCAACCAAGCTAACTCTCTGACCACATATCATTGTCAGTAATGGGACCGGATTAGAAAGTTAGAAGGGAAGTGCTCACTGATGTGATGTTCGTTTTGGATAGGAGACATGAAACTAAAAATTCGGCCTTATTCAACTGGGTTGGGCTTGAATGAACAAGTTTAAAGAAGAAAAGAGAGGAAAAAAATGACCAGTTAGAGCATTTTGAAAATTTCACCTTCATAAAAATTTCAAAAGTGTTCTTTTTGGTTATATTTATATTCTACACTCTCTAAGCTTTCCAATTTATCTGAAGCGCCTAAGCAGAGATTCGGATAAAAAAAATTATGGGCGAAACAAAATGAGGAAACAGAGTGACATAAAAAATTCGGCGCATTCGCTGTATTTTGTTTTGATAAAAATAAGCCCTCAAAAACTTTTATTTGTTTTGAGAGACAAATTTATATATATATATATATATATATATATATATATATCATAAAGAGACAAAATAGTGCAGAGAAGAAAATAAAACAATAACTGTCTCGAAAACATATTTTTCCTTATTTCTGTAGTGCTCCTGCCCTTGTTTTGCATTATCTTCAAAAATTAGCACAAACTTTTAAAAATAAACACAAGAAAATTAAAAAAAAATACGAGAAAAATGAAATTAATCTAAAAACAAATATTAACCACAAAAATTAGTGAAAATCTAAGAAGAAAAAGTAAAGAAATCAAATAAAAATGAAATAAAACAAAGAAAAAGAAATTAAAGAAACAAAAGTAGAGGAGACTAGGCTCCCAAACGTTCTTAAGCCTTTGGAGGCTGCTGGAACTAGTGGAGCTTAAAATCTTTGAGAGTCCACGGGTGCTCGTGTCGAGCGAAGCCTGAATACATCAACATGCCATGCGGTATAGGCGTTGCCAATTTCTTCGATGTAGTATAACCCAAAATCGAGCCCAGTGGCCACTAACTTCCTGAAGTTTTATAGTATGGGCAGCAAAGGTGGGATGGCCTTAGTTTCAGCAGCAGGAGTTTTAGTTTGGGATTGTGATGCAAGTGAAGGCAGTATGTGGACTGAGTCAGTAGGGGACAGGGGTAAATTGTTCTCTTGGTGTTCTTCCACTTTGCTTCCTGTCGACTGGGGGGTACTTCCTTCTTCTCCATGGAGTAGACAACTTCAACACACGATGTCGAGATTCCAATAATAAGTATCGTTGTGCTGCTCCTCTCTACCATGGTGTCACTTAGGCACTCTTCCTCTTGACTCCCTTCCTCTTGATGACTATGCTGATAGGTGAGCTTTGAGATGGATTGCTGCATGATGTCAATTTTCTTCTCAAGGTCACTTTGAAGCACATCTAATTTTTGGTTGAGAGAGCTCTCCACAGTATCAATCCTTCGACTTAATTGGGCATTGAATGTCTTACTTTGCTCTTCCTGAGGGTACCCACCGGCAGTAAGATCGGAATGGCTTGCTCGAATTTGGAAGTTAATTTGTGGTGATTGAAATTTGAGATGAAGAAGCATACTATGGAGGTGCATATTACAAAGATTTTGGTCTCGTAAAAGTTTAGGTGGATTCATATTAGGATTTGTAAATTTATATGGTGCGGTTATTTGGAGGCACCATGCACAAGAGCATACTCATCCATTGAGGTTTCATAGTCCCTCATGGACTTATATTGCATTAAAATTTCTCTCAGTGTGCTGACTTTCTTATTTCTTCCTCTAGATATTCCATTGGCCTCAAACTAATTTCCAATTCAATATTGGGCTCTAAAGAACACTGACTTTAATCCCTTGTCTTACCAGTTTCTAATCCACTTTGGAACATGGATTCTGCATAAAAGCAGGGCAACACAAGACAACGAAAAAATCACGCAGCAAATTTTTTTTTACGTGGAATGGCGAAGAAAAAGTGACAGTAAAATATAAAAAGAAATTCGCAATACTTGTGATGAGGATCACAAGTGTTCCTGAAACTCATCAAATGTACTTAGCGCAACTCCCGGCAACAGCGCCATTTGATTAGTGCCACGGTAGGTATGTGGAATCAACGAGTCCCATATCTGTCCACAAATCTGCTGGCATGAGACTCTTCTGATATAGATGACTCACAGGGTCGAACACGGGATGGGTTTTCTTCGATACAAATGATTTATTGTGTGAGATTAAAGAAAGCCCGGTGAATTTGGTTTGGATTTTAAAATGGTAGTAAAAGCGGGGGATTTTAATGGTAGAGGAAATAAACTAAGGTAAAATAAGAAGAAATAATAAAGAGGTCTCATGAGTATCTCAGGAATCTTAGGGCTTAGGATCCTAGAACGGCTGAGTTTAAGGGGTGTTTCCTAAATATTGGGAGGATTGGCATAGTCATCTCGAGCCAGGATCTTATTAGCTATAAAACCTAACTGAGAATATAATTATCATTTTAGAAAAATGACATTCATTAGGCATCAGAGTGGTCGCAAACGGTGAAAAATGGCAGATCTCCTGACTCACATTACAATGGGTAATAAATGATAACTAATGAACATCATGAGATCTAGTGATAAGCATCAGGTAGAAGCAAAGATTACGTCTTGACCATTCGACATGAATCGAAGGGATGCAAACCGGGTTAAAAGGAGAACCTGGCGAGTGGCCTCCCGACATGAAAAAGCAGAGGACCTCAGTAACCTCCGGTCTACTTTTGACGACCTTACGCTAAGGGAAGAAGAGGTTTGGCAAATCATCTGGGAGTTTGTCATCCTCGGATGGTGTTTGCATTTGCAGAAAATAGAAAATGAAAGAATGGGAAAGGTAGAGAGAAGAGAAGAAGCGGGGAAGTGAACCTTTCCGTCGTTTTTATTGATTAGTTGAAAGTTAATCTGGATTAGGGCTTATATATGCTTAGAATAAAAATTACAAAAAACTTGACCAAAATCATAAAGGTATTAAAGGGATGAATGTGAAGAGCAAAAGCGTAACAAAAATCTCAAGCATCAGCTAATTGAATGGTGTTTATTTGGATGAATAGTATCAAGCTCAAGTGAAACGATCTGTGCGAGGAAGCATTTTATGACTCAAATTTTGCTTCTCTTCTTTCTCTTCATACACTCCTTCTTTCCTTTTGATTAAATCACGCAATCTTAAATTGACTCAGTTCGTATTTGAATTATTTCGATAATTTTGTAGAATTATCTTGCAAAAACTACAAAATTAGTCATAAAATGAGATCAGTAGAATAGTAGGGACCTTAATGTGAAAATCGGGTTAATTATGCTGATTAGTACACGAAAAGTGCTCAAAACCTTAAATAAACAGGGTTCAAAATAGCACTTTTTGAGTACTAATCAACTGCCTATGTGAATATCTCTCGACAACCCAAAATCTACCCTTAGGATTTAGGTATTTTGCATCTCTACTCAATCCCAAAATCCTAAAGGCGCAATAAGCCCAGAATCCTGAATTTTTGACACAAAACCACTTGAGTCTCTTTGAAGTGACTGGCAGATTTGCTTGACATCGAATCATGAGTACACTTTAAATTTCTCAGCCTCATATCTTGAATAAAGAAGCTTACAAATCGGTCGGTAGTGATCGCAGTCAGAAATCATCAACAAGCGCCGAAGAATAGAATATAACATTTGTAGAAAGTGATTCAAACATCAAAATGAGAAAAATCGATTACCAGTTACATAACAACCGACTATCCGAAACCCTAGAAAACTGAAATCGGTTCATAAGCGCGGCGGCGCTGAGAAAACCGGGGTTCGTTAACCAACCATCAACTCACCGAAAACTTGTGGATGTCAGGTAACCGGATTCCACACTATTATGTTCCCTTTACCAGGACTCATAATTTAACCACAAAAATGGAGCCAAAGTCTCGCTATCTGGCTCTAAAAATCTGACGCGTACAACGGATAATAGCATGGCCATTCAAAGACCAAATATCATATAAGCTTTGTGACACTTTTAGGACCATCGGGCCAAAGGACCACATAGGGTCCATTTATCATCTTTCGAACCTTATAATGCACAAGGCTATAATGTCCTTAGTCCTTGGGTTTAATTACAAATACTTTTACACAAAACATATATCATCAGTTTGTTTATTATACACAAAGTAAGAACCAATGCTGTCGACTTTTCTTATGACGGCCTTGAGTGGCGTCGTGCCCTGCAAACTCCTATGCACAGAAGAGGTCATGACAGGGGGTGTGAGCAATGCTAGTAGATGAAGCTCCCTCGAAATTTCACTCCTACTTCTAAATTCGCATGATAGTCGTATCACCAAAAACAGGCACAAAATCCAAGATTATACGGCTTCTCTGATAGATTCCATGTACCATGAATGAGGATCGACTCCACCACATGTCATATATTGTCCTCACCAGGCTCCATCGACCGAGTCCCAACCCAGCTCCTATCACGATCTCAAGAGCATGCATGATAAATCCATCATTCTTGGATTACATCCAATGTTATTTCGAAAACAAATTTCTTTGTTTTTAGACCAAAATCTTTTTTGGATGTAACGCCGAATCCGAGAGATTATCTGACACATGGCTGCAGGGCGTATAGAGCCACCAGTGAAATTATAATATTTTTTGGGAGTTGTATTTAAAAGGATAAAAAAAATATGAAATGATAAATTTATGGAACAAGGATTGTGTGCAGAGATAAAATTACAGATTTATCATTAAACCAGATAGGATATATAAAGGCATAATTAAAGTAGAGATGAATACTTAATAGAAATTTGAAAGTTGATGTGCAAATCTCTTGGAGAGGAAGGACTAACATAAGTGAGGAAATAGGAGGCTATAAAAGGGGAGAGACAAACTAAAATCCATTTATCCTACCTGCGTTCTTGCCTGAGTTCATGTTTGGTAAGGAGAGAGAGAAAAGAGAGGGAAGAAGAGGAAGGAGGAGAAGGAGAAGAAGACCGAGGAAATCGGGTATATTTATTTGCCATGGACTCATGGGTCTTTTGATGTCTAGGGTTTTGGTATGGATTTCCATGTGGAGAATAGTTGGTCGCACAATAGGGTTTTGAAAGAGGTCACCGACCATGGATTTTTATTGAGTTATGTAGGTAAAACCCCGATTGGTAGAAAATAAACATGGGATCATCATAATTATTATGATTTTTAGAAGAATTGGTGGACCTTTGGGTGAATTCATGGGATTTTACCTAGGGTTTTGTGTTATTAGACTCCAAATTACAATTCAAGTGTTATGAAGTTGTTTAGATGAATTCCATGTTGGTTTAAGTGATAAGGAATGGGAAGTTGTATAGAGAAATTGGTACAAAAGAGCAACAAAAGAGCAGTGCAGGCAAAATTTCGGTGTACAAATCTGGTACCGGTACAGCCCTGAGCTCCAACTGTCTGGGTACAGTCCAGTATGCAGAGTATAGATATGATCTGACACATCTTTGATGCACGAGGTCAAGTGTCTGATGCAGTGTGAAATGCCCCGAATGTTATATTTTGAAGCGATGAAACTTTAAATTCCATCACTGCAGTTAGTATAGAGACATATTAAATGATTAAGAGAGGTTGAATAAGATTGGAACTCACGTGAAGCATCGCGATACACTGTGCACCGTGAAGCCGCCGCCTCGTGATATTAGTTAGATATGACTAAGTCACAGGAAGTCACGTTAAGTTATCGTTACGTGGGAAGTTAATGTTAATGATATTAGTTTGAGTGTAGGCTAAACAAAGGCGGAAAGTGTGGAATGGTGCTCGAGTTTATGACAAAGTGGAGTGTTCTAAACCTATTTCCGCCAGATACTAGTGTATTATTATCATATTTGTTTTTTACAACTGGCATTACAGTATTGATTTTAAGTTTAGTAGGCCATTTTCAAGCGAAACAAACAAGTAAGCAAAATCTGGTTTTGAATTAATGACCGTTTTTTAAACCAGCAAACAAACAATGGTTTCAGAATTCTTCAAGACCATATTTTATTAAAGCCAATAATGACGAGAATATTTGCGGCGGGGCCTAACAAAAATCACCAGGACATGAAACCGTAGAGTCGGAGGGTGTTAGTGTGTGCAGTGGTGTTAGGATCTCATGTACATGCATTTAGTTTGCAGTCAGTGAAAACTTAGTTATAAATCATGGCGTTTAAAGAGGGCCGTAGCCGCGTCTGTGGTATATAAGGTTAAAGGCGCTCTAACGAGTGTGTTGATGGCGACACCGCAGGTCAGTTCACCATATTCCCAGGAAAGGTGATGCGGACACATCATTCCACATACGTTAGTGCAGGCTCCGTGTTTACTAGAATTCGTAAGCAAGTATGAGCTCCGATTGGGTTGATGGTTATAAGCATGATCATCGATTTTGAAAAATCAGCATTGCAGTTGGCGACAGGACTCCGAAGCTAGAGATTTGATGCACGGTTGAGCCCAGGGCTCCGGCCGAGATTTAACAAGCGGTTGAGGCAGAATGGTTTTGATTTCAAAACGATCTGAGTTGGTATCAGTCTACCCCATTTTCAAAAGCAGCGATTTAGACCCGGGCTCACATGTTTGCAAAGTTTTGAAACTTTTTAAAGCGAAGATTTGAAATGTTTTATACATTTTTAGGAAATAGGAAGTTTATGAAGTTTTTATAAACTCTTAAGTAAGCAAAGATTAAAACGTAAACGAAAATTAAGAAGAAAGTTTTCCTAGCTTTTAAGAAAAGCAAAGAAAAACCAAACAATGATAATGTAACATTATAAACTTACAAAAGCAAGCAGAGTACATGAAGTTTTGAAATGTTAAAGTAAGCTAAACCGAAACAGGAAATATTCAGCGTAAAGAGAGTTTCTGAGTTTTGAGATATTTTCGGAAGAAATGAGCCTTATAAAAGTAGCTACTTTCCCTTTGAGGCCTCGTTTGCTCATTATTTTGAAATGTTTTGAAACTATTTTCAGTGCGAGGCCTCTCAGGACATTGGATGAGGTGGGATTCTCGATATTTATTGCAAATAACATATTAAGAATATTTGTAGGAAATACTTTGTAATTTATATATTGGAACTTATGTATGTACATGAGTATGAGTTTGAGGAAATGTATAGGATTAAGTTTGCCATATTTGGATAAAGTATAAATTGTATATCAGGATTTGGAATTTAGCTTCCTATATACGGTCATGTATCTTTCTTTGGGGATTTTTTTCATATCAGGAGTTTTACCAAATCTTGCAGGTTGGAAAAGAAAGAAAAATTTTATCAGTTTTTAAGCAAACAATAGGAAGCAGCTCACGAGATTTCTAGATGATTCAGAGGGAATGCTTAGTGAGTTTGCAATGGAGTGTGGCTTCACCGCATGTACAGTGGGGGTGGGGGTGTCGTGGATATTCACCTCAATGATCAATTACTGTTTCAAAAATCACTTGTGTCTTTTATGGGTTCTGCGAGATTTCCAGGGTCCCACATTAAAAACCAGCAAACCTTCCCACACTTTTCTGAACTTTCACGATGGATCCATATATGTAACGAAAAGATAACAGGATCCTTACTGACATAATTTCATTTTCCATTTTCAAACACGTAGCTCAAAACTGGACATTGTCATTTTGAGCACTTCACAATCAACACAAACCGCAGTCTTAATTTACAACCATGCAAACCGTGGAGCTTTGTGGAAGTGATCAAGATGCGGATTCACCACCCATTAACCAAAGATAAGTGATAGCCAATGACCATTCACTTTGTTTACTAATGCTGATATCCCATTGCATTATGAAATGCAGTGTAATTTCACACCTTGATAAAAACATACACATTCTCAATTGTACATATTATAAGGATGAAATTTGTGACTCACACCATATCATCTCTAAAATTCCTCACCAACTCCTCACATATATGCAGTCTTGAAAACCCCAATTTATATTCATCAGTAGCCAATTTTTCAAGCAAAAGCTTTTTGTTTTATAAATCAAAATCAGCATTAGGAAACTCAATGTCCATATTTCTGAGTCTATAGTGGCTGTTTTTGTGGGTTGTGAATTTCGGGAGGTTTCACCTGGGGCTTCGTCGCTGTAACCCGACACTTTTGCACGAACTTTCGCCATTGGATACATATGTCTAACCCGAGAATCTGGGTTTTCACGAGGGATATTATCCCTTGCTACTCCTCAACACATATTTTTCATTTTCCTTTTTCTTTTATACTGTGAGACTCATTTGGGACGATGTCCTTTGAAACCCACCTAATCCAAACACACCAAATAGTTAATAGGTTACCAACTATGCACTCACCGTTTAATGCAATGTCCATAAGTGCTTATACGTAGGGTATTGCATGTTATATCATATCACATGCATAATAGATGCTGCATCGAATGACACAATCCACACCACTTCTGATGTCGTGGAATGATCATCACACATATGACCCCATAAATCATTTTCATTCTGTCAATATATATCTGACATATAAGCGATATTCGCGCTCTGACACATCATTACGTAGTCGAGCAATAAAGCCACACACCAGGCAAGCCATGCCAATGGCATTGCAATACACAATTCATGCATATCGTGCATTCAGGTACACATATTGACAGCCACGGAGTCATACATTTATCAAGTAGTGGCAAACTCACAATCAAGCCTTGTCATGGTCATTTTACATATAAGCTCATCTCATATCCAACATATTTAGAGCACACACATTGACACACTGAACCGTCACTCTTAATTGAGCGTGGCATATGATCCTCGAACACGATTATGGCATAGAGGCGTACAAAACATTTCCACAACAGGCGCAATAGACCCTTCCGAATGTGGTTGACGAATTTGAGAAACTAGTCCCTGGGTCCGAAATGGACACGAACCATTAAACCAACAAGTTTGGGGTCTGGAAACGGACTTAGGAAACTTGGAGTTATGGGGTAAGATTTGGAGTGATTCAAAGCTAACATCAAGTTTTTGGAGATGGGGCTACAATTTCTTTATAGGATACTACTTTTTGCAAGTGAAATAGAGTCGAATCCTGGACAATGGCCCATTGAAAGCAGGGGGCGACTGTGGTGCGGAAAATGGACCATGGCAGGTTATAGGGTCCAATTTAGGTGATTCAAAGCCTAACCTCAATTTCAACTTGACTCTGATTATAGTGAAGAACACACAGTCAAATTCCTATTTTCTAACGAAAATTCATTGAAATTGGGACATCACATATACCGAGGTCAACGAGGGCGATATTCTTATAACTCATTATTTTGCCAAAGTACACTACGGAAAAATAGTAAAGCGACCCTTAGGGCATTAAAACTAAACGAGCAATACAGAATGGAAATAAACCAAGTAAGAAGAATCCCACTATGCAGGCGTGAAACTCTAGGAGTCCATGGACACTTCCCTCGGCAAAAACCTTTGATTTCACGAAATCCTCGCTTGAATCCTCGAAGAAATCCCGTGTTTGTTGTACACCTCACAGCAGCCCTCGTAAGATGGGTGAACTTCGTTCTTGATTGCATTAATTCCAGCAAGACTCAGTAGATCGAAGAAGTTTGGATTTTTCTTTTTTTCTCTCTCTCTCTCTCACGATAAAACTAGAAATGGTATTTCTCCCAAAAAATGATTTTAAAACCTTTGTCCTTTCACTTAAGTTGGACATGTGGCGTCGCATACGATGTCCACAACCGTCGATTAGTTTTGTCAACAATTTATTTTTATCTCAGTTTAAGTTCAATTTATTTTAAATGAACTTAACCCAGGTGTACACAGCTCTAAAGTTCTCATAAAATCTTGTCTCTAGGAGTCACTGACCTTTAATTACAGGAAATCATGAAAAATCCATTTATCTCTCGGTTGTGAATTTTCTGAGTAATTAGATTTATGACGAATCCAACGGTGAAGTTCATTTCATCATCGAGATCTAGAAAAATTTCGACACCCTTAAACCATTTTGGCATTTTACTATTTTGCAATTGGAAAAGAAGTCAAACGCCCGAGTTTCTGATACTTGTGGAGATCGACCATGAGAATGAGGAAACATAAGAGGAAGTGTTAGATTAATTTATTAATTATGGACTAAGCATAATCATTTTACAATTTTACTTGTATAATTGTGCATGATAATTATGAGTCATTTATGGGATGGTTTAATATTAGCTAGATATAGGCCCATGGTTCTATCTTCTCCTTTGCTTTGGTAAGCCCATTGGACCAGCTCAGGTGACCCCTTATACTATATATATAGCCTCTCATATACACATCGGATATAGAAATATTTTATTTTAGCTTGTTTATTAAAATGCGGAATGTATATAAAATGAAGCCAACAAAAACTTTTTTGACATTTGTTGTTTCTGTCTGATTTCTTATGGATACTTAGATGAACAAATTGAACTTTATTTTATTTTATTTTTGATTTATTTCTCTGTTCCATTGATTGTTAAGATATGAAACGGTAGTTTTATTTATTTTTAGATATTTTTCCAATAATCAAACAAAGTGTAAATTTATTTATTAATCTCTTTTTTTTTAGGATTATTTATGAAGGTATTTTTTGGAGCCAAATTTTACGATTTTTTTGCCATCACTTTACTTTTTACTCCATTATATTAAATTTATTGTGGAACAAAAATTGAATTTTACCAATTTGTAATCTTGACTAGTTTTAACATATTGTTTTGCCAATTTATGTTTTATGTTATTTGAATTATTTATAGATTAATATTGTGAATAATTTATTTTCTTGTATTTAGGTAAAATTGAGAAATGTTAATCTTAAGAGCTTACCCTCTCGTGAGTTTGAGCATATCGAATATTTTGGAATTGATGTACAAATTGTAATTTCTCAGATCTTGTGCATCAATTTTCACGAATCCATCTGAGATAATTGAAGTTATCCTATCGATGTCTTTATTATTTGGTAGGATTCTTAGTTTGGTGTAAAGATTTCATTAAGTGTCATGAACCGCATAATTTTACTATCCTATAGGTGGGAAATTGACGCATTTAGTTGTAATGATTTAGTAGAGTGCTCTTACTTGTATAGATCTTTTTGTATTTTATAATTATCCTTGCATTTGAAGTGACCACTTTTGTGGGTCATTTGGTAAGCCAAAGAATGAAGCAATCTGCATGTCTTTGTTTTACATGTATTTTTGACTTTGCTCTCTTGTTTATTCTTCAATTTTGAGCTTTCCTCAATTCTTTGTCATCACGAAACTTAATAGGGATAATTACAAGAATGGAAAAAATGAGCTATTTGATAATCATTGGGTGAATGTTTGTTTTGAATCCAATATCATTAGTGTGTCATCTAATACTTGGTAGTTAGATAGTGGTGCTACAGTTCACGCTTGCAATTCTATGTAAGCAGTGATAAGCAGAAAAAGCCTAACTAGTTTGGAGCAGTATGTGTACATATGGAAGCTGATGTTATATGCCGAAACGGGGAAAATTCCATTTTTAAAAGGGCAAAGCGGTAAATTAATAAGCTATAGTACGGGTGAAAATTTTGAAATTTTCTAGATATCGAATGCAAAGCAATTTTAACGTTGGTCGTCTACGCCACAAAATCAATTACCTAATTGAATTTAGAGATGATTAAATTCCGCATTTTAAGGATTGCCCAGGTGTGGTGACACATGGATGGTGCCATATATGGCATGGCGGAGTTCTGCCACATGGAACAATGGGAGAAAGACACATGGCATGAGCCATATGAGTGGAAGGTGCCGGCATGTCCATGTGACATGACGCGGCACATTAGCTCACTTTAGTGACACTGGCACATGATGGATATTGAACCATATAGAGAACACATGGCCATGAGAGAGAGGAAGGAGAAAGGGAGAGCTTCCTCGAGAATTAAACAGAAAAAAAATTTTGGTAGAGGAAAGATAAGGGAAAAAGAGATAGAGAAAAAGAAGAGGAAAAAGCAAAGAGGGAAAAAGGAAGGAAGGAGAGTGCGTGAGAGAGAGGAGACAAAAAAGGAGCGACCTTCCGCCGTGATCCAGTGGGCGGCGGTCGAGTGGGGTCGGGACGAACCACTGGGATTGGTTCAGGCTGTCCCGAGTACGATTTCGTCACTTTCTAAAGGTAGGGTTCCACTACCGATTTATCTTATAGTGGCCATGTAAGGGCCATTTTGGATTCGACTCTACAATCTTGGGGGCATGTTCGATGCGATGAGGACCCGAATCCGGTGTTCGGGGCTGAATTCCTAGTTCTCTTGGCTGCAGGTGTGTAGCCTTGGTTTATGACCTAGGCGTGGTTGGGCATCCGGCTGCTCGAGACCATGGATAGATTGAGTCTATCTTTTGAGAAGATATTTGTGGTTTAGGGTGAGTAAGTGTTGGCCAAGGTGTGATCGCCAGATTTTAGAGTCTACGCGACTGAACACCGCTCCACCGGGGCGTTTCAAATGGTAGCCGACTTGGACGGCGCGCTTTCTCATCTGAACGCTGGGTTGCAGCGTTCTTAGACTCTATGAAAAGATCTTTGCGTATAGAATTTAACATATTCTAGTGAATGGCATTTGGTGCTCATAGTTTTATGTGTTCTCTGCTCTTTTCAAAGAGTTGTGTGGATGGTTGTGGGCATTGTTTATGCCACAATTGGTAAAGGATGCCAAGTTATCTTTGCGTATATGATTGATGCTTGGTGTGATGTGTAGTGCATGAAGGTAAGATCACACATGTTGATTATATGGAAGCATATTTGAAATATGTGTGATAAGCATATTGGATTATTGAATGGATATAAATTATATGTAAACCGATAGTTATCCATGATACTTGGCAGCATGAAATATGATAGTTTTGAATTATTTGCTGTGTTCACGTAATTTGTGCATGGCATACCAGGAGATGCATGCGATAAGGTGTGCATTTCATTTATGCACGAGACCGTAGCATGACATGGAGTGTGAGTCGTGGTAGAAGATTGACCTTTGTGTTTGGGTATTTGATGGTGGACTCGGTAAATTGGGACCAAGCGTCGAATGGAACGTTCCGCAAATTATATAAAAAGAAAAAAATGAAAATCGTGTGTTTGGGTATGGCAAGTAGGGATAGATACCATCAGATTGGCAAGTATTCTTGGATAAACATATGTATCCGATGATAAAAGTTCGCGAGAGTAACCATTAGAGTGCGAATCTCTGAAGAGACCTCAGAAATTCTCTACCCACAAAAACACACGGGACAGTAAAAGCAGTGAATATATGAGTTTCAATGATTTGATTTATAAAACAAAAAGCTTTGTTTTTACGGGAAAAATAGTCTGTTGATGGAACATAAATGTGGTTTTTGCCATAGCATATGCATGTGAGGAGTCGAGGAGGACTCGGGACATGGGACAGGGCAAGTCACATTCTCATCCATGGCATGTAGACATTTGAGTAGGAATGTGTATGCTTTTACTTGAATGTGTGAATGGAATTGGATGTGCACTTAGGTCAGCTTGGTATTGTATAAGAGTGTTGTAATAAACTCTTATGGATTATGTTGATATAGTTGTATATTATGGATATGGACAGATGGGCCCTGTGTGGTCATTACTACTTATGTTGAGACCTTAGATGGGTCATGAATATGTTATAGGTTTGTATATTCGTGCAGAGCTCCCTTAGATAAAAACTCTTTGATTTTTGTGAAAATATGGATTAAAGATAAATAGGACATAGCGATCACGGTATCGGGTCACGATATCCCGCGAGTTCCGCGGTTGGCGGGTTGGTGGCGGACCCCCCAGTTTTGGGCGTCTGCGATCTGAATTCAAGTTGATTTTCTATAAGTTGTTAGATTACAGCTCAGTACAGGAAATTTTTTTGAATTGAAGGATGTAAAACCTAGGAAAAATTTAATTTTTCTAAAAGAGAGAAATGGAAAAAAATAGTAAAAAATTTAGGAAATGGATTTCGAGGCTTGGAAGAATTTATAGTTTGATCTTGGATAATGACAGGCTATCGTTTGGATTCGTCTCGCGAAATCTAGGTTACCTAGAAAATTTTGGTAATTCAGGGCGGTCAGTTTTTCGATTTTTGACTGGCAGCGTCTAGTGACTCCCAGGGCCGAGATTTTTGCTGAGAATCTGGGGAGTTAGAAATAACTTCGAGAGTTAAGTTCATTTAAAATAAATTGAACTTGAGCTAGTGAAAAAAAAAAATTGTTTAGGGGTAAAAAGCAGACTCTCGGGCCAGGTTGTGGACATCCAGCGTCTTCATGAGCCACCATCATCCCGACAAGTGAGTTAGAACAAAAGAATAGCCAAAATGGGGATATGAGGGCAAAAGAAAGCCCATTTTCTGCCGATGTACATATGAGAGTGAGAGGAGAAGAGAGTAGAGGCTCAACTTTATCTCTCGATGCAGGGGTTAATTGCGGTTTTAGTAGGAGTGGGCAAAATTATCTGACGAGGAGCTACGAGTGATTACTGAAACAAAGGATTTTGTCGAAGATTCAAGCAAAGAGTTCGGGACATCATGTGTTTTGGGTCTCCAGGACTTCTGAAAGCTTCGTCTTCTTTTTAAGAGGTATGGATTCTTCCTATTTTGGTTTATTTTCCATTCTAGGGTCTGTTTGGTTGGTTTTATCTTACCAAAGGTTATTTGGCCTTTTTTTCCTTAAGGGGAATTTGTTGCTTGTAAAATAATGGGTTCATGGGAATGAGTACCACTGACTTTTGACTGCTCTTTGATGTCCAGTTTTTTGGGCTGATTTTCGATTAGAAAAAGGGAAAATATTGACTAGTATCCTTCCAGGAAATTGTAGCTCTATCTGAGAACTTGATGTTAGACTTTTGAATCACCCAAATTGGACCTCTATAACCCAAGTTATGGTCTATTTAATTTCCGGAATTGTCATAGCTTTGTATCAGAGCATAGGTATACGAATACCTAAGGCTCGATGGGCATGGGTCTAGGACATACGGTTGTAGTACAAAGCTAAGGTATGTAAATTACTTGGAGCTCAATGTTTAGTACAAGCATCACATCTTGGTATAGCTTAGTGTTAGGGCTTAGGTTTTGATTACCTAGTGCTTGGAATCTGATGCCAGTGTCACAGCTTGGTATCAGGGTCTAGGTAGGTGATTACTGATGAGTGTAAAACTCATCTCTTTTTAATCCATTTTTTTGGCATGTTTTTAATAATTTTAGATCTATTTGCATGCCCAATTATGGAATATTCACCAACTTTTTTTTTTCCAGGAATTAATTGAAAACAGAGATAAAATAAGAGAAAAATAAACAAAAGATTAGAAGCGGCCGTCGATGTCGCGACACAATTTTATATGTCGCGGCCACAAAAATTCAAACGGGCTAAAGGAAAGCTAAAGGAAATATGTCATAGCCAGTAACTAAATGTCACAACAAAGCTTTACATACCAAGGCTGGAGAGTTTCCCAGGTCACTGTGAAAGTTTTTGTCGCGACAGGACTTGAAGAAGATTTTGAAGAAAACTATCATGACAACCCTGAAATCTGTCACGACATACTTTAGGTAAATGGAAAGGAATTGTGTCACGACATTATGTCCTATGTCGCAACATAAAAGATGAAGACTAATGGATGAACTCTGTCGCGACAAGAGACAATTTTGTCGCGATAGAAAATATCAAGAAGGCAACATTAGTCAGCTAAGACAAGTGTTTTTATGTTGCGACAAAGTTTCCAATATCAAGCCAACTCAAGGAAGAACTGCTGTCGCAACATAACAGTCAGAATTCACAACTAAGAGCAACATAATCTCTGTCGCGATAAAGATTATTTCTATCGCAACCAACAAAACATGAAGGAGGTGAATTCCCTGTCATGACAAGATGCTGAAGAACAACACAAGAAGAATGACAACAAAGAAATTCTTGTTGCGACATAATCAAGAGTCAAGGCAAAAACCCGTGGCCGGCGACAAAGAAGTTTTGTCGTGAACAATAAAAGTTATGAATGATAAATTTTTGCCTTACTCGAGAAAAGTAGGTCGTGACAGAAATTGAAGAAGACTTGAGCATGGCCAAGGCAATTGTGTCGCAACATATAATTCTATGCCGCGACAAACAGCTTAGCAAGTGACAAGAACAAGAGAAGAAAAGTTTGTTACGACCAAAGAGTTTCTTGTCGCGATAGAAAATTGATAAGGACTTAAAGAAATCCTATCACAACAGAGAAAACTCTGTCATGACAAAGTTGCTAGGCTGAAAAACAATTGTTTGTCGAGACAAGGAAAATTATGTCGCGACAAACTCCAGTAGAATAAGGACATGAGAAGTTAGGTGCAAACAGGTTTTGTGTCGCGACACAAGGCATTCCTGTTGCGACAAGAACAAGACTACTGAATACAAATTATGTCGCGACATTGTCAAAGTATGTCCTGACACAATCCAAGAGCAAGCCCAGAGAATAGGTCGCGACAGAATACAAGAAGCTACAACAGAGGCAGTGACAAAGACTGAAAGCTTTGTCGCGACATACCTTTTTATGTCGCGACAAAGAGACCAATTGGGCTAGAATTCTAGGAGTCCACAAGGCAATTAATGAAGTGAGGCCCAACATTGGAAAGCCTATAAATACACACTTCTAGGACAATGTGAGCAGCTTTCGGCGGCTCCAGGATTTCTAGGTGGTTAAAGACTTGTACATTTTTATTTATTTTTTATTTTTTTGCCTTCATTTTAGTAGATTTAGCTCTGCAAGATAGTTTTATTTTGCTTGTTTCCTTTAATTTTCCGATTTGGGTATTGCATCATGCAAATTTTCAGCCGGTATTTCTTTATAAATCCTTCTTTTCATTTACTGTTTGATTTAAATGGATGCTAGAAGGTTTCTGGAGTTCATTTATTTAAGTTTGTTTATGATTTTAGTGAATTTTCCTAATCAATTAGTCACTGATATGAGTACCCCAGTTTTGAAAAGTTGACCTCATTAGAAATGGGTCTTTGATGATAGTCATTTTGCTGCATAAGGAGGAAGAAAACCTTAATTAGAATTCTTGAATTTATTTTATTGGTATTGTTTATAAATTTACTGTTCTCAGTTTTAGTACCGTGTACCCAATGCAAGGTACTGTATCTCACTCTGATTTCCAGGAGGCCCTCTGAGTGACATGGAGATGGAGAATTCTGAGAGTGTAGAGAAGTTCCTTGTGGGTATGGTAGACTAATACTATGGAACTAATGAACTTTGAATGATTACTTAGATAGATCACCAACTTACTTATAAGTTGACATAGGTTGAATGAAGTATCTGTTTAACCACTCATAGGTCTCTCCTCTTTATGATGAATTGATTCTGATCCCGTGTTAGCTGAGATCTAATCAAGGAGATGGAAATTTACATAAGAAGTGTAGGATGAGGTGTCAATCAAATTGGAGAAGGCTTGCAAGATCTTGTCTATGGGGGTAAGAATTCTTTAGTCTTAAGATCTGAGTATGAAGTACTGAAAAGGAAAAATACTTAATTCTTAGAAAGAGAGTTATATTTACAAGTAACTGAGTAGAATCATGTCTTAGAAATGAATATGAACCTTTAATCAAAGGAAAGTATCATAAGGGAGAAATCCAAACCATACTACCTTGCATCTTTGACAAACTTAGTTTTCCAATTGATGGCTGAGCTCTAAATTGAAATGATGCAGAAATTGATTATTATTATCATATCCATGTCCAGTTTTGTCTCACTCGGTGAATCCTCAACCCCAATTTTATTAAAATTTATGCTTGTATATTTAAGATTTCAGTCTAGGACTACATTTAAGTCCTCTTATCATCATATCAGTGGATTTAAAATAGTAATGATTCGAGTAGTTGGGTACTAGTCTTTTTTATTTATCGCTTGTCCTTATGGGAATGATATCCGACTTTAAATATCCACTTTCATTTATCAGACGACCCGTGCACTACAAAGGATCGAGACCACAAGCACAAATTTTAAATGAGTCATCTTACAAGAGAGAATAATTCCATCTTTTCATACATATGAAAGAATGGTCTCAACAAGTTTTTGGCATTGTTGCCTCGATTAGGTAATAAATTTTTTGCACAAGTGTTAGAAATTTGGTCTATACACATTTCGTCAACAAGTATTTAATACTTATCATTTGTGATTGGGATAATACTCCTTTGGTGACAGTGTCATAAATTTGTATATATCATTTGGTCTTATCAATTACCTAGGAGTTTATGGGACGCCTGCATGCATCGTGTGTTCAATGTTGTGCTTTGATATGTGTTGCATGATTGTGATTGCGTGATTGTGTGTTACAATTATGGATATATATATAAGGTTACACGGCGATGTATATAGGAAAAGGTGAACACTAGGTTAGAGAACATAACCTTAGGGGTTCGGGAAATAAAGGAACATGATGGTTCGGGAACTGATGTTTGCTAGTGTTTGGCAATATGCACCACTAACGAAATAAGAAAATGGCATCTCAGTTGGCTATTTTACATGTGTAGATGGCAAGTCGAGGACGAGGACGTAGAGGTCGTCCATGGGGCAATAGCCAACCACCACTTGTTTTTTACCAGCAGGCCTTTATAGAGGCTATAGGCACTTCGGTCGCTACTTTGCACAAAGCAAAGTGTTTCTAGTATGGTGGAGAGCTTCCAGGAACCTCCATAAGTTTAAGACAAACCATCCTCCAACATTCATAGGAGCGAGGATCCAACGGTCGACTCATCAAGTTCCGATGCATCGAGAAAATATTGGAGGCCATGTAGATCACCTCCGATGCCACAAAGAGAAGGCTGACAACATTCTAGCTAGAGGGTGAATCCAAAGTATGGTGGGATTAGGTCAAGGCCTCAAGGGACATAGAGGCAATGACGTGGGGAGAGTTCCATGAGCTATTCATGGGCAAATATTTTTCGGCAGCTGTTAGACAAGCAAAGGCCTGGGAGTTCCTAGAGTTAAAGCAAGGAACAATGATAGTGTTAGAGTACGTGGCTAAGTTCACCGAGTTAGCCCGGTTTTCTGATGATTATGTACACCATGCGCTAAGGTGAGAGGGAAATCTACATATCCGTTGTCCATCCGGGGCAAGATTGTGATTCTCCTACAGAGGTGAACTCATGGTTAGGACAACTATGACCATAGAGAGAGAGAGATTGATGACGCACCTGAAAGCATCCGTGGATAGTCGGTGCTAGTGAGAATAGCAGGAGAATCGCCTTTTCTAGCTTGGGGAAGAAGTAGAGGACTTCTGCTTCACGAGGATTTTAGGGATAAGGCCGAGGTTATTAGGGCAAAGGCCAAGTCAAGGCATCTAGCCAGACGGGGCAGATGACATGCTATCACTACCACCAGCCTTGACACATGAGATGGGATTGCCCATAGAGGTGGACTGTATTATGGGACACCTCTACCCAATCATCGCATGTGGCAGACATAGCCTGCCTCTCCTTACACCAAGATAATAAGGAACTAAGACGTCCCAAGGCGCAGATGTGATGACTCATATTTAATGTAGAGGCCAGGCATGGGTCGAGATCGGCATGGGCTCACAGTCGGAACCTTTAGGGGACCTAGGGCGTGTCTACGCCATTACACTCATACCGAAATGACAGATCGCCGTAGAGTGTTTCTACTGGCCAACGGGCGAGAGTAGTCATGCCTGACTCAGAAAGCATATGCATGTGATTGTGTGTGCTAGTGTGTGTGAATTTAAGGGATAAAATTCTATTAAGGGGGGAAGAATGTAAAACTCGAGAAAAATTTAATTTTTCTGAAAAATGGAAAAATCAATAAAATTGTCAAAATGGTTCAGGGAAGCCTGAAAAGTTTTCTAGATCTCGGATGATGAAACAGACTTCACCGTTGGATTCCTCTCGTAAAATCTAGTTATCTAGAAAAATTTTGTCGAATTCCGAGACAAATGGATTTTTCACGATTTTCGCAACTCGCGCTCAGTGAATCCTGTGGACGTGATTTCATGAGAATATCGAGAGTTAGGAAATAACCTGCTAAGTCTATTTAAAAATAAATCAATGATGAACCAAGACAAAATAAATTGCTCTGCAGTTCAACCCGAACTGGTCGTGGACACATGGCACGATATGGGCCACATGTCCAACTTAAGTGAGTTAGAACAAAAGAGGGGAAAAATGGGGATTAGGGCAAAGAAAGCCCATTTTTCCTGCAGTGTACACGAGAGAGTGAGATAGGAGAAGAGAGAGTAGAGAGAGAAGCTCCAACTTCTCTCTACGATCTATAGAGTTCGATCGCTTGGTTTTCGTCGGGCTAAGAACTGAAGTCCATTTACGCGACGAGAGTGACGCGTGGGTGAAATAAAGGATTTCGCCAAAGATTCAAGCGAAGAGCTCAGGACATCATGGATTTTGGGTCTCCGGGACTTCCGAAAGCTTTGTCTTCATTCCAAGAGGTAGGGATTCTTCTTACTTTGATTTATTTTCCATTCTAGGGGCTGTTTGGTTGAGTTTTAATGCCCTAAGGGGCTGTTTGGCCGATTTTTCCCTATAATAAGCCAAAATAATGGCTATAAGAATAGTGCCTCATTTCACCCTATAATGATGTTCAATTTTTGGGGCTGATTTTCGGTTAGAAAAAGGAGAATATAGACTAGTATCCTTCGGTAAATTGTAGCTCCATCTGAGAATTTGATGTTAGGCTTTTGAATCACCCAAATTAGACCTCTGTAACCCAAGTTATGGTCCGTTTTTCGAGACTACCACAGGCTGCCCTATTTTGGCCGAATTTACTATCCAGATTTTTGGTTAGGAAAAAGTGAGAATTTGGACCAGTATCCTTCAAGGAAATTGTAGCTCTATTTGAGAAATTGATGTTAGGCTTTTGAATCACCCAAATCGGACGCCTATAACTCAAGTTATGGTTTATTTTTTGAGACTGCTACAACTTAGGCTGTTTAATGGTTTGTGTCCAGATTTTGGGATTGTTAAGGGGCTAGTTTTCTGAACCGAGTTCATAACTATCATGTGGTTTGTTATGGCTTGTTGTGTGGAATGTTTTTGTGGGCATCTCTATGCCACAATTGGTCTTGAAGATGAGGTTGTCATTGCTTGAGTTTGAATGACATGATTGGTAATAATTGATTGGATGTCAATATGTGTGTCCTAATGTATTGACACGTGAAGAGTATGTATGTGTGTATGAATATGTTGACATGATTTGTGTGATTTATTTGGAAATTGTATGTTGATTGATATAATTTTCCAAATGATGCATGGGTGTACTACATGAATGAAATTGTCTATATAGCATCCATATATATATATATATATATATATATATATATATATATATATATATGGTATATATATATATGTGACATGGCATAAGCATGAAATGGCATAATTGTATCGGTATATGCACATATCCATGAAATGGGTGCGGTGTATATTGTTGTCATTCGCTCATTCTTGGTGAATGGGTAGTTGGACTCCTGTGACTGGATGACGCTCCAATAGAGTTCCACCCGCTTGCATGGTTGTAAATCAACAATGCTTGGTGTTGAATGTACGGGCTCGGAAAATGGGACAACGTCCTAATTTAGTCGCACGGTTTGAAAATGGAAAATGAAATTATGTGCCGAGTGAAAGCTCCATTATCTTTTTGGTTTCACATATGAATCCACCGGTGAACGCCAGTAAAAGTGTGGGAAGGTTTACAAAGCCTATGATGGGACCCTGGAAAATTCGCCACCCATAAAAGACACATGGATTTTTTAAAACAAATGATCATTGAGGTGAACATCCAAAAAGCTTTTAGTTTGAAAACAAACGAAATTTATTTTGTAATATGATAATTGGATGTAATCCAAGAATGATGGATTTTATCACGCATGGTACTCCTCAGTAGAATGGGATTGCAGAGAGGAGGAATCACACGGTTCTTGATATGGTGTGATGTATGCTTGTTAATTCCTCACTACCTGAGTTCTTGTGGGGTTAAGCTTTGAAAACTGCAACATCTATTTTGAACCAAGTGCCTAGTAAGTCTGTTCCTAAGACTCCGTATGAGCTATGGTCATAGAAGAAGCCTAGTCTTCGTCACTTCCATGTTTGGGGTTGCAAGGTAGAAGTGAGACCATTCAACCCACAATCCAAGAAATTTGATCCAAAAACCATTAATGGGTACTTTATTAGTTATTATGTGGGATCAAGAGGTACCGACCTTTATTGCCCGTCGCACACCACCAGCATGATTGAGTCAGGTCGAGCTATCTACTTTTAGGATGATATTGGTACAAGCCAAGGGCCAAGAGAAATTGTGTTCAAGGAAAACCCAGTTTTTATTCCTGTGTCTATTGCTTCTGCTCCGATTTCTAGCCCTGTTGTTTACCAGCATCCAGTAGCCACTACCGATGATGAATCAATTGAGGATATAGATCCAGTAGCCCTAGATGTAGATCCAAAGTAGCCTTAAATGTAGCCATGGATATACCTTCAAGAGAGGGTCGCAGGCCTGCAGCCCATGAATTTTAGGATGACTATATTGTCTACTTATAGGAGCTTGAGTATGATGTTAGTGATGTATAAGATCCAACTACCTACAAAGAAGCCATTATTAGTCCTCAAGTTTAAAGCAGCTCCATAAATCCATTTATGGTTTAAAGCAGGCTTCTAGGCAATGGTATCTTAAGTTTGATGAAATTGTCACCGCCAATAGTTTTAAGGAGAACATCGTTGATCAATGCATATATATGAAGGTCAGTGGGAGCAAATACATATTCTTGGTTTTATATGTTGATGATGTTTTGCTTGCAGCTAATGATACTGACTTAGTGGTTGAGACAAAGCAATTATTGTTTAGTCATTTTGATATGAAGGATCTTGGGGAAGCATCTTATGTCTTGGGCATACAGATACTTCATGATAAACCTAGTGGCATTATGAGATTGTCTCAATAGACGTATATTGAACTCCTTCTAAAAAGGTTAAATATGCAATCATGTTCTTCTGGTAAGGCACCAATTGTAAAGGGTGATAGATTTTCCAAAGGCCAATGTCCTCAGAATGATATTGAGAGATTAGATGAAAGCAATCCCTTATTCTTTAGTTGTGGGCAGCCTGATGTATGCTCAAGTATGAAAACGCCTTGATATTGCCTTTTTTGTTAGCGTGTTGGGTAGGTACTTGAGTGATCTCACAAAGCCACTGTAGTTTTTACTTAAGAAAGTTTTCACAGGTAACTTCAAGGTATCATGATCCTATGTTGAAATATCAGTGTACCGACACTCTTGAAGTGGTTGGTTTTAGTGATTCCGATTATGTAGGCTGCGTGGATGATAAAAAGTCCACTTCTTGTTATATCTTTATGATGGGTGAAGGAAATGTGTCATGGAAAAGTGTCAAACAGACACTTACAACTTCTTCTACTATGGAGGCAGAGTATGTGGCGTGTTGTGAGGCTACTTGTCATGCAATATGGTTGTGGAACATCATTTCAGCTTTAGAGGTTGTTCACTCCATTTCTAGATGGCTGAAATTGTTCTGTGATAATTCTACAGTTGTATCTCTCTTTAAGAAAAGTTGGAGCACTTCTTGCTCCAAGCACATTGATGTGAAGTTCTTTTTTGTGAAAGAGAAAGTTGCAGAGTTCCTCATTTTAGTTGAGCACACGCCTACGACTAGCATGTTGGAAGACCCACTAACTTATGGGTTACCTCTTTGTGTGTTTCAAGAACACGTCACCCGCATGGGATTGTTAGGAGCCTAGACTTTTTGTTTCAGTGGGAGTTTTGCCATTTTATGTATTTTGTAGGGAAAGCTCATGTTTTTTCGTTATTACATGCAATATTTTTGACGCTTTGTCATTATCTATGATTTTTTGTATCATTTTTGACCGTATGAATGACGTAATGACGCTTCTATTGAATAAATACTCTTTTCATTGAAATGCTTATAGATTAGTAGCACCTGATTATGTACGATTTATGCGTCCTCTCGGTGTATTAATTATATATGATTGGTTATGGCTATGTAAGTCTCTTTTTGAAGCATTTGAGTTATGATTTTGATTAGTAACGCTTGATTATGTATGATTTATGCATCCTCTCTGTGCGTTAATTATATATGATTGGTTATGGCTATGTAAATCTATTGAGAAAGCATTTGAGTTATGATTATGTAGTCCAAGTGGGAGAATGTTAGATTAATTTATTAATTATGGACGAAGAATAATCATATTACAATTTTAATTGTATAATTGTGCATGTTAATTATGCGTCATTTATAGGATGGTTTAATAATTAAATAGCTATGGGCCCATGGTTCTATCTTCTCCCTTGCTTTGGTAAGTCCATTGAACCAAATCCCAATTGTTCCCTTGTGCTCTATATATATAAGTAAATAGAGCCTAGAATAATACAATGGTTTGGTAGAACACATTTTGGGGAAAAGGAAAGAACTATCTTCAACCCTAGCCTTTCTTTGATTTCATCCCTTGCACATTTGGGAGACTAATGGCAGCTAACAGATCCATTCAACGTATGTTTTCTACACACTACGAATTGATATGCTTCTTTGTTCAATAAAGTCATTGTTTTTTAATGTATTTATTGGATCTTTTGATTATTGATCAATTGTTTTTGGGATCAATAAATACTTTTGATATTACAAAATAATTTAGCAGGAAGATGATTGATTAGTGCACAAAAAGTGCTATTTTGAGCCCTATTCAAGATAGGTTTTGAGTGCTTTTTGCGTACTAATCATATCAATTAAGCCAATTGATGTGTTCAGGTCCACTTAGTTCCACTGATGCCATTCCGAGTTTGTTTTTGGTGATTTCAAATCTTTGCGCATTCACCCATTATGTTCAAGTTTGATGACAAGTCAGGTGTCGAATATGAGGATTTACAATGTTTTCTTAACCATCAAAAATGAAGGGGAATATATGAAGTGGATTTTAAGGAAGGGAGGATGTGCTCGGGATGCAGAAAAGCCGGATGTTAAAAGAGACAAAGCAGAATTTTTCGCTATGATTGCAACATTTCGCCAGACTGGCGTACCCCCGCTAATCATAAATCGAAAAATTTCCCTAATCCCAAATTAAATTGAGAATTTCATAGGTTAGCTAAATTTCGCTTAGCCAGCGAAATTCCCGCTTAGCTGCTTAAATCTCATCGTGCCCAGCTTAAAATTCCCAATTTCGCTATCTCACACAAATTTCGCTAGGCTAGCGAAATTTCGCTAGCTAGCGAAATTCACTGTTGATAGCGAAATTGATCAATTTCGATATCTCTGTAGAATTTCGCTAGGCTAGCGAAATTTCGCTAGGTTAGCGAAATTTTCGCCATGCAGCCAAATTCCCCGCATAGCCAAACCGTTGCCCCGTGATTTGGTATTCTTGATCCTAAAACGACCTGCTTTATGTATTACCATTTTCGCCTTTATGTGCTTCAATATTTTAGGCGCATTTTTGGTATTTCACACATTTGGTTGGCTATATAAGCCACCTTATAACTTTGTAACCTAACTCATTTTCAAATAAGCTTTCACAGCCTTTTGTTTTAGGTTGTAGTTTGCTCTCTTTCTTCTCTTCTCTCTTTCTTTCTCTCATTTTCTGGCCGCAAACACACCCTCATGAGGATGACAACTCAAGGGATGTTTACAAGCCCCTTCTTGAAGGAGGGTCACTGTGGAGGTTTAGAGGTGTTTTCATGCCCTCTCATTTATCACACTCCGCATTTATGATGCATTTAAGCCCTCGTATCTCACCCTAGGTTGAAACTTAGATCCAAATTTCGCCAATGTGTATTTCTGCAAGTTTTGTGGTTAAGGCATGCTTAATCTTAGATCCACCGTCATCCACTTAGTTATCTCCTATTAGTTGTCAGGAGGCTGCCTCTTTTGAGCCATATGCACCGTAAGGGACTTGAATGCTCAATGAATGCCATATCTCATGAGGGAGTAATTTTAGTGTGGTTTAGGTTTTAGTGCCAAATCAAGGTCCGGCTTGGAAAAGACTATAGGTCATTATCCCCCAACGCGAGAAACAAACCCGAGGGCATGAATACACCTTAAAAACTAATCCAAAGGACCCAAGACTTCAAAGAGTCTTCTTTCTAAATTTTTCTTTTTAATTTAGTCGGCAGCTTTACAACCATCTAACCCACTGCTTTTTGAACAAACCTTAAAATCCAAAGAGAAATACCTCATTTTCAACTCAACTGCACTTCCTATTTCACAAAGAAACCCATCCCCGTGTTCGAATCTCTAGACCACTATACTCCGCAGCAGCCTCGCCACGCAAGAGGGACACCCAAACAGAACTCTCGCTGATTCCTATGCCCCCACTGCGCACGAATCAAATGGCGCTGCCGGGATGTTCTCAAGGAGATAAGAAGTTGCTGGAACTTCTGTGATTCATCACAAGTTTTGCAAAATCTCATTCCCTTTAATTTTATCATTTTTTTTCCACTTACTTCAATCTAGGATTTGAATTTTCCTAAAGATATCTAGCTTTTTCTTTGCTTTAATTTTAGCTAACCCACCCTTTTTTGTTAGTTTTGTTTTGGTTGTTTTCCCGTTGATTGTGAAGTGTGTGAGCGGTTTATGCAAAGGGGATGGGAACACCGCAGTAGGCTTGAGAGGGTGACTACGCACGTAGAATGTGGCTTCGAATTGATCCTCACAAAGAGCCAAATGGATCCTCCAGCTGTGAGGAACAAGAAGCTAGCAGTGCCTAGGGAGCCCAATGCATATCGATCCATGAGGGGATCACATACACCCACCCAGTGGTGAGTGCACCATGCCAATTCCCGCCGAGGTGGCAAGAGACCTTATTTGTGCCTTCTTTGTCACGCCCTGCTCCCCGACCGACCCGAATAAGTGATCCGAACCAGTCCCAAAGTAGACCATATACCGGACTCATTGACCTGCTTCTTTCTCGTGAGCTGAACTTGTACTCAGGTTATACAAACAATTTCCTGGTGAATAACAAAAATCATTTTCTATATATAAAAGCAACTACCACCGGAGTGGTGTCCCCAACATCTCTATACATATACCGAGTCCCATTACTTTTACATGTACATTTTTATTTTTTTTTCTTCTAATACAAACATCGAGATTATGGGAAGGCATGGTGAGCACCTATCTCTGAAATGGCCCGCTTCGCTAATGTGGATGTCCTCGTCTCTCTATCCTTGTTTCGCTCGTACCTGCTACACCTGATTGAACACCCGTGCTAAGCTTTACGCTTAGTGGGAACATAAGCATGGACAACCACCAATGGTGACCATCTCAAGCTTATACATATACATTTCATATATCTATACATATTCATATAACTTTCGGTTACTTATCATCTTTACATTCCTATTGCATGTCACATGTTCTCTGTCCTTTACATATCTCCTATCCATACTTTTACTGTATTCCTGTGCTTTGTCATCTTTTACTTATCTCTATCGTTCTTAGCACTTATGCCTTTCTATCATGTGTTCATAGCATGTTCCCTCTATTCATTTAGATATGTCTATCATATATTCATATCATATAACCTATGCTGTGCATGTCATATTCTTATACATATATTACTTTCATGCTTATATACTATAATATTTGATATGTTCTATTTTCATGTAATCGCTATCATGTAATCGCTTTTCATATACCGCGGATCAGGTAATCGCTTTTCTACATACTGTTATCATGTATTGTCATATACTGTATTCATGTACTGTTTTCACATACTGTTATCATGTATTGTCATATACTGTATTCATGTACGCTTTCACATATCAAGCATCATGTATTGTCATATACGCATTCTGGGCGTAACGCTTTCACATACTAGTTTCCCGTTATATACCTTCATATTACTTTTCTCGCTCATGTACCGTACTTGTTCATATACTTTTCGTCATTGACACTTTGCTTCGTATTTCAGAATCGTATACTATCATCACATAGCAAAGCATGCTTCTCATATCATGTCATATATTCTCTATAATTTCTTTGCATATACCTGTCATTTTGTTTTATGTTTCATGTCTGCATAAACCTTAGAAGTGGATACAGGGAACCATGAGGGTTTGAAGGCGCTGTTATCATTGTGTGAGACAATGTACTATGCCCGGTAATATGATACCCGAAGGTATCATCACTGTATGAGACAGTGACCATCCATGAGTGCCCGGTAATATGATACCCGCGTATCATCACCGTATGAGCCGCTGACCATCCATGGTGCCTGCACATGATACCCGAAGGTATCACCGTATGAGACGCTGACCATTCCCGAAAGTCTTGCATTATGAAACCCGATGTATCATCATCAGATGAAATGCTGACTATTCATGAGTGCCTAATAATATGAAACCCGAAGGTATCATCATCAGACAAACAAAGGACCATTCATGAGTACCGGAAGAAGTGACTTTCGGGGCCACTCCGATCCAAACGGATCTATGTCACGACCCAAACGTGGCCTAATATCTCGTATATGTATGCCGCAAAGAATCGCTTTTCCTAATGTGCATGTCCATCTATCCCTCTACCAGTTCGCGTACACTCAATGTGTATTTTCGTTTAGTATAGGCCTTTATTCCCGAATAATTATTGTTATTCTAATCATATGTGATATATATATATATATAGTATAGTATATATATATATATATATATATATATATATATATATATATGTATATATCTACAATCATTTATTCATATCTTTGCATTTTTCATATCTCATATCTCACTTTACACATTTACATATAACTGATTATATACTTATGTCATATTCTATACTTATCATATACCCATGATTATATATGTTCCATACATATAATTTACACAGGCATATGCAATATATACTATCATTACTTTAACTGCACTGCTTTCATATCCGTAGCTTCATATTACTTGCTTCTCCCATTTCTTTCTTGCAATACATGTATATCATTTCATATATGTCTACTATATCGTGCATTCTTGCTCATGTTTTAGCTATTCATATTTCATCCCTTCACTCTTGTATTCATATCATGTTCTATCATATTTTTATCTCATATATTAGCCTATAACATTTGCATATAACCTATCATCATGCATACTTTTACTCATTCTATATTCATACATGCCTATCATTCGTAAGTACTCATTCCCGTAACATCTTATATCTTGTTAACTTATATTTTCATGTATTCTATTAGATTGTCAGATCTTATGACATATACCCATACATTTCTATACTGTGACGCTTTACTCAGACTTTTATTAATCGGTCTTAACTCCCATGTGAGCTAAGGTAACTTATATCCATGGCGGGAGGTAATTTATACACGTACTTGTACTTTCTTTTATTCATCTATACTGTATCTATCTTATATTATGCATGATAAGGTCTTATGATTAATTATATATGCTTACTGCTTCTCCTACTTCTGGATCTAATATGAGTTTCCCTTTTTCATACTATGGCGTATTTTCAAAATTTTGACTCACGAAGCTTCTTCCATGTGAGTCCAAGAAACACCTGAACTCCAGTTCTGACGGAAGGAGATATGACCTTCCAAAGTCGAGGTCGCGCGCAAATAGCCTTGACGAGTCGATTCAACCGACGAGCCGCACCGGGCGACGAGCTCACCACCTCGGTCCGACATCTAATATCTTCCCAGGCATATGAATGTATTCTCGACTCCAATGATTTCCATAGAGTCCAAGAACACCCAAATCGGAGTTCAAACGAAGGAGTTATGACCTTCCGTTGAGGTCATGCGCAATACCTTGAAGAGTCGACTCGATCAACGAGCTGAGCTCGTCGCGGAAGAGCCTGCCTAACACCTCGGTCTAACATCTACTATCCTCCTCAGGCATATGAATGTATTCTTGACTCAATGGGCTTTCCATAGTGTCCAAGAACACCCAAATCGAAAGTTCAAATGAACGAGTTATGACCACCTTCCGCTGAAGGTCGCGCGCAAATAACCTCGATAAGTCGACGAGCCGTGACCGGGCGACGAGAACCGGCCAGACGAAAATCGCTTTGACGAGCACCGGCTTGACGGTTAACGCTTGACGAGTACCGTTTGACGAGTACCGCTTCGATTTCCGCACCGCTTGACATGAGCACCGCTTGACGAGCAATCGCTTGACGAATTTCGCTTGACGAGTACCGCTTTGACGCACTCCCGCTTTGACGAAAATCGCTTTGACGCACTTCGTCACGGGTAATTCTCACCCATTTGACTGTTCAAGTAAAAAGCACCATAACTTGGTCTACAGGAGTCCGAAATTGAGAAATTAAAAGCCTAACATCAATTTCATTGATGTGGCTGCCAATTTCAATAAGGACTTACTTCTGAATTCTATATTTCTGACCCAAAACCCATTCTAAGATCCACACGTAGATATGGGCGATAATAGGGAATTTTTCTGTCTAACTTGCAACTGCACTCTTCTCAAACACATATTTAGGAGCCTTAAAGCCTTTCTTAACTCCTAACCCTACAAGAAATGAGTTTAAGAGTTCTCAAACCCAAACCAGGCACAACATAGAGGGTTCTAAACATGTATCCATACCGTCTAGACCAAAACTAGACTTCCATACAACCCAAGACATGTGTATTCATACAAATATTCACAGTTCCATACGCACCTAGTTTACATACACATATTCATGGTTCCATACCCATACTCAAATTCAGTAATTCCATACTCCCATAGTTTCCATACAACCCAAAACGTATCCATACCTGTGATCTTCTTCTTCTTCTTCTTCCTTTCTTCTCTTCTTCTTCTTCCTTTCTTCTCTTCTTCTCTCTTCTCCGTATTTGCTCTCCCTTTCTCCAAGACCAAAATGAGATATTTCTTTTGGTCTTATCCTTATTTGATCTTATCCCCTTTTTATTTCACTTTCCAAGGAGGAAACTTCCTCCCTCTTTCTTCAAGCCACTTGTCTCTTCCACAATTTTCTTCCTTATTTTATTCTAATATCTTTTTTTTATTACTCTTGATTTAACTTATGCTTATTCCTACTTTGGCATATGAACTTATTATATTATGACCTCATGAATTGCAATTTATTACTTACCCTTAATCATTATTAATTCAAATTTTTGCTTATTTATTTTAACAATTCCATTTAGCTTTTGTAATATACTCCTAAACAAGTCCAAATCGTTAGGGGGTATATTTCGGGTGTTACACTCTACTTCCCACATTCCATGGCATGGAGAATGAAACCCCTAATCACATAAGGGAGTTCGAGGAAGTACGCACCACCTTCAAAGAAGTGGTAAATGACACGAGCTCCTCAAGTTGAAAGCCTTCCACTGACCCTAAAGGACAAGGCAAAAATTTGGCTAAATGCATTAAGACCAAGAACCATAAGGAATTGGGGAGAGCTGCAGGCATAATTTCTAAAAAAATTCTTCAGTGCTCACAAGACAAACAACTTGAAGAGGCAAATTTACACATTTGCATACCATGACGGCAGAGGTTCTACCAAGGTCAGGGAGAGATTTATGGAGACTATCGCATGCCCACACCATGGGTTTGATTAAGCATGGATGTCAGAACTATTTTTATGATGGAATGTCCTCCATGAAACAATTATTGGAAACTATGTGTGGAGGAGATTGAGTAAAAACTCCGACGAGGCAACGACTTCAATTATGTGGCCGAGACCTCCAAGGGGCCGAAATGAGCCAAACCCAAGAGAAGGCATGTGATTCAAGCCACCAAAGGAACCAAAGAGGAGGCATGTATGCCCTCCTCCAAGATATGGAGCCGAAGCTTTCAAGGTATCTACCTCACAAAGATCGAGGAATTAGAAAGAAAAGAGTCCACGAGGTGTGTGCAAAGGACTGGAAGCCATGCACGTGTCAAAATTGTTTCAACCGCTACCCAACCGACCACCCAGGAGAACCATGTCCAAACTCCCATTCTGAGGATGCAAATGTGGTGGGCCAAAACAAGCCACAAAAAAATGCCCATACGGGCAACAACACTTATAACCCTAATCGAGGGTCACTCCTAACTCCTTCCCGAAACCTCAACCTCCTGTACAGCATCAGCAAGCACCCACCCCCTCTCCTGTTGAGCAAGCCATTTTGAATCTGAGCAAAGTGGTGGGAAATTTTGTGGAGGAGCAAAAAGGCATCAATGCTCAGTTGAACAAAAAAATTGAAAATGTAGAAAGCCTGAACAAGAGAATACATGGGCCGGAAAGTAACCTTAAACCAAGAATGACTGCGTGCATCCATAACAAGAATAGGAAATCGAAGAAGAAGAGGCAGGAGGTTCCCTTCACCACTCCGCTAAACTAAGGAGTCTATGAACCTGAGCTATCAATGAACTTCCCCAAAAATGGACGGTCAAGCCGCATACCTTAAGAAGCGGGAAAGAGGTTGATCACCAATGCCCAAGCCCGTTGAGGAAACCGTAAAAGGGGGAAGAATTGAGCCATAACATATTTTTCTGAAGGAGGACTCATCGAAGCATCGCACGCCACCTCCATTTCCCAAGCACTAAGAGGCAGTTACTGGCACCCCACAGTGTGCATCCTGTAGAAGTCCTAAGGCGTAAAGGTCAACATACCCTTGACATCATCAAACAAGTCTCGCCTATGCAAAGTTTTTTGAAAGATCTTTGTACAATCAAAAGGGTTGGGCATTGAAAAAAGTATTCTTAATCGAACAAGTTACCCATCATCTAATGCAAGACAATGGTGAAATACAAGGATCCATGACCCCAACTATCCGCTAACACGAGGAACCTCGTATCGACAGCTAATCGTTAGACTCGGTGCTGCTAAGGCAACAACCTACCGGCCATACTCAGTGTATAGGCAATAGGTCGAGAGCTGAAACTAACCAACATCACCTCATCTTTAGCTGATCGCTCGGAAGGAAAATACCAAAAGGATAGTGGAGGATGTGTTGGTAAAAGTAGATAAGTTCTACTATCCTGGGATTTCGTGGTTCTCGAATAATGTAACTCGATGTGGGGCACTAATCAAGTGCCTATTATATTGGGAAGGCCATTTCTCTCGCCACATCAAATGCCACACAATGTTGAATGGGTCACAACCACATTTGGCAACATGACACCGAGCTCAACATTTTCCACTGAGCAATACAAAACCACTGAGGATTTAGGAGCAACTGAATGAAGCTCGTCAATGGTACACTGGGTAGAAGGCATGATATTAACAAACGCCAGAAGAATTAATGGAGAATAATGAAGCGCTTAATTTAGAATCCACCATTCCTCCCGCAATGGGGCCACCCCACCGCCACAGAGACCGATTGCCCAAAAAAATGGAAATGAGATGAAGGCACCGTAGCACACACCATCGCATGCGGAGGAGCCTCCCACCCTCCTCAGATCCAATGGCTAATAATCGGGAGTGGTTCCCGCAGAACCCGAGACCATTCCAAATTTTTTGTTGAAATTTTTACTTTATATTATTTTAAGTCTTAATTTGGGTTTTAGTGGTGCCACCACTTACCTTCCATTTTCTTTTCAAATATTTTCGTGATTTACAAGCTTAGCTTATCAAGCAATTTTTGCTTCAAATGCTGGGTGTGAGCCGTAGCAGGAGAATCTCATTTTCTCCTCGTGACAGTGCTGGCAAAGGTGCAATCGTCACCATGCCAGCCCCTCCCCGGTTCAAACCGCTCGTTTCTTCATTGGAGGAAAATTACGCCACATTTTTCTACACTTTGCAAATCATTTTCGTGTCTACATTGTCAGTTCATCCCCGCCTTTGAGCTGAAAAAAAAAATTGAAGCTCAGATCTTACCATAATATTAGAACAATCGGTGCATGATTGCCAGTCGATCAAGTTCCAATGTATTCAACCTGGTACATCCCTTCGCCTAACTTCCTGCCAGCCGCGCGTACACGCTATCAATAGGTTGAGAAGCTATACACCTCTTTCCACTTTGCAAAGCCGACCTTAGATTAGCTCGACAACCCATAATAGGTCTGTATTACCCATGTATGAAGACCAATGTGTCTTCCAAATGAAAAGAAAAGAAAAGCAAAAGAAAAAGGAAATGAAGAAAAGAGGAATGAAAAAGCCGGACGCTTTGCCTTGAAACCCTAACACGGTCCGAGGGTATATGGCGTAAAGCCTTTAAAGCCCGGTGCCCTAAACCTTAATCGGGTCGGGAGTCATCGACTTAGTGTTCACGGTGGATGGGGTAGAGTTTAGCTGTAATTGTAGGTGTTTGATTCTCAAGTCATTCAAGTCCGTGAAGCTCGCAGAGTTTGTATCACCTGATCCTTTGGCTTTGATGCCCTAAACCTTAATTGGTCAGAGTCATCGGTGGACCTCGCTATGGCGACTCAGAAGTCGAGTTTTAGCATCGCACCCTACAATACAATCAAAGAAAGAAATAAGGAGTGTAGCTAGTCCTATTTAGGGTTGGTCACAGCTTTAAGGCCATGGCAAGATAGTTAGGAGGGGAATAGCTTTGTGTGAAAGTTATCGGCTTAAATCAAGCTACCTTAGGAACAATTAGATTTTCAGAAATTCAGGTTTATTTTTGAAATTGGCATTGCCCTAAATCTTGTTCCCTCCCATGGTTTATACTCCTCTCATGCCTGCTTTCATACAGATAAATTATTCATGCTAAAGGTAAGGCTTACTCTATATACACTTTTTGAACCACATATACTTTTTGTAAAATCACTAAGATGCATCCCATTATTTGCTTTAGCATTGCTAAGGGACTAGCAACATGCCTGGGGTGTGTGATTAGTGCACAGCAAGCATTTTGAGCCCTATTCAAGATAGTTTTGAGTGCTTGCGTACTAATCACATCAATTACAATTGATGTGTTCAGTCCACTCATTCACCGATGCCATTCAGTCGAGAGCCAGATTTCTGTGTCTTTGCGTACCTTAGCCATTATGTTCAAGCTTGATGACAAGTCAGGTGTCAATGCAGATTTATAATGTTTTCAACTATCAAAAATGAAGGAATATATGAAGGATTTTGAAGGAAGGATGATGCAAATAGGAGGCAAAGAGAAAGTCGGATGCGTAGGGCAGCAGAATTTCTCATATGATTGCTAAAATTTTCACAGATTGTGAAAATTAATCATAGCGAAATTTTCGTTAACTTAGCTTAAATTGGAGAATTTTCGTTTAGGCTAGCTAATTCGCAACCAGCTAAATTTACTGTGCCTAGGATAAAATTCCCACTCTCGCTATCTCACAAATTTTCACAGTTAGCAAAATTTCGCTAGCTAGCGAATTATCGATACAGCGAAATTTCAATTTCGCTTATTTCTCGTGAGAATTTCTAGGCTAGCGAAATTTCGCTAGGCTAGCTTAAACTCCCCGCATAGCAAAATTGTCATTTCTAGATTTTGGTATTCTTGATCCTAAACGACTCGCTTTATGTATTACCATTTCCGCCTTATGTAAGCCACAATATTTTAGGCATTGGTATTTCACACATTTGGGTTGGCTATATAAGCCACCTTATAACTTTGTAACCCTAACTTCATTTTCACTACAAGCTTTCTGCCAAGTGCCTTTTGTTTTAGGTTTCAAGTAGTCATTTCTTTCTCTCTCTTCTTTCTCTCATTTTTCCGCCGCCAAACACACTCCTTGAGGATGACAACTCGGATGCTTGGCTAAGCCCCTTTCCTTGAAGGAGGGTCACCGTGAGGCTTAGAGGTAAGTTTTCATGCTCCTTCATTTATCATTAATCGTGATGAGGAGCATTTAAGCTCCTCGATCTCACCCAGTTGAAACCTCCTAGATCCAAATTTCTCGCCAATGTGTATTTGGCAAGCTTAGGTTACAAAGGGATGTGTGCTAATCTTAGATCCACTGCCATCCACTTAGTTGTCTCCTGTTAGCTGCTGTGAGGTTGCCCCTTTCTTTTTCGAGGCCATATGCACACCGTAAGGGACTCTCAATGCTCACGAATGCCATATCTCATGAGGGAGTAATTTGGTTTAGGGTTTTAGTGCTAAATCAAGGTCCGGTTTGGGGGAAAAGACTATAGGTCATTATCCCTAACGCGAGAAACAAACCCGAGGGCACATGAATACCTTAAAATCCAATCCAAAGGACTCCAAGACTTCAAAGAGTCTTCTTCTAAATTTTTCTTTAATTTATTTGCGCCATAACCATCCAACTCACCTGCTTTTGAACAAAACCTAAAACTAAAGAGAAAATACCATTTTCAACTCAACTGCACTTCATTTCACGAAGAAAACCCATCCCCGTGTTCGACCTCAGACCACCATACCTGCAGTAAGAGTTCTCACTACTACAAATAGACACCCAGATGGGGGCTTGCTGATTCCTATAGCCCTACTGTGGCACAAATCAATGATAGATAGATATGTTGATGAAAGCCTAATCTCCTTCTTCAAACTTCTTCTTTTCCAAGTTTCTTTCTTCCCAAGAGAGTTATGCCTTAGGGTGTTTCCATCCAAAGGGACTTTTTGCACCCTCGGGACTTGTGTTCTAAACCCTATTCTCATTATATATAAAGCCTCATCCAAAATGGGTTGAGATTGAAACTAGGGCTGTCAGTGACATCGCGATGTGCGGGGTGATATGTTGCTGGAATACTCGGTCACATTGCGACATTGTGGCTTGCACGTCATGACATGAGGGTTGTTGTTGAAGATCTTACTTGGTGACGTTGCGATGTCAAGGCTCCACATCGCGATGTGAGTTGTTGCTTCACTATTTGGTGTTTTTCTACCGTTTTTTTATCCTAATGACAAATATGAACGAAAAAGGTATTTGAACACTTATTAATATGATAAAAACTACAAAATATTCAACAAATTATGGGGATAAAATGAGAACGATGCATACTCATCACTCTTCAAGTAGAGTTGGATATAATTTGAATGACCCACCTCTAACATACACTACAAAGAAGTGAGTTTTTAGTTGGGGCCATTGACCCCAAATGTAAAAGAAAGACACGTAAGTAACTACATCATATAGTTGCAAATAAATGGGCCTGAATATGTGACTAAAATTATTGTAGTTTTACGCAAGCAGAGATGGCAAAAGTATATGAAGCGCCCACGATGAGGTCATATTTTGACGCAACTAAAGGGGATGACTATGGATGGGGTCATATTTGGGCCACAACTATAAGAATTAATATGGCATTATTATGGTTAGGGTCTTAGATCGGCCACAACTAAAGAGGGAGATATAGAGAGGGTCTTTATTTGGCCGCTACTAAAAGGTTTAATCTCAATTTAACAATATATATATATATATATATATATATATATATATATATATATATATATATATATATATAGAGAGAGAGAGAGAGAGAGAGAGAGAGAGAGAGAGAGAGAGAGAGAGAGAGAGAGAGAGAGAGAGAGAGAGAGAGAGAAAGTGACGCCCAATTTTCAGGGGTCCCGTTGACAACCCGTAAACCCGCGGAATTTCTATCTTAGTGGTCTCGCATCTTGTCTGCAATTTAACCAAAATTAACTACCCATGGACACCGAGTTACTCGGCACCACTTCCATACGTTCCTTCACCGAGACCCATTTATTCATACTTAAATCTGAAATATGAAAAGAAAATTAATAATTACAGTCCGTAGGGGTCCGATCATGGCCCTCTACCATAGTTACACACCCGACTATTTATACATTAGTCCAAAAGAATTTTTATAAAATTCTTTTATACAAAACACTTTTACAAAAATGTTACTCAAGGCCACATGTCGGCCTCTTTCGCAATCACGACCAGGAGGTCGCCTCCTTACACTCCCGTGACCGTGAAGGGATCTCACGACCAGTACAATGCCTAGTAGAAAAAATCTTCTACAAGAGCTACTCCCCACCTAAAATGCACATGCAATGACAACCAATGAAACATCCAATCACATTCCATATAAATAGTGCAATTTTATATGGAATATTACGTGTCATGCATGAAATGAGACTCCTCATGCACACAACCCAAGTCCTAATCGACTCTCACACTCAAAGAATGCCAAGTGTGAAAAACTAAATTATCGGGTGTCGACCTAATGACTTAAACTATTGGACAACCCTTCAATACTCACTTAAATTTTTTTATCAAATCTTGTATGTTATTCATAGGCCACATCTTTTTTCAGGGTCAAACCAGATCGCCGCGCTTCCGACATTTTTACTGCCACTCACCGCGACCGTCTAACCGCATAAATTTGTGCATTTTAATTCCTAGGCGGAGGGCTGGGAACTACTCCCATCTTGCTACGCCCCAAACATCATACATGTGGACGGAGACATATTATTGTTTTATACCATCGTAGCCTGATTTTGACGGGTCCAGCTCCGAGCTCACCACACATTCACTAAGAAATAACAGTACCAAGCACCCACAACCGACTCGACGCGATGTGACCGTGCATATGAAATGCAATCATGCCATTTCATGCTATGTCATACTATATGCAAATTTATAAATTCCGGATAATTATATTTCCTACATATAATTTCCATTCATCACAATTTCCATGTTAATACATCATGCAAGCACATATTAACATGATTTTTACACACAACAACATATTATTTATTTTTCCAATAGTACACACAAAATGACCCAAATCTCGGACCCATATAAAACAAGGCACCTCTTGGTCCCTTCACGGCCATAAACAATTTTTGGTTCCATTCGTCATTGATATCAGTCCCGGGATCAAAACAAAACCTCAAATACGCTCCCCGGGACTACTCTCTGAACCAACAAAAATTTCCACTTATGCAACTCCCAAAATCTTAGGACTAAATCACACGGCCTATCACGACCTCGAAGACAACCTATGCCATTACATGGCTTTTAGGCTAAAAATATTCAAAGAAGGAAAATTCCTTACCTCATGGAGTTTGACGAAACTCTAAGATTTTGGTACCCATGCGTAGCTCTACCAAAGGCAGATGAACTTCTTCGCATTTTGCTCGACGAAACCGGGATCGCCTGATCTTCGTAGGGATCTTAGAGCAGAGCGTAGAGTTTCTCTCTACCTCTTCTTTCCTTCGCTTACTAATTTCTTGTCCGCCTCTCGCTCCTTCTTTCTAACTTTCCTTATTTCCTTTTCTTTTCCTTTTTCTTTTTTTTTTCTTTTTGATTTGTTCTTCTTTTTTTTCTCTCAATTTGACACATAGCTCTAAAGGAGCCATTCAACCAAGTGTCATGTGTCACTTGCTACACCACATGGCTATCATTCCATGTGTCCATCTCCTATGTTCCCATGTGGCGCCACTCCATATGTCACCTGACACGTGATATCTCGAAAAATGAGAAATTTCGACTGTCTCAAAATCCAATAAAATTCAACTATGTAATTAGATTTCGTGAGACGAATCCAACGACGTAGTCCGTTTCATCATCCGAGATCTAGAGAATTTTCTATGCTTCCCTAAGCCATTTTGGCAATTTATTATTATTATTATTATTTTTCCATTTTCCTGAAATTTCTAATTTTCCCGGGTTTTACATTCTTCCCCCTTTAAAAGAATTTCGTCCCCGAAATTCACACACACATACACATCAAATCACATGCATATGAAACAGTTATTAATCCCCTAATGACTGAGAAGATGTACCTTTATCCTCAAACAGGAAAGGATAACTAGCACGCATTGTGTCCTCACGTTCCCATGTTGCCTTATCCACTCCTCGGTGTTGCCACAACACCTTCACTACCTCATACTCGGCGCGCAAAACCTGATCCTCACATTCATGATACACACTGTCCCCGTTGTCCCATCCCATCAATGTAATATCTCCCCAAACCACTACATGAGCTGGATCTGGAGTATACTTCTAGAGCATGGAGACATGGAACACCTCATGAACACCTGATAAGCTAGGTGGTAGTGTTAACCGATATAATGTAAAGGGCACCTCCTTCAGCAGACTCGAAGGCTCCGATATACCCTGGGCGCGTAGCTTCCCCACATAAACTCCTCGCTGACTCTCCTCTTAGGCATCACCTTCAAGAAGACGTGATCACCCACCTTGAACTCCAGAGGTCACGCCATCGCGAGAGTTCTTTGTCGACTCGAGCCGTAAGAAGACGCTTTCCGAATCCGGAACCTGTTCTTTGGGTGCCTCAATCAACCGACCAGTGGGAAGACCTCTCTCCCACATTTGTCCAACAAATCGATCGACATGGGCCCATACAAAGCTTTTCCTCATAAGGTGCCATCTCGTACTCGCCGATAACTCGCACAGGCGAATTCCACTAAGAATAAGTGCTCCTCCCATCTACCCTTAAGATCTAGGAAGCATGTTCGTAGCATGTCCTCTAAAACCTGTATGGTCCTCTCCGATCACTATCCTGCTGGCGGATGAAATGTGGTTCACTGAACAACTCAGATCTCAGCACTGGAAACTTTCCAAAAGTGTGTTGTAAACCTGGGATCCTTGTCTGATACTATGGACATTGGTACGCCATGTAGCCGTGACAACTTCAATATACAACCTAGAATTCTCCAATGTGAAGGTCATCCGTGATCTTAGAAACAAATTTACTGGTAGTTAACCACCATCACCATGATCATCGTGCCTTGAGGTGGCTCAGAAAGTGAATCACAAAACGAATGCGGAAATGCTCCCACTTCCACTATGTCACCTCCAATGGTTGGAGTAGCCCTGTTGGCTTCTGATGCTCAACCTTTACTTGCTGACACGTGAGACACCTTCGAAGAAAATCTGCAACATGTCGCTTCATCCCACTCCAAAGAATCGGGGCGATTAAAGATCACTCTGTGACATCTCGTACACTGGATACAACAAATCGAGAGCAAGTGGAACCCTGCTGACTTCCTCTCTCATATCTATCAATTAGGGAACCACAACTTGTCCCTTATACCGAAGACTACCATCTGTGTGGATGGTCCAGCCTTCCTCACTAGAATCTTTCTGTACCCGGTCCCTGATGGCAACTATCTCTGTGTCCTGCCCCTATGACTCAATCACTCTACTTAGTAGGGAAGGCATAGCCAATAAACTCCCCAACATACTGGGAGCCTAATCAATCGCATCAGAGTCCAACTGTCCCACTAACCCCGAAAGACCGCCATTCCCAGAAGCTACACTAGCCAAGACTGTGATCATCTGGAGTGTGATCAAACACAACATTTGCCTTACCAGATGGTAATGCAAAGGAAGTCATAATCCTCCAAAACTAATCCAATCGCTGCCCATGTCGAGGTCCCTTGTGTGAAAATATCGCACTCGTGGACTAAAAACACTTCAACCTGGTTTGATTATACAAATGCTGGGTGCCATATCTTTAAGGCAAAGACAATGGCCGCTAACTCCATGTCATGTGTAGTAATTCCGCCATGACTTTTAACCCGAGAACCAGCAAGCCTACCTCCCAACTACATCAAAACGCATCCCAGATTGTTCTTCGAGGCATCACAATACTAATCACTCTCCGTCCCCTTCCGGACTATCGTAATAGGAGTCATAAGCTCCTTTCAATTCTGGAATGCCCTCACACGTGTCATCATTCCACTCGAACCTGGACCCCCTTCTAGGCTACCCTAGTCATAGTGCCACACGTGAGAAACTCTCAATAAAACCTCCTGTAACACCCTACCAATCCTAAGAAACTGCGTATCTCGAAGACTGACTTCGGCCTCTCCCAACTCATAACAACCTCTACCTTCTCAGGGTCTACTGACACACTTGAAGCCGACACGACGTGTTATAAGAATCTCACCTCAATAAGCAAAAACTTGCACTTACTGAACTTGACATACAATTGATGGTCTCTAAGTCCTTGGAGAACAATTCGCAAATGATCCTCATGTTCCTCCTTAGATTGGGAGTAGATCAAGATGTCGTCTACAAAGACCATAACAAACTGATCTAAATAGGGTTGGAATACCCTATGCATGAGATCCATGAATGTCGCTGGTGTATTCATCAACGCGAAGGGCATCACTGTGAACTTGAAATGCCCATACCGCGTGCTAAACGTTGTCTTAGGGATATCAACTTCCTAGTAGCGGTCTATCTCGGCAGACTCTCTCAATCGATCAAACAAATCATCAATCCTCGCAGAAGGGATACTAATTTTGACTCGTAACCCCTGCCTAACCCATTCTGCACCATGCATAGCCGAAGGGTCTTGTCCTTCTCTTCGCAAATAAACCTGAGCGCCCCATTGTAAAGGTCAGCCTAATAAAACTCATTCAACAAATTCTAGCCAGACCTTTGTTCTTGGTAACTCACTGTGCTATCCTATGAGGAGTCATAGAAATGGGCGACGTACCAGGGTGTAACTCAATGATAAAGCCCACATCCCTGTGCGGAGGTAATCCCGGTAACTCATCAATAAAGACATCCTCAAACTCGCAAACCACCCGAGGCGCACTCCAAACTCGCCCCCCCCTCCCTCGGGTCCTCCAGTGGTAAGGCTCGCTAGCCAACCTATCACCGCGCCCACTCCACCAGCTGTGCAATTACCCGGGGTGAAGATCATGCTTCTCCCCCTAAAAAGTCACATGGATACCGTCCCGTGTGTAGGTAGTAATCCTCCTACTGTCACAATCAATGACAACTCGGTGTGCCGTTAACCAATCAATGCCAAGAATGACATCAAAATCCGATATAAGTTCCGATCAACCCAAGGTCCACTGAGTGAACTCAGATCTTTACCATAACCTCATATACCGACAATCCTCACCCTAGTCCCTAGGGGAGAACTCACATGAAACGACCCAAAACATCCACACTAGATGCAGCAACAAAAGAATGCGATGCACTAGAATCAAACAATATCTTTGCCCATAAAGCGCATAACAAAAATGATACTTTTGCATCAAATTGACTGAACCCAACCATTCTACCAGGGTGATGGCGAAACATTCTCGGTCCCCGAAGTCTTGGCCTCGAGAGCCCGTCCCACCTCGACCCACCTCACCCTCCACTGGTCCTGATAGCAGAAGGCACTCGAAAGATACCCGAGACTCCACACCAATCCTCCTTGAGACCGGCATTTCAAAGTAAAGGTCAAACAAAGGTTTGCGCTTGTCCCACTCGATGATTAGGATCTATGATGTCCCATATCTGAACCCGTGATGGTAAAGCTCTTCTATTTCTCAAACTAAATGGTATTGATCCTCCTTCCTCGCTAATTAAATAATTCAGTATCTCTGATACCATCCATCTTCTACTTCTTTCTTCAATAGCCAAGGTCGGGTCTTACCATCGAGTCCCCTCATCCCATGTATGTTGGAGGATGATGTGCCTGAAACCCCTGGAGGTTACTCGTCCCTCCCTAGCCCACCATTGCACTAGTCCGTGCAGTGGTAGCAGCCACAGCGTTCTCCTGCACAATGATGTCAAGTGCAACACCTATAGCCTTTATAAAGGCCTGTGGGTCAAACACAAGTGGTGGCTGACTATTGTCTTGGGAATGACCTCTATGTCCTCTTCAATGATTTTCCATCTACACAAGTCAAATAGAAAATGAGATTTCTTTTCTTGTCTAACTAATAGTGTATGTGCCACTATTTATAGACCACATCCCTAACTATCACGTTCATTTTGTTCTTCAAACTCAAAAGGTTATGTTTTCTAACCCTAGTGTTCTTCAATTTCTATACACATTCTATCATGCATATATTCACACAACCACAATACATCTCCTATGCAACATATTAGAACACAAAAGCAATCAATGAACACAATGACGTGTTCTAAACCCATGCCCACTAATCCTAGGTATTTGTATACCGATACTCAGCTATGACAAGCCAATATCCAAAAACACTAGTAAATACCCCACCCGAGTTCCTAGGTAATCGTTAACTTAGGCTCTGATACCAAGCTGTGATGCCCCAATTTCCAGGGGTCCCGTTGACAACCCGTTAACCCGCGGAATTTCTGTCTTCGTCGCCTTCACCTAAGTTCATACCGGACCTACTCACCTCACTCCATGGACACCGTGCCATCGATTCGTGCCACGTAGGGTCGTGTCGAATCAACAATATTTATATACCTGTTCCTCCTACCGCCGTAGTCAAGCTACTCTGCAAAGATAGTGGTCTAGTATTTTAACACGAGGATGAGTTTAACTTAAGAATGATTTGCATAAGTGTAAAAAGGTAAGGCTTTCTATTTGGACTTTTGGATTTTTATTTCTAAAAATGCTAGAATGAGTTTGAAAACCGATTAACTCCAAAAATCGAAATGAAGTGTGAAAAGTTAATTTTGAAGATTTAGGTCACTAACTTGGTAACTTAGGGCAAACAAGTGTCCTCGGGTTTTATCATCGCGTTATGACAAGCAACCTATAGTCCAAGCCACAACCGGATCTATGTTTAACTAGAAAACCTCACCCTAAAATCAACTCCTATTTGAGTCAATACAGATAACATGCATCTATGGCCCTTTTACGCTTTGAAACCCTTAACATTAAAACATCATTTTAGTGGCTCAGAAAGACCATCTTAAAAACCACAAAGGCATTCAGCAAATAAGTATATTAATCAGATCCTAAAGCATGATAAGCATTGGCCAACCACTAACATTCAATGCTATCTAACCATTTTGAGGAAGATATGTCATAAACACGCACTGTGAATCCTTAACACAAGAGACAACATGCATATGCCCCACTCACCAAGCTAGCTTCCTTCCCTCAAAGAAGAGGTTTAGCTACATATCTCCTGAGTTGTCATCCACAAGAGGGGTGTTGGCAAACAAGAAAATAAGAGAAAGAGGAGAGAGAAGAGAGAAAAGAAAACCCTAACTAAAGCTAATAAAGATATTTACAAAAATAAAACTTGCCAAAATTGCTTCCTCAATTTGTTGCTTAGGGTTACAAAATGGGAGGGGGCTTATATAGGCCACCCAATGTATGAAAATACCATAAAGCCTAACATTTTGGCTGAATTTAGGGACAAGGGAGTAATACACCAAAATTGAAGTCGGTTTGCACACTCACAAAGTGACAAGGTTGAATCTCGCTAAGGCATACAAATCTCGCTAGTAAATGGGGAAAATCACTAGGTAGCTTAAATCACCAAGAGATAGCGAATCAAGAATTTATTAGGCAAAGGGCAATTCACTATTAGGCTTAAATTCCTCGCTAGCTTAGCGAAATTCTTGTGAGTAGCGAAATGCAAAATTTCTCTAGGAATAGTGCTTAGCGAAAATCCTGGAGTCTAGCGAAAATTCACAATTTCGCTAAGATTGCGAAATTTTCGCTAAGGTCATGAATTTTTCGCAATCCCAAATGAAATTTTTCGCAATCTTAAATAAATTCCTCGAATTGCCGATTCTTCATCGCTTGCTTACTCGCTTCCTCTTCGCATTGATTTGATCACTTTGCCTTCATTCTTCTTTGATTTTTGACCGTTTTACGGCTGACACCGGCCCGATCTTCATGATCCATCATACAAGTCCCATACTGAAACTCCCAAAGCACGCAAAACTCCGCAAACAACCACAAATAACCTCTAAACGGCATAATAAACCAAGAAGACTTGAACACTTCAATTGGCATAAATGACATGATTAGTGCGCAAAAACACTCAAAACCTATCTAATATGTGGTTCAAAAATAGCACTTTAGGTGAATTAATCACACCCCAACCAACAAACGTTGCTAGTCCCTTAGCAATGGCAAAAACAAAAGGAGATGCATGTAGTGATTTTCCAAAAGTTTATGATTCAAAAGGGTTTATGTATATATAAACATTACCTTAAATCGAAAAATTCGACACCAAGTTTGAAACAGATGAAAGAACCAAAACCATACAAGAATAATTTCAGTCAATATTGGTTCCATGATTCTCAACTTAAATTTCCACCTAAGTCTAATGGCTCTTTAAATAAACTGATTAAGCTAATAAATTTGCAAAATGTCCCCTCCCCCAACTCAGTTAATCGACATGGCCTTAAGTTGTTGAACAACCTAGATAGGGCTAGTTACACCCTTTCTCTTATTCAACTACATCGTAGGTGCAAAGCTTAAAAAATTGGACTTCACCAAAGTCCGTAACGTGGGGTCCACCGAGACTCCCCAACCACTAAGGCTTGTGGCATCAAGCCAAAGGATCATCGACACAAACTCTACGCGTGCTTCCACCCCGACCGAATGACTTCGAAAAATCAAGCACCTACAAATCGTTAGACTCTACCTATCCACTCATGTAACGAACACTAAACTGATGACTCCCAACCAATTAAGGTTTAGGTCTGCTTAAAGGTTTTCATGCACTTCTAATGGACCGTGTTTCTAAGTTACAAGGCTTCACGACTTTATTTTTCTTTTTCTCTTTTTCTTTTTCTTTTTCTTTTCTTTTCCTTTTGGAAGACTACAATTGGTTCAAATGTGGGGTAACAAACCTATCCTAGGTTGCCAACATACCTAAGGCTTCCAGCTTATGCAAAGTTTAAAGGAAGCAAACAAATTCATGTACCTCATTATACAATCCGTGTGCAAGTGTGTGAATTAGCTTAAGGGAGAAATTTTCAAGTTGAGTATGCTGGAATCGTGAATCACTCAAAAACTGTCTGGCATGGAATTTGTTCAACATAAAGGCTGCATAAATGCTGATTCTATTCTCCAACAAAAGGCAATTCATCCATCGAAGCAATTCAATTGTTCAATTGAAAGAAACAAATTTACATGGTAAAGGCACAAAACATGGTATGCAAAAATCAGATATATAGACTGAATAGTTTTGGATATAGCCAAAATGCATAATACATGAATACAAAGCTAAACATACAAAGTATCACCGCTCTACTACGGCTAATACATAAATCCTAATCAAAATAAGTAGGCGCTTGATAAAGTCAGAACTATACAAAATCATAAAGAAACCTAACCACCCCACCGTCGTGGTGGTGGTGGGTCCGGTCGCCACGCACCTAAAACATCCAAATAGGTCGCTGGGCCTCATGGCTGGCTCTCTCTCTCGATCGTGAACATGAGGAAGGCCCAAGTGGCGCCATGATCCTACTGGCATAGAGTGACACCGGGCGCCCGATCCCGGGTCGCCCGTGTAGTCGCTAGTGAGCAGATGTGGCATCCATCACACCCGCAATCTCTCTAGAATCGACGCGAACATACTCAGTGAATTGTGCCGGCAAGACGTGGCTGTGTGTATCCTCGCTCTGCACGCGGATGGTGGGAGAGGAGATGGAGGTGACATCCTTGAGTCGGACTCCTCCGCATCTCTGCCCGTGGCGCACATCTTCTCTATGGAAGTCCTCGCCACCGACCCGGTGACTCCTCCCGGTCCTCGTCGTCTGAGATGGAAAGATACGGGGCATGGTCATCACCTCCGCTCCGTCGACGTAATCCAGAGGGCATCGAATCCCATCTCGATCCTACTCCCTCCAAACCCGTTCGTGAACCCGGGCAGAGTGGGGCCCCGTGACGCAGTGGAATGCTCTCTCGCCCTCGTACCAGTCCTTCCAATGGACCTTCCCCTAAATGTGTCAAGGAGGTCACCACCGCAGGGACTCAACCAATATCCCTCCGAGATCCGCAAAGAGCCTCCAAGATGTGGCTCCCCTCCGTCGCATCGAATGTCGTAGGGCTGAACAGACTCGTCCCGGGACAAATGGTCGACAACAAAGATTCGAGGCGGAGCCGCTCCTATAAACACCGGTCCACAAAGGTCTCCGGCTTGCTCGAACCATCTCTCAAGGAGGCAGGGCCCAATCTCTATAACCTCCGCATTGGCCGGCGGTACGCAGCCCAAAGCCGCCGAACATCGCCGCTCGGTACCCGCTGCGATCATCAATAGAGAACCGGCTCACGACCATCTAGCTCCCCGAGATGTCATAGAGCGATAGAATCGCAAAGACCACCGCGGGTAATAACCACGCCGCCTCGAGTCATAAAAAGAGTGAATAATCCTCGATCAACCTCAGAATCCTAACCTCCGGGATCGCCCTCAAATACCGGGACATCATAGTACGACTCCTGATGAAAGTCTCTGCGGTGGAGCCGTACATTCCCCAGAATGGGGTTCCCAACGAACAACGGCCTCCTGATCCTGGAGGCTGGTGACAACTGAGGCGATGATGTAGCCTCAGCCTGATGACTGTGATGGTCAAAGGGCCGAGAAGAAGATGACTCTAGTCTGTACGCGCCTACCGTCGAGGGCCTGCCCTCCTAACTCTCCTTCTAAGGCACAGCATTCGCCCGGTCCCATCCGTGTCTAAGATCGATTTAAACCCCCAGGCTCCTCGTACGCTCGGGACCGCGATGGTACGGAGCCGACCGAGTCGGGACTTCTCGTACTGACCTAACTCCACGCATCAAGGCGGACTTACCTCGAGTACGAACCATATCTCAAATCCGACAAAACTCGGTACGAGGGCTCGCCATCAAATGCAACTAAGGTAATCAACACTCGAATCGAGGCGCTCATCGAGGTGATCGAGGCACTCAAAATGTAGATAACCAGCTCACTCCAAATTACACCGGCCCAAATAGCCAAATAAGGTTCAGCGACCAACCGCCGAGCAGAGGTGGCGGCGACGCGGGCAGAATGTGAGCGCAATAATCCACAGCTGGCTGCGAACTGACACCGAGCAACAAAGAGCAGGCACCCGTACCGTCGCGCGCGACGGCCGGTGCAGCGCAGTGGAGGCACGCTTCAGGGCTCCTACTGCATCCTGGCCGGGCCGAGACCGGGATGCAAGGGCAAGGATGCGCCAGGCTACGGCAGGCGCAGGCACCGTGGCCTACCGCGCAGCACCGGTCGGTGGTGCTACCGCCAGCGCTTTGTGGCTTCGCACCGGTGGCCCGTAAAGAGACTAGAGAGGGAAAATACGATGTGAATAAATGGCCATCCTCTCTCCCTCTTTATAAGCCCGAGATGGCACTCGAAGAGCTGCTTCTTATAATTTAATTTTCACAGTATAGCGACTTGGCCCAAATTCTTGCCTCCCAGAATTCAAAAATTTTTAGATTAATTATTGGGGTACTATATGAAATAAAAATTATTATAATAAAAAACATATATATAAAACTATAATTAAAATTGAATTCAAAATACTATAGTATACTTCAACTCATCATTAGTAGTTTGGCACCATCCCCTAACGGCGCCTACTTGATTCAAAGCTACGTGAAATGAAATGAATCAACAATATTTATATATTTAAGTTCTCCCATCATTAGCTAAGCTTACCGCAAAGATAGCCATTTCAGTAATAACACTGGGACGTGGGTTTTCATCCTAAGAATGATTTGCATAAGTGCAAAAAGGCAAGGCTTATTTGGATCTCCTGGATTTTTGAGTTTCAAAAACAAAGCAATGAGTTTGAAAACCGATTAACTTAAAAAATCAAAATGAAGTGTGAAAGTTAACTTTGAAGATTTAGGTCACTAACTTGGTAACTTAGTGGCAAACAAGGTCCTCGGTTTTATCTCGTTATAACAAGCAACCTATAGTTCAAGCCACAACCTAATCTATGTTTAACTAGCAAACTCAATTCCTAAAATCTCAACTTATTTGAGTCAACACGCATAACATGCATCTATGGCCCTTTTGGCGCTTGAAACCCTAACATTAAACATCATTTCAAAGGCTCAGAAGACCACTTTAAAAAACCACAAGGTATCTAGCAATAAGTATACATCAGATCCTAAAGCATGGTAAGTATTGGCCAAATCACTAACATTCAATGCTATTCAACCATATTTTGAGAAGATATGGGTCAAGTAAACACAAAGACTGTGAATCCTTAAATACAGGAGGACAAATACATATGCCCCACCACTGGGCTAGCTTCCTTCCTCTTCAAAGAAAAAGAGGCGAGCTGCCATCCTCTGAGTTGTCATCCTCAAGAGGGGTGAAGCCATGTGCCAAGAAAATAAGAGAAAGAGGAAAGATAAGAAAAGAAAAACCCTAACTAAAGCACAAAGATATTTACAAAAATAAAACTGCTAAAAATTGCTCTCAATTTGTTTAGGTTACAAAATGGGAGGGGCTTATATAGGCCACCCAATGTATGAAAATACCATGAAGTTTCAACATTTTGGCTGAATTTAGGGACAAGGAGTAATACACCAAAATTGAAGTCGGGCCTTGCAGTTAATTACAAAGTGTGACAAGGCGTTGAATTTCGCTATACATACAAATTTCATAGTACGAAAAATTTCGCTATTAGGGGCGAAATTTCGCTAGGTGGTGCGAATCACTAAGATAGCGAATCAAGAATTTTCATAGCGTGGTACTCGCTAGTTGGCGTAAATTTCGCTAGCTTAGCGAAATTCTTGTGAGTAGCAAAAATGCAAAATTTCGCTAGGAATAGTGCTTAGCGAAAATCTCGAGTCTAGCTGGTAATTATTACACTTCGCTAAGATTACGAAATTTTCGCCAAGGTCAGAAATTTTCGCACTTCAAATAAATTTTCTCAATCTTATTAAATTCTGAATTACTGATTCTTCACCATTTGCCTACCGCTCCTCTTTTCGCATTGATTTCATCACTTTGCTCTATTCTTTCTTCGATGGATCAAGCTGATGGCCTTCACACCGTTCGGATCTTCATGATTCATCATATGTCTCGATATCAACTCCAAAGTACGCAAAAACCCGCAAAACAAAACTGCCACAAATAACCTCTAACATAAGTGAAACTAACAAAGACTTGAACACTTCCACTGGCATAAATGATATGATTAGTTTTTAAAGCACCCAAAACCTATCTAATATGTGGTTCAAATAGCACTGGGCACTAACTGCATTCGGCACCACTCCATATGTCCCTTCACCGGACTCATCTATTCATATTTAAATATGAACATGAAAAGAAAATGAATAATTACGCCCGAGGTCCTGATCACCTGCCCTCTACCATAATTACACAATCTGACCATTTCCATACAATAGTCCAAAAGATTTTTTATAAAATTCTTTTATACAAAAACACTTTACAAAAATGTTACTCATACACATGTCGGCTCCTCCTTGCAATCGTGGCCAGAGGAGGTCGTCCCGTACACTCTACACCTAAAAAGGGTCCCACGACGGTGAGCAAATGCCCAAGATAAAATTCCCCTCCTACAATGGCTACTCCCCACCTAAAATGCATACGGCAAACCATGAAAACGTATAATCACATCTATAAATAATGCAATTCCATGGAATATTACTGTCATGCACAGATGAGACTCCTCATGCCGACAACCCGAAATCCCTACCACTCTCACCGTATGCTAAGTAGAAACCAATATCGTGTTTCACCCGCATGACTTAAAACTAGTGGACAACCCTCCAATATTCATTTGAATTCTTTATCAAACTTTACAAGTATCTACAGCTACATCTTTTTAGGTCACACTGTAGATCGCCAGCGCTTCCGGAAGATTCACAAAGCTTTACCGCCAAATACAACGTGCCCAACTCATATAAATTGGCCCAACCCTGTGTCAAAAATAAAAAGTGGGGCGGATCTACTCCTATCTTGCTATGCCCAAACACATGTGATTTTTATTTATTATTGTTTTATACCATTGTGAGTCTTGATTTTGGTCGTGGTCCCATTTCCGAGATCACCACACATTCATCAAGAATGGTGAATAACATTACCATGCACCCACACCCGACTCGACGCGATTTGACCGTGCATATAAAATTCAATCATGTCATTTCAGCTATGTCATGCTACATGCAACATTTATAAATTCCGGATAATTATATTTCCTACAAATAATTTTCATTCATCATAATTTCCATGTTGATACATCACGCAAGCATATATTCACATGATTTTTACACACAACAACATATTCTTTATTTTTCCAACAATACACACAAAATGGCCAAAATCCTGACCATATAAAAATAGTGGCACCTCTTGTCCCTTCACGGCCATGAACCATTTTTTGTTCCATTCATCACCGAATTATTGTGATACCAAAACACACAACAAAACCTGAAGACATCACCCCGAGATCAAACAAACTCTCAACACTGTCCAGACTACCAGAATCCGGGGCCCCAAAAATTTCCATATGCACCCCAAATCTGGGACTAAATCACACTCCGCCCATCGCGACCCCGAAGACAACCTATGCCATTACATGGCTTTTAGGCTAAAAATATTCAAAGTAGGAAAATTCTCTACCTCGTGGAGTTTGACAAAACTCCAAGATTTTTGTACCCACACATAGCTTTCGTCGCGTAGATGAACTTTGTCTCTTGCTCCGACGAAAACCAATGACCTAATCTCCGTAGATCTTAGAGAGAAGGTTAAGTCTCTACCTTCTTCTATTTCTTTCTTTCTTTTTAACTTTCCTTATTTCCTTTTCTTTTCTTTTTTCCTTTTTTTTTCTTTTTGATTTCTTCTCTTTTTCTCTCCATTTGACACATGGCTCTAAATGAGCCATTCAACCAAGTGTCATGTGTCACTTGCTATACCACATGGCTATCATGCCATGTGTCCATCTTCTATGGTGACATGTGGCACCACTCCATGTATCACCTAACATGCGATACTTCAATTAAAAAACGTGAAATTCGACTCGCCTTCTAATCCGACAAAATTCGGGACCGTAATTAGATCGTGAGATGAATCTAACGGCAAATTGCCACTCATCCGAGATCTAGAGAATTTTTTAGTTTCCCCAGCCATTATGCAGAATTTATTATTATTATTCTTCGATTTCTTGAAATTTCTAATTTTCCTAGTTTTTTTACACAAAGAGAGAGATAGAATATTTTTTTAAATTTATTTAAATATATATATATATATATATATATATATATATATATATATATATATATATATATATATATATATATATATATATATATATATATATATATATATATAGACACACATACATAATAAGAAACTCTGATTTCATAAAACCTCCTTCATAAACAATTCATTTTTTGGATGAAGCCTCATCGTAGTCAAGTTGGTTTGGATGCAAAGCAACACATTTCAAAACCTCGTCAAGACAAGATCCTCCCTGGGCGATACATCATTCACTTTCACCAATCAAGACATCGAAAAGCCTAAGCCTTTGTTCTCTCCCTTAGGTGCAGCCTTATACTCTTCCTCGTCTTGAGATTTCATCTCATCCTTACTAATAGTCTGCTTCAAATCTTTTCGCAGCTCAACTCCCAGTCAAACATATCGGTTAGGCCCTTCCAGGCCATCAATGTTCCTCTCATAAGCTACATCAACCATGCATTATGTTCGACGTCTGTTTTTTGAGGTGGACTTGAGGATTTCTCCGAATGGCCCATCAGTTAGCTTTTTTTCTGCTTACTTTGGGTATGGCCTAAAACTCCCCTTATCAATATATCCTCCTCCTCCTCCATCAATTCAAATTTCTTCACCCAACTCCTCATAATCTCTAAGATACGTTGACCCGGATAAAAGAAGTGGGCTACAAGCAAAGTTTTCAAGATCTGGCCTCAAGCTCCCTTGCTTTTCTCATCAATGTTCAATTCTAGGTTCAATTCCTATCTGGGCTGTCAAGAAATGAAAAGTACTAATTTGCTGAGTTTTTCTGTGGACCATTGTTTTTCAGGTGACAGAAGCACTATACCAAGCTGGTCTAGAATCTTCCAACCTTATTATTGTTGGGATTGATTTTACCAAGAGCAATGAGTGGATGGGTGCTCTTTCCTTCAATCGAAAATGCCTGCATTGTCTGGGTGATTCTTTGAATCCATATTAGGAAGCCATATCAATCATTAGAAGGACTCTTTCAGTTTTTGACGAGGACAATCTCATTCCTTGTAATATAACGAGGCTGCAGAGAATTCCTTTTCGCATGGCTTTCAACCCTACAACACCCATGTTCTGCTTGATCTACTTAACCATTGATAGGGTTCGAAAAATAAGGCTCACATGTCCACTTGTCAAGCCCAAGACAGAGGCCAGCCCAACGAAACACTTAGGCCCACTCATTAAACCCCAAAGGAGAGGCATGCCCATTGAAGCATTCAGGCCTTTTTGCACCAGCATTCAAGCCTTTTAGTGCCGTACTGCACGAGCGTCCAACCCGCGTCAAGACCGATTACGGAAGTCTCCCATAGGCATGCAAAATAGAATAATCCCTACAATATATTATTCAGCAAATCCAACCAAACCTCACCAATAAGGAAAAGAAAGACATTAATAGATCATCATCAACCGATCTCAATAAGGAAGGAAGATTATCCCAAATAAACTGCTCTTTCTATATCCTTTACCAAATCCGATATCGATAACAAAAAATATCCTATCCAATGGGAACGAATCCTAGTCACCATCCAACTGGTTGAACATCTACTATAAATACAAGGCCACCCCATCGGTGAAAGGTACGCCAATATTGATACTCATACTGATACGCATCCTCACACGAGACACATTCACCCTCTAAGCAAATATTTCCTCTCTTTTCTCTCGTAGCGAATCGACTTAGGCATCGAGCGCTTACCCGCGTAAGCCTCACGAATTCTCATTTTTCTGTTTGCAGAGAATCGCCACCTAAAAGCCAGCAAATGTATCAGCGTTGTCGCGATCTTATTTCAAATTTCAGACATCCAAAGCTATACCCCACGTACCATCCCCATCAAGAGCGTCCTACTAACGACTACACGCCCACCGCTCGCTGAAAAAGGCATCATCGCCAGGCCACACCGTGGGAACATGGGGCCTTTTATAAATATAACTGATTTCTCAGTTACTGATGGTATCAACTCGGAACACAAGCAGGAGCAACGCTAATCCTCCAAGGATGCAAGACCAACCAAGCAACGCAGATAGCCGACCTCCCGGTGTGTTAGAAACAATGTAGGCCAACACGGAAGAGGTGGAGGCACTCCGCCTCACCAATTAGCGTCTAATAGAAGAGTTAGAACAACTCACCGCATGTGATGCGATTTTACTCACGGAGGCGTGACAAACTCGTGAAGGCGAGATTCCCCTCACGTAGCGACAACACGACATTGGCACTCCGTGGAGCCAAGCGTATGCATCCACGAGCCCGGGGCAGCATGGACCACATCTAGGCCCCTTGAGGGGAAGGCAACGGCAACACTGAGATCACGCGAGAACGGCACGCCACCCTCACTCGAGCGCTGCGAGAACAACTGCTGGAACAAAGAGGTTCAAGAGCCTCCAACAAGAGCTCAGCCGTGTGAGGGAGGTAGTAAGAGGACGCGCTCCTGACACTATGGATACCTTGGTACAACAAACTGAGTCACCCTACACAGCCGAGGTACTCCACTTCCCCCTTCCAGCCAAGTTCAGAATGCCACAGGTGGAAGCGTTCGATGGCACTAGAGATCCCGTCGATCATCTCAACACTTACAAAAATCAAATGGAACTGCATGGGTATCAAGATCCAAGGTACGTGCAGCTTTGCTATCACTCCTAAAAGGCCCTACTTTGGCATGGTTCAATAGACTTCCACCGCCGTCAATCTCCTCATTCAGAGCTATCCATCGTGATTCGTCTCACTTCATCGGGGCCAGGACGTACGTAGTGCCAAGTTATCATCTACTGACCATCAAGCAAGGCCTGCATAGCCCGAGGTCTTATGTCCAAATGATTCAATGCCGAGCCCTAAAGTTAGATATAACGACGAGAAGTTCGCTGATCATCGCTTCATTGTCGGGCTTAGGATTCACCAAAGATTTGATGTTTTCCATCTCCAAAATCCCGAACAAGCATGTGGCCGAGGTGCTCGCAAAGCAGAGAAGTATTAACGGTGAAGAAGCCCTCATATCCAAGAAAGAGAGCTCTTCCACTCATAAAGAAAAAGCTTTATGTATTAAACTTGACGAGGACGAAGCCCCAAAAAACAAAGAGACAGTTTAAGGATCTCAAAAGAAACGGAGAACGATCCCTAGAAAGGCATGGGAACCTCATAGATCGTCTCGGTCCACCGCAATCCGAAAGACGACGACACTGACTCTCCCGCCGCTTTCACCCTTAACAACTTCAAAAGATCACAAGTCCCGCTGGCACGAAACGAATGGGCTCCCGAGGTGGCCAACTCAAATGAAGTCGACCCCGCAACAAGAGATTAACTTCCAAGTACCGCGAGTTCCATAGGACTACGGACAATCGCACGGATGATCGCAAGATACAACTCAAGAGAAATAGAGTATTTAATACTCGCGATAATTCCTCCGACGCCTATATCCCCCCCTCGAATATCGTGCTCGTAATCAACCGTAACTGTGCCCCGACTCAGAACCACCACCCCCAAGCAGACGACGACCAAAGACCAATCCCTAGTGAAATCCAGTAATCTCGTGAGAATTCATAGGAGGGGGGAATCAAACACTTCTAAGGCCCATCTATCAAAGATCCGGGTCGACGTGAGATAGCGGAAATTCAAGCAAAGGTCTAAATCCATCGTTGTACCGACACATCCATCACATTCTCCGACCTCAGACCGAGGGATGCCAACATCCTCATGACGCACTCCACCGGTAGTTCGCACGCTTGTGGCCAACAAAACAACATCTGGTCCTAATTGACAAGGAGTTCAAAATCGATATCATCTTCGCTGGGCTATCCTTTGATAAAACGGGCATCAAGGAGAAACTAGCCCACACAACACTATCCAGGTTCTTTGGGGAAAAGGTATTACCTCTAGGCTTAATACAATTGGTACTCACCTCGAGATCCTCATGTCGCTACCTACTACTAAGAAGATCTCTCGCCGAGACGCCCGTCTCGCTTATAACATGTTGTCGGGCATACTCCTCTCTCAATGCAATAAAAGCCATCCTTCCGTGATATCACATGATGATCAAATTCCCTACCATAAACGTGGGTAGGAAATGGTTTGAGGATCAACTAGCGTCTGGAATGCTACTCAAGATCCATGAAACAGTAAAATACCAGATAACATATAATTGATGAGCTCGACAGCGTGACGAGGTGCTCATCGACCTAAGCTCCTCGAAGAATCGGAACCGTATTGTTGACGACGGTTCAACATCTCGCCATCTACCCAAGCTAGCTGAAGACCTCAAAACCTCTCATCCATTTTAAGACAGAACAAAGACGCCTTTCGCATGGAAGCAGTGGTTACCGGGAGGAATTGATCCTAAGACATCACTCATAGTCGAACGTCACCCCATCCTTCGCTCAATCAAACAAAAGAGGAGGAGCTTCGCGCCGTAAAACAAAAGCCATCAACGAGGAAGAAACCCTACAAGCCTGAGCGATCGGGAGGTAGAATATCCAGAATGGCTAGTCAACGTCGTACTCGTCAAAAAAGCAAACGGCAAGTGGCGGCTCTGCATCGAATTCACCGACATCAACAAAGCGTGCCCAAAGGACAGTTTCCCTCTGCCGCGAATCGACCTTTAACGATGCCACTGGGCGGCCACAAACTCGCTTTATGGATGCCTCCGCTACAACCAGACAAGATGGACCCGCACGACCAAGAAACCTCGCTCGTCACAAAATACGGGGAACCCATCAAGTATCGTAGATGCCGTTCTGATGTCACGCTAACGCAGGAGCTATGTATCAGAGGTTGGTGAATCGGATGTTCCAAAAGCAGATAGGCACAACCATGGAAGTGTACATAGATGACATGCTAGTGAAATTCACCACAGCTGAGCTCCACATAGCTCATCTATCCAAGGCGTTCCAGATCTTGAGAAACTACATCATGAAACTGAATCCAGCCAAGTGTGCCTTCGGAGTTTCATCCGGAAAATTCCTGGGTTTCATAGTCAATCACCGAGGAATTAAAGCAAATCCAGACAAGATAAAGGCTATGCTCGACATGCCTTCGCCATTAAGTATAAAGGTTCAGCGCTCGATCGGAAGATTGCTACCTTGCCGATCTGTCCAGTAAGGGGGGCATAAATGCCACCTCTTCTTCCAAGTCCTGAAGAAAGCCTTTCAATGGGATACGAAGTGTGAGGAAGCACAAGATTGAAAAATATTTGAGCTCCTCCCATTCTAGTAAGTCCTATTGAAGGAGCCCTCACCCTATACCTAGTCGTATCGACTCTCGACCAGCGTCACCCTCGTCAGACAAAGAACGGTACATCATTCAGTTTACTATCAGAAATGAGCTTTGAGAGGAGCGTGAGAGAGGTACCCAAGGATGGTGAAACTAATTTCGCCTTGGTAACTGGGCAGCCTAAATCTCCGCCTTACTCCGTGCTCACCACATGGTTCCAACAGAATAATTCAATAAGCAAGTGTTACATAAACCGTAAGTCTCCCAAGGTCAGAAGTGAAGGGCTAGAGTCGAAGCGGTTCAACATCGATATAAGTCGAAATCGCAATAAAAGGGTAGGTCTTATCGACTTCATGGAGTTCACCTGCGAACCCGCCGTAACGCTCAAGCAATGAATGACCTCCCCATCTGGAAACTCTCTGTAGATGGAGCCTCAAATGCACAGCGGAGCAGGTCTAATCTTGACCTCTCTAGAAGGAATAGACATTGAGTACGCACCATCTGGACCCCAAGCCCATCAATGAGGCCAGCATGAGGCCGGCCATAGCAGCCCCAACCTCGCCCATTCATCGGAAGGCGTTGACCAGCTAGGAGGTCCGCAACGACCCCACCGGTAGTAAGACAAATAGAGATAGACACCCCACAGGCCAAAAGTGGAAGGATGATCCTATATCTCCAAAAAAGGCAATGAGATTTATTGAAAGTGTCTAGCCGGGTTCAGTCGATATGTCCCCAGAGCACAGAACTCCCGAGCCGACGCCTTGGCAGTTAGCAACAACCTTACAGAAGATTCCTCAAAGAGGTCGACACCGAACACCGAGGAGCCCCCATCGATCTCCGCGACGTGGAAGTTGCCCAGGTCGGGTCCGAGCCGAGCTGGATGGACCCCATTCGGGATTATATAATAGACCTGACGCCCACCCGACGACCAAAGAAGCAAATAAAGTAAGGACGAGGTCCGCTGTGTTTCACAATCACAAGGGAAGCCCGTATAAGCGAGGATTCTTCACACCTATCCTTATGCATCGCTGGAAACATCAATGTGCTAAGAGAAATACACGAGGTATATGCGTAAATCATATCTAGCGCTCGAAAGCATTGTCAAGAAAGGTCTTGAGACAAGGATATCATCGCCTACCGTTGACAAATTCAAACACATGGCAAATTCTATGACACTATCACCAAAGGACTATTAATTAATCCTCAAGAACCCCGCCATAAACTTCAGGAAATTATAATATGTAGAACGTAAATCTCTTAAAATAAGTCATTTCAAGCTTTGTTTTGATTTGCTATTCGCAAGTGCACAGCGTCAACAAGTGCAAATGGATTCAAGTCCGTACATCGATCCCACAGATCTCAAGAATTTTAAATCAACTACCCCGACTAATTAATTCTTAATATTATTCGACCACAAAATGATAGCTGATCCGCATGAAGGTAGCCGGAAAATTAAACGAACAAGAGGAAATTAACTCAACTATCCAAATATACTGGAAAATAGCACAAAGAATAAAGAATTTCTAATAAAAGAACCGACATCAATAGTTATCCTCGTGAGACACATCAATAGAAATGCTTATAGGAACTATCAATTCCTCGTAGTTAACCGAGCAGAATTTCGATTAACTCAAGTTTCAAAACTGGCCCATAATTGTAGGCACTGATCTCTCCACACTCCACTCATTATCTAATTTATGACCCGATTCTCTCAATACAGGAATTAGATAACTACATTTAAAAGGACTTCCTTAATCCGATTTTTCTTTACAATACTTCATCGATTTGATGGACTGTAAACCTTAACTCCCAAGTTATCGGGTCAAGCAAGGATATACAACTCAGAGCTCTCCTCCTCGAAATTAGATAGATCAACCTTCCTTGATTAGATCTCACTAACACCGGATTGGACTCACTATCCGACTGAGGTGAACTCTTTGCTTTGCTTTTGGCGGATAAACTCATTCAACTCATTCGACTTCAAGTGAGAAGAGGATTTATCCATGAACTTGCAAGCGTAAAGGATCCCTAATGTTATGTTAGCATACTCAGCAACTAGATGCTACCCCGTGATTGTCTTCCCGTGTCACGCCGTTGTAGGACTTCCTTTGAAATCAGGTAATGACAGAATTTTAACGTATAATGAACCGGTATTCAGATCCAAAATCAATAAACCAAAATCAAGTAAATTGTAAACCGAAATTAATAAATCGCTTAGAACGACTACAGAAAGATACCCCGACGAGAACGTTTCAATTACTTGCTCGATTCCCCAATTTCATTAAATTACACGATACAAGATTCCTCCGATCATAAGAATGACTCCAAATTGAACCGAATAATCGAATCTAAATTATTCTAACTTCAAACATTCTGTGTAGTAATTTGAAAATAAATGAATTCTCAGATTTTACCGCGCTCAAACGATAACATCCAGATTCGTAAAATACAACTAAAATAAAATGAAGATATAATCCGCTCTAAACGACTAAATGAAAAATTAAGAAAAAGAAAAGAAAAAGAAAAGAAAAATAAAGAAATGAGCTTTCAAAGTATCCAGACTCTCGTCGTGGCCGCCAAGCTACTTTGATCGGAAATGATACCGTGTATTTATAGGTTCCTAAATTGGGCCCTAATCCCAATGTGTAGCCCGTCAGGATCGTAGAGTACTCGTGCCTGCCATCGCTCCTCGCCGCTGACTTCGCTCTCGTCGACATCATCGGCAGGTCGCGACCTCGATCCCACGTCATGACTTCACCGCATAATTATATAGCCTTTGATTTAATCATTCTGATGTCACACCTCGCTTCTTGTCGCTGACATCTTCTCATGTCTTAGCGTTTCAACAGCCTTTCTCCCGATGTCGCGCTGACGCTATATCTTGTCACGACTTCAGCTTAAGGCCAGCCTTTGCAAGCCTTCAATCGATGTTCTTCGATGTCGCTGACTTCGGCCTCATGTCGACATCATCTTATGGAACTCGTGTTTCAACCGTCGCTCATGTTGTCGCTGACATCCCTTATGGCTCGCATTTTGACTGTTGTGCCTCGATGTCGCGACTTCGGCCTCATGTCGCACATCAACTAGATCTTCGGTGACTCCTCTCGCAGCCCGCGTCGCGACTTCGCCTTCCTCGTAGCGACATCACCCCGCTGTCGCGGACCTTACTTTATGAAGTTTACCTTCAATCGAGCAGGTCCGTGCGTCGCTGATCACCCTTTATGTCGCGACATCAGCCTTCTTGTTTGCAGTCTTCATTCGATACTACGTCGTGACTGCAAGTCTCCACGGTTCGCTTCATGTCGGCATTGAGCCGACACCTTGCAATCTTTAATGGTTGTCTCGATAGTCGCGACATGGGCCTGGGTCTCCGCACCCTTCATCGCTGTTAGCATGTCGCGACTTTCGCTCTTTGTCGCGACATCGCCTCCCGGCATCGCTTCCTCAACTGGGTGTTCCTCGATGTCGCGGACTTCAACCTCAGCTCGGGCCTTCAGCTTGACCCTCTTCGATGTCACGACTTCAGCATTAAGTTCCCGCCCGCGACAAATTAGCTGTTCTCGATGTCACAGATCGGCCATCGTCGCGACATCACCTTCTTCACCGCCTATGTCGCGGTTCCCCGTCACGACATGCCTCAATTTCTCTTTCAATCTTCCCGAGGTCACGACTTCGAATCGGATCGTAAACTTCAAGATCGCATCAATGACTCACATTGTTTACTCGCTTCCTCATTCTAATCGCATTTTTATCCATTTATTGTCGTGATTTTTCATCTTTCTTCGCTTCTTCCTCGTTTATCGACAATTGGTGAGTTTCTTCATAATTTCGTATATTAAATATTCAATTTTAATCAAAATCAATCGTAAAATGGACTAAAAGAGATGACTTTGGTAAGCCATCAAACCTCTAACTTAAAGTTTTGTCGGTCTCTCGCTAAAGAAAAAGAAAGAATTGTTTGTCCTCAAACAAGAAGGACATTGTTTTGTTTTAGAAGTATTATTCAATTTAAAATGCAATGCAAGGTATGCAGAATTTTCCATACATTTAACTTCAAGTCCAGTTCAAGGTTGGTCTCTACTCTTTATGTTATGCAAACTATCATGCTTATGATTGTTTAACAAACAATATACTCGTTGGATCCTGTTGAATAATGAATCACATTCCTTTCTCAATTTATGGCTGAGTCATTTAACTCCCTAAAGTTCTTCACACCTTAGATTGTTTCCATTCTTCCAGATTCCATAAGCTTGTTTTTCATATTGATCTCCACTAATGTAGGTGATTTCAGCCTTCAAGATCAATCGTGTCTGGGCTTATATTGTTAGGCTCGGGGCAATGGTAGTAATGAAAGGAATTTGGGGTTGGGATTACCCCTCGAACATTTTCTCTTCTTTCTACTCCTTTCCTTCTCATAGCTTCTTCTAATAAATTCTCAAACTCATGTTTAATAACTTGATTCTTCACTAATCGTATGCCCCATTTCACACTTGTAATTTCACCGAGAATTTCATTTACAAATTACTAGGATAGTGCTATGTTTTAACTTGTGCTTTCTAACACCCTTAGCGAACTTTGGGTTAGTAGCTCCTATACCAGATGGCATTAGGTACTAGGTGTTGAAACACCCTCGTAACTTAATTGTTCAAGAGAGTTAGGCCAAGATAAAAATCTTATCCCTTGTAGCTTCCTTTTCTGCATTTCGTTCTTTTTCTTTTTCTTTGCATTCCTTGAGTTCCCGAAACATATGATCCCCACCTTCATTTCCTTTCTTCTTGAATTCCTGTAATCATTGGCCCTTAACAAGGGATTGAATTTTCTGATGTGTTGGGTTTTCATTGGTTTACTTTTGAAAATCACCAGCCAATTTCAATTCATGGAATTAAGGGGTGTATGCATCAAAGATATTAATAAGGATGGCTAGAATGGCTCAACCTGTCCATGAATGGCCCGCATTGGTTTCTTGTTAGTCAGACACCTGTGATTTCGCCAATCAATAATCTAACAAATTCTAGAATCGACTAGTCAGCTTGTGACTAACTATAAAGAGGTTCGACCATCTTTTATTTATGAGTATAATTAAGTTAATTGATATTCAACAGTTCCTTTGACTTATCAATTATACCACAAACTCAAAATATGTTTGTTCCATCTGTTGTATTTCCTTCCTCTAAACTGGACCTATCAGTTAAATATAAGTACTTATTCTGCAATTAAACTAGATACATTTTGTCCTTATTCTGCAAAATTTTTTTTTTTTTTTTTTTCACTTTATTCCTATTCTAACTGCATCATTCAATTTATCCATTCATTTCAAATAAATTGAAAAGATCAGAAACGTTATTTCGATTCCAGCAGAAAATAAACTAATACAGAAACAAAATCCATACATCATGATCAGCAAAATTGTAAATCAACAGAGACTTTATTCAAATATCAAAAAGATTTCGATGTCATAAAGAATCGCTCATTTTACAAACATTTTTGTAACTAGACTTCGAGAAAACTCTCTAGATCTTCTCCAGAAGTTTGCAGTTCCCTCTTCAAAATTTGGTTCTCCAGACCTTGAGCTCCTAATGAGTGATTCGGCCGTTAATAAAGTTGCAACAAATTGGCGGGGCTGCTTCAACCTTTTCTTTGAGCTTTTGATTGATGGACTTAACTAATCCATATTCCCTTCCATCAATCGCTTCTCCGATGAAACCACGTTTATGGAACAAACAAAGGGAATCGGTTTGTTTTCCGATTCCACTCATTCCATAAAACAAGTTTTCACCCTCTGACTCTTCCTCGTTTCATTTCCTTCCCTTCATTCTTCAGCTTTGTTTCTAATTCCTTGTTCTTCCATCCCTTTATAATGAGTTGTGTCTCTTGGGAAGAACAAAATTATTTATTATTTCAATTTTCTATGGGAATATTAAATGAGACTCTTCGATTCATGCCCCTGATCACATTTTTAACTAGGACTTTTGGCTTTTCAATGGGAAGTTGGATCGTTTTTCTTCATAGTCTTTATTCTCCTCTAATTATGTCTCTTGAAACCGAAAATATTCTACAGTTTTGTTAGACTGGGCACAAATTTGCTTCGCATTTATGACCATTTATTCTTTCTAAATTGACAAATCTGGGGTGACTTCAGAAGCTCGATGCAGCTTAAATGAGACTCGAAGAATCGGGTTCAATAAGGACATTTTCCCTTAAAGACAAAGATACTGCTATTATCTTTAAATCCGCATTAATTGTCGATGTCATGACTTCAGATTTTCATGTTGTGACCTGAAATTCTAAGTCACAACAGGGAATGTTCTCCATTCCTAGATTCTGAGGATGACTAAATTTCGGGTCTCGTCGACCTCTCTTTTCCATTTATTATTCTTCACACTCCCACATTCTTGGTTGACTCTCTCGACCAATGCTATGTCTCAAAACAACAAATAATCCAAATAGCAAAGAATATCACGCTTGTTCAATGTTACTCAAAATAATTCATATCCTAATTTATTTTATCTCAGAGGGAACTGACAATTCCTCTTAGTCAATAGTTAAGCATTCCACACAAGATAAAAATAAATTCCCCAAACTTGCAATCTTGTCACTTTAAATATAAGATCCTAATCAATTAATTCAACTCAAATGCAAGTAAAATAAAAGATAGGGGAAAGAGGAGAGACTTTATTCTAGTCATGTAATCTCAAATACCAATGTGATTTAGACTCTTCTTCAATCTTCATTCCACAACTCGCTTCGTCAGCTTCTAGTTGACTTCCTTTCATTCAACAAACGTATCAATGCATCCAAATTGGCCTCTATGGTTGACAGTTTGTTCATCACATTCCTTTTACTCCTTCACCCACACGCATTTCTTTCTTCCTTCCTCATGTTCGAATTAATAATCTCCTCCCTTTGTCCGTGGCGCAAGTGATGGAGTAAAGAATTTGTCAAATAAGCCTTCCTACGCTCCTTTCCGTGTGTTAACAGATTCAATTGGTAGGAGTTAAACCATGTTGCAGCCATATCTCTAAAGAGAATGGAACAATCAGAATTTAATAACTTCTCGGGCTCCACACCATCCATAACAAAGATAGCCTTCCGGTGAATCTTCCTGTGTGCTTATTTGGATCTTTCAGCTGATGGCTGCGAACCGATGTCTGATAATTAGTGCCGTCTGAGCTCAAAATCATTAGCATTGATTGATGGTCGTTCCATTGCTAACATTTGTCGCATGAATGAATTCCATAAGTTCTCCATAGTGTCTTGCCTAAAATCTTTAGATGCACATCCTCGGGTTGGCTACACCGTCTAATCCTCTATCCGCCATGGTCGATGAGAGCCGCCTTCCCGAAATCACAGGTAGACCTGCATCATCAGATTAGCCTAATCAACAAATCTTTTCAATATGGTCAGCAAAGGTCGTTGACTAAAAGAGTCACCGCATAAAAACACTTTATTTTTGTTCTTTTCTTTAAAAATGTCCAAATTAATATTTCCTTCTTTGTCCGAATATTGATTTATTAATTTTCGAACCCTGCAAAGAACGCCATAAAACTTTGTTGACAAATTAAACACATGTACAAATTTATGACACTATCACCAAAGGACTATTAATTAATTCAAGAACCTTGCCATAAACTTGTGGAAATTATAATATGTAGAACAGAACTTAAAATAAGTCATTTTCAAGTTTTGTTTTGATTTGGTTATTCTGGGCAAGTGCACAGTCAACAAGTAGTAAATGATCTAAGTCCAGACATCCCACAGAGATCTCAAGAATTTTAAATCAACCACTCCCGACTCACTCAATTTCAATATTATTCGGGACACAAATGATATGGGATCCAGCATGAAGGTACCGGAAAATTAAATCAACAAGAGGAAATTAACCGAACTATCCAACACACCGGAAAATGTTAATAAAGAATAAAGAATTTCTAATAAAAGAACTGAATACCGAATAGTTATCCCTTTTCGTAGGACACATCAATAGAAACAGCTTATAGTGAACTATCAATTCCGTAGTTAAATCCGATAGAATTCGATTAACTCAAGTTTCAAAATCAGTCTAAGGCAATTGTAAAGGTACCGATCTCTCCACACTCCACATTTCATTATTCCACTTATGACCGATTCTCTCGAATACAGTGGAATTAGATAACTACATTTAAAAGGACCTTTAACTGCATTTTCTTTACAATACTTCATACCCATTTTATGGACAGAACCTAACTCCTAAGTTATCGTCAAGCAAGGATATACAACTTCCGCATTTCTCCTCGAAATTAGGATAGGATCAACCTCTCTGATTAGATCTCGGGCCAACATGGGGATTGACTCACTATCCGAATTGAGGGTGAACTTCCTTTGTTTGTTTAAGTGGGATAACCCATTCAACTCATTCTGACTTCAAGTGAGAAGAGGATTTATCCAAGTGAACTTGCAAAGCGCAAAGGATCCCTACAAAGAAAGTTACATACCTTCAAAGAACCAGACGTTACCCCAGATTGTCTTCCCGCGGTCACGCAGCAGGACTTCTTGAAATCAGGTACGACGCACTTTAACGTATAAGAACCGGTATTCCGATCCAAAATCAATAAAACCAAAACTGGGCGTAAATTGGTGAACCTGAAATTAACAAACTGCTAGAACGATCACAGAAAGATAAATTTCACGATAACGCTCTAAATTAATGGAAGTCGGATTCTCAATTAAATTACACGATACAAGATTCTCCGATCATAAGAATGACCGGCAAATTGAAATCAACAATCGAATTCCGTAAATTGTCGAACTTCAAACATTTCGTAGTAATTTGAAAATAAATGAATTCGTATTCAGCTTCAGCTCAAAACGAGATAACATCCAGATTCAGAAAATACAACGAAAAATAAAAATACGAGAGCATAATCTGCTCTAAAACGACGGAAATGAAAAATTAAGAAAAAGAAAAGAAAAGAAAAGAAAAAATAAAGAAAGAAAATGAGCTTTCAGCTATCCAGACCTCTCGTCTGTGGCCGCCAAGCTACTTTACTGAGCTGGATAGCTGTGTATTTATAGGGTTCCTAAATTGGGCCCTAATCCCAATGTAGCCTGCTGTGGATCAGAGGAGTATCCAGCCCGTTGTCGCTCCCGTCGCGACTTCCGCCTCGTCAGGACATCATCGGAGGTCGCGACCGATCCCACGCCGCTAATTTCCAGCGTATTAATCTATATATAGCCTTGATTTAACAATTTCGATGTCGCTGACCTCGCTTTTTTGCCGCGACATCTTCTCAGCGTCTTAGCGTGCTCAATTGTTCTTCCCGATGTCGCGACGCCGATATCGGTCACGACTTCAAATTTTAAGGCCTGCGTAGCCTTCGCTAATCGATGTCTTCTGATGTCGCGACTCTCGGGTCTCATGTCGCTGACATCATCTTATGGAACTGTGAAGCCTAACCGGTCGCCTATGCTGTCGCCGATTATCCTTATGGCTCGTATCTTTGATCCCGGGTCGCTCGATGTCGCGACTTGGCCCATGTCGCGACATCAACTTAGATCCTTTCGAGACTCTCTCGCTATTTTCCTGTCGCGACTTTTCGCCTTTCAGAGCGACATCACCGTTGTCGCGGACCTACTTTATGAAGCTTACCTTCAATCGAAAGGTGTCCGCGGTCATAATTTCACCTTATGTCGCGACATCACCCTTTGCTCAGCCTTCATTCGATAAATTTCGATGTCGCGGATTCGCAAGTCTCCACGGCCTCGCTCTTGATGTCGACATTGAGCCGGCACCGCAATCTTTAATGGTTGTTCCCCGACAAACGCGATTACGGGCTCAAGTCTCCGCACTTCTTTCAATGCTGTTATGATGTCGCGACCTCGCTTTCTGTCGCATCACCCTCGGTATCGCTTTCCTCGAACGGTGTTCCTGATGTCGGACTTCAACCTCATAGTTTCGGGCCTTCGCTTGATCTCCTCTTGATGTCACGATCAAAGATTAAGTTCGGGCCGCGGACAACTAAATTTGTTCTGATGTCGCGAGATCGGCCTTATCTGGCCGCGACATCACCTTCTTCACCGCTTATGCCAGGCCCGCCGTACATGCCTCAATTTCTTCAATCTTCGAGGTCACGACCTCGTGAATCGACTTGTAAACTTCAAGACTGCATCAATGACCTACCATTGTTTATTTCTCGCCACATTCGACCGCATTTTTATCCATTTATTGTCGTATTTTTTCATCTTTTCTTGCTTCCTTCCCGTTAATGACAAATTGGTGAGTTTCTTCATAATTCTGTATATTAAATATTCAATTTTAACTAAAAATCAAACAGAAAAATGGACTAAAAAGAGATGACTTTTAAGCTCATCACCTACAATACTCAAAGACGCAACCGACCTAGTCAAGAAATGCAGGATCTGCCAGGAGCACGCCAAGATCTCACGCCTCCCATCAGAGCCCTTGACGTCGATCACAAGCCCTTGGCCCTTCCAACAATGGGGTTTGGACATACTAGGAACTCTGCCCCTTGCTGATGAATGCCTAAAACACTCATATTATACTCACGTCAGTCTTCCATTTTCCTGTTTATTTTAGAGTAATTTTATAGTTTTTGTGACTAGAATACCGATTTGATGTTCATAGAATGCAGGAGTATCGGGGTGAAAAGAGCGCCAGCCGTGGGAAGCAGATTTCAAGCAAATGGGAACAAGGCGATGAAGTACCTGTCACGTCGCGATGTCCTCACGTCGCGACGTCTCACCGCCGCTGAACGCCTCCACGTCGCGGACGCCGCCACGCCGCGACGCCTCCATCGCCGCGGACGCCGCCACGCCGCTGACATCTCACGCCGCGACGTCAGCTTGAGATCTGCACCCTATCATTTAAAAGTACGAATGATTCAGAAAAAGGAAAGAGAGGGGAAGCGCATTTAACGGCTACCCAATTCCGCAGCTGGTATGACTCGCACTTCGGCGGCGCCCTGGATTTGATCGCCTTCATTGTTTGGATATTTTCGATAGGAGAATGATGTTTTTACTACTAAACATTTTCTTCTTTTCATTCATGATGTTCTAGATCTATTTCTGTGGTTATATTGAACCTTGTCATGTTCATGGATTAAAGTTTGAAACTTTATATTATTCAGCTATTTCTAATATAAAGTTGTAAATCTATTCGCCTATGATTTAATCGTATGTTGATGTCCGCCAACATTGGCATAATTACACTGAGATCCGAGATTCGAGAGATGAGGGTGGCTCCAGGATCTCGTAGAGGCATTTCACTGATTCGCAGAATGAGATATTCCAACCCAAGGTGCAATTGGGGTTAGACATTAATGCATTTCTAATATCGAGTCGGGATAGAGATATACCCGATTCTATCTTCGCGAAATAGCTGATATACCTTTCGAGAGAGGATACCTTGTAGAAAAGATCACTGCTTAATACATATTGTAAATATACTGAATAATAACATATTTAGAAAAATTAATCCATTGAACGTGACAGGAGATATAACTTAGGGCTTCAAAACCAATACTTTAATTGAATCAATAGTTTAGGTAATCTTTACATATTTGAATTCCCTCCTAGAGTCATCTTTCAGATATTATCTAAAAAGCAGAACCTTTGTAGTCAATACACCTGTCCCTGTGGATCGATATCTGTACCACGAGTACACTATACTACTTGGGGCGAAGCGTGCACTTGCGCATATAGGCGTATATTTTATACACCGCTGCTACCACACTCTTGCGAAGGGCCACAAATTCATCATCAATCGTAGTGATTTATTTCACCAAGTGGGCTGAGGCCAAGCCTTTAGCTACAATCACAGAACAGAAGATACGCAATTTTGTGTGGCGAGCCATCATATGCAAAGCTTGGTATCCCAAGAGCCTTTAGACGAAACTAAACAATTTGACAACGCCACCGTAGAGATTGCAGTGTGAAAGCTCCTGAATTTGCGAATTATCACTCGCTTCAAAGACATCCATGGTCTAACGGACAGTCAAGTCACCATCGTAACCCTTAAGGTCGCAGACAAGACCAAATTGAAGATCTAAAAGGAAAATGGGTAGATTACCTCCCCAAGGTATTATGGGCCTACAGACAACACGTAAATCAAAGAACCCGAAAACCCCATTTGCTCCAGCCTGGCAATCGGCAAAGAGCCCTGGCCGAGACCCGGATTAAAGTCCCCAAGGATCGAAGTTAGTTAGCTGGAGCACAATGACGTGGCTCTCCATCTAAATTTGACCCTTAGATGAAAAACGTGAGTGTGTTCTAAAGCGCATGTAAGACTACCAAAGGAAGATTCACGAGGTACTACAACCGAAAAGTCAAACCCAGGTTACATGCCTGCAGGATTTGGTCTAAAAAGCCACTCAGCAAGGAAGAATCCAGCACATGGAAAATTGGGCCCCAACTGGGAAGGCCCCTATATCATATCTCGAGTCGTCAGACCAGGCAATTATGAGCTCCAAACAGAGGAGGGGAAAATTTTACAACATGCCTGAAATGCAAAACATCTTAAACGTTTTTATCAATAGACCTTGGTTTGTAATCTTAAATGGAGATTTATCAATTTTCAGTTAACAATTCGACCATTTTCTAGTTATTTTGTTGAGAGGTCACAAGCAACTCAGACATATGATGATCAGAAAAATTACATGCAATAGAATGAGAAAGCTCATGGGATATAAAAAGGAAAAGTCTCTCTTATTCCAATCAGACATATCTGGGCCATAACGCAGGCTACCGATTACATCTGGGAAGCACTAATACAAGTGCCTCAAAAAAAAACTTCAGGAAAAAAAGAGGAAAAGAAAACAAGATGGAAATAAAGAGAAGAAAGGTGGAAAATAGGAGAAGAAGAAAAAAGGGATGGAAGGGGATGAAGCAAGAGGGAGAAACAGAAGGAAAAAAAAAATGAAAAGAAGGAGAAGGAGAAGGAAAGAAGAGGAAGAAGAATTTAAATGTGGGAGAAGGCGACACAAGAAATGCGCCGCCTTCCAGCACATTCCCTAGCACGAAGCTAGGGAATAACATGACTCCCATGGGGAAACTAGGAAAACACAACCCCACGTTAAGTCCAACAGAACCGAACTAATCTTCAGTGGATCCTGCGCCAAGCATCGACTGCATTTCGACGTCATCCGCTGTGATTTCGCTTGCACACCGTAAGAGGCAGCATTCAGCATAAACGACAAGAATGAAGCCGCCATTTATAAGAAGGCCAAAAACTCAAAAGTCGCACAAACGCTTCAAATTCTCCATAACCAAGATTAGACCTCACACCTTTCCAAGAAAATCAAAAGTCGAATGGCCGCACCCGCCACTTCACTGACACAGTCGGCCTACTCGCATTAAGTCACGCAACCTACAGCCAGATCACCAGATATATCGCCACTCCTACGGCCAAATACCGAGCCCAAGAAATTACTTTGACGAAGTTCGCCACTGCGACAGTCACGCCACCGAGGAAGTCGATCAGCCACAGTTATATCGCCACTCAACCATACCGCCGAGCCCAAAGCAGCCTCACATCGGGCGTTCATCTACTCGCATTAAAATCACGCCACCCGAGGAGTCGACGCTCAAAGAGATCGCCACTCAGCCCACAAATACCGGCCCGCAGTTGTTCACTTCGACGCAGTTCGCTCTACTCGCGACAGTCACGCTACCCGAGGAGTCAGATCACCAGCGTTATATCGCCACTGGGCCACGCCTGAGCTTAGCAAATTTCACTGACGAGTTTGTCTACTCGCACAGTCACGCCACTGAGGAGCCCAATCACCAAAGCATCACCACTTCTACCGCCGGAGTCTAACACCACTTTGACGAGTTCGCTTCACTCAAAGACAGTCATGCAACTGAGGAGCCAGATCAGCTCAGTTATATCGCCATCGGCCATACCGCCTGAGCTCCAAAGAACTCACATTGACGGCTTAACTGCTCCACATAGCCACGTGAGCCTAAGAATCGGCTCTCGACTCAGAAAATCAACCGCGAGCCCAGTACCACATTGACTAGCTCAACCATTCACACACAGCCACGCAGCTCTAGAATCAACTCAGCAATCACCATGAGCCCAACAAATACATCGACGAGCTTAACTGCTCCACACAGCCACGCGCTTAGAACTGGGCCTACCCCATACAAATCGGGCCGACATAGAGCCCAGCAAATTTCATTGACGAGCTTAACCATTCCACATAGGCCACGCAGCCTAGGAATTAGCTCCGACTTACACCACCCATGAGCTCCAATAACCACACACGAGATCAACCATTCCACACATGTGCCACGCAAATTCTAGGAATCCGCTCATCCTCGTAAATCACCGCTGAGCCCAACAGCTCATTGACAAGCTTAACTGTCTCCACACGTGCCACGCACTTAGAATCGCTTCAACTCCATGCAATCAAATTCACTGAGCCTGAAGAATACATCGACGAGCTCAACCATTCCACACAAGTTCACGCACCCCAAATCGGGCCTCTCAACTCAGCAACCAGCCACACCAATGTTCTCACATTGACAAGCTTAACCGTTCCACACAGGCCACGCAGCCTAGGAATCAGTTCAGCCCATGCAAATCGTAAATGACGGGAGCTCCAAAGAAATTAGCATTGGACGAGCTCAACCATTCTACATAAGCCATGCGCACTTAGAATCGCCCCGCCACTCTACTTCGCTTCTGAGTCTAACAACCACATTGACGAGCTCAACCATTCTACACAGGCCATGTAGCCTAGGAATCAGTTCAGCTCATGCAAATCAGCCGATGGAGCCCAACAGCACGCATTGACGAACTCAACCATTCCCACACAGCTACGCAGCCTCTAGAATCGCTCACCATGCAATCACCGACGGGAGCTCCAAGAAGACGCACGACGTGCTCGCCTAACAGCCAGCCCCGTGAGTCGCCTTCACTCTTAGGGCATGTACCACAGAGCCCAACAAATCCTGGGCCTCCGAAGGACTCAACTACTTCGCCTCAGCCACAGCACCCTACGAATCACTCCGCCAGCACATCCGCCAGAGCCCTAGCGCCATTAAGAGTCTAACCGTCGCCTAGACAAGCCTAATTCAAGCCACTTGCTTCATACGTAACATCACAAGAGCGCAAGTAGAGACGGAAAAGAAGAAAAGTGCAAAATGAGTATTCATTAAGGACAATATTATGATATATTCTGGGTCCTGTGCCCAACCAAAATACAAAAAAAAAGCAAGAAAAGATAAAAGCCGACATCGGGGTGTGTGCAAAGACGCGTATAGGAGATCAAGCATCAAGGAGAAGCGGACGCACAAGATGGATTGGCCTTCAATAAGCCCTAAGCCTAGGATAACTGCAGAGAAGGACCCCCATCCTCCTCATCGAAGGTCAAAGTTGAAATCCGTGCCGACAGGTACTGACAAATTCTTCTTCTAAAAGGCAAGCCACCCAAACCCATTGATTAGATGCTCAGCCTCAATCTTTCAATAACTTCGTCCACGAGCCACCAGTTATTTGCTGGATGAAGATCCCACGCACTCGCAGCACTCGGCCAAAGGTTTCCACCGAGCCGATCGCCTCATACTGCGACGAGCCCCGCCCACCAACATCGCCTACCACGCAGACCGCCTGACGCACAGCTCTTCCCAGACTCGGCTCAATTGGGATGTGAGAAGTCATCCCAACCATCCGAAGATCACATCAAGCGCATCGCAATTATCCCTACCTCCATCAAGTCTCTCACAAAACCCTCAAATCGTCCTTCCAGCTTCCGGGCCGCCCCACCGCCTCAAGCTTTTCTCCGAGTCTTCGGTCTCTACCCTACCAAGCACAGCAAGAATGTGGTATGCTCTAAATCATATTTGAGCCACTACTTCCCACATACGCTAGACCCCACCGCAGCTCACCGCCGGGATGTGAGGGAAGCCACCGCCTTTATAAGCTTGGGTCGCTTGGTATTAGCCCTCGCTTAGTTTACCTTCCGCCAAACCCTTTAAATGAGTAGCCACCTACACACCCAGCATAGAATCAACATCTAATGCAAGATCGAAACCCAACTAAAATGGAATCAAATATGATAAGGCACGGAATCCACGCGGGAGTAGACCCCTCCGAGAGATAGGCCAAAGCTCATCAACGGCAAAGGCAATCGACCTCGAGATCGAATCCTAAGAATGGACGACTGCGCCGCCAGTTCGGTATCAGGAAGTAAAGAGTCCTCGTCTTCGCCAATCTTCGATTCGAATCTTCCCTCCTCACCTCTTCCGCCTTTGAGAAGGGTGACCTAACCTCTGTCATGTTCCGTGACGGTAATGGGCCCGACCACACCTGCTCAACGGTCCCACCCGAGGACCTTCGCTCCGCAGCCAGACCCGCATCGGGACCTTCAACTCAAAACTATAGGAGCCTTAACCCGTTCCGATTTATGGACATGAGCTGACGGGGAAGATGAAGATGCCCCCAACTTCGGAACTTTGACCAAAGCTAGCCGATCTTTCTCAACAGAACCCGAGGTTTTTCGTTTCCCGGGGCCCAGGCTTCCGGTGACACTATCTCGCCGCCACGCTTCCCAGCGGGTTCGGCAAATGAGGGCCCTAACGGAGGAACTACGGTGGAAGGAGGTGAAGGCCCAGCAAAGCAGTGGTAACGAGTGGACCTCGAACTCGAAGGACCGGGAACATCCGACTTGATCAGCTCCGAGTAAGGACGAGAATGACACTCAACCAACGCCAACGCTATGGCGTTATCTTCAACGTTGAGATCAATCCAGCACCTCGGTAAGGCTACACATGACAAGACAGAATCGTAGATACTCCCCAACCATCACGCGAGTTGAGAAGGACAGACATTGAAATGCTGCAAAACCCCTTTTATGAAGGGATGCAGAGGGAAACGAAGACCGTTATCGAAGGCTACTTCGAAGAAGCACACCATCTTAGGCACAGAGACCACATAGAGGGTCAAAACGCCGTGTGAGACCACACCCCGAACGCCGAAGGGAGGTCGATAATCGCCCTGCAAAGGTGGCCCCATATGAAGAACCGACCTTGCCAGTCCTACGCTTAAAGCATGCCGAACGGCATCTTAGGTATTCGTGACTCCATGCAGAATCAGGTTCACTTTTCCCTTACCCTTGTCCAGCGAAGAGGAGTGCCCCAGACATCTCAAGTTTAAATTCTACGAGCGGTCGAAGACACCGCCAGTTCATCCAGAACTAGCAATAACCGAAGAGTCACCATCGATACGCAGAGAAGAAGAATGACCCGGACCCATGATGAAAATAAATAAATAATAAAATTCGGCCAACCCAACCCTAACGCCTCGTCGTATCGGCCGAAAAGAGACCAAGAAGACAAAGACGCAGTAGACCCAGAAATACTACAGAAAAGGCTATCCCAAGAAAGATACGAAAGAAAGACTCTGCACAAAAAGGCTCAAACAAAAGACTAAGAAAGAAGGAAGTCCGAACTCGCTAAAGGCAAAGAAAAGGTCCCAGGAGCAGAGGCACACAAGACAGAGGATGTCCACGAAAGAAACAGAAGGAAACTGGAAGGAGTTGGAGAAATGAGCGTGAAAACCGAAGAGCCATCATTATCACAAGGCAAATGACGCGACCAAGCCCTAACTAATCCAAATTTCGAGCAGACACGTGAAATTGCACTAAGCGAGACATGCCATGCCCCGCCCACGCACGCCCTACACAAGGGCTGGGGCAACCGATAGTGGTTTGAAAATAAGTGCTCACAGCCCACTTGGCTGTGCCCAAGACGAGGCCGCCCCAACGAAACACTGTGCCCACCTATTTAAACCCCAAAGGAGAGGCATGCCCATTGAAGCATTCAGCCTTTCGCGCCAAAGATTCGCTGGGTGCCGTACCTGCACGAGGTCCAACCCGCTCGTCTAAAGACCGATTATGGGAAGTCTCCATAGGTACGTAAAATAGAATAATCCCCTAATAATATATTATTCAAGAATCCGTACCAAACCTCACCAATAAGGAAAGAAAGAATAGATCATCATCAAATCGGATCCCCAATAAGGAAGGAAGATTATCCTAAATAAATCGCTTCTTTCTATATCCTTACCAAACTGATACCGATAACAAAAATATCCTATCCACCTAATCGAATCCACACCATCCAACCCAATAACATCTACTATAAATACAAGGCCACCCCATCTGAAAGGTACGCCAATATCGATACCACACCGATACGCATCCACACGAGACACATTCGCCTCTGGGCGCCCCTTTTCTCTCGTGAAATAATCGGACTTAGACGGAGGGCGGCCACCGCTAAGCCCCGCCAACCCTCATTTCTTCTTGTTTTTACAGAGGAATGCCGTCTTAAAAGCCAGTAGCAGATCAGTGTTGCTGCGATCTTATTTCAACCCATACGATCCAGCAGCCTACAGCCCATCCCATCAGTAGCCCGGGTCCGGCCCAACGACCCCTACATGCTCCAGCCCAGTTCCGGTTGAAAAAGGCATCATCAACCATCATATCGGATTCATGTATCCTTATGACTTCAGGTAATTCAACATGCACTATATGAATGACTAATATATGATGGAACTGAGGGTTGGTTATTCTAACATGAATGACACCTGCGCTTGTAACTTTGTAATATATAGAGGAATATGATTTGAGGTACAAGTCTGATCTGCCTGCGAAGATGCAAGTGCTGTTGTGTTGAGGGGTTGAGATGCAGTCTGATGAGGGTGTAATCCTTCCTCCATATATTGTAACTCATCTTCCTCCTCTTGTTTCTCCTTATCCTGCCATGTTTTTGCAGTTCAAAACCCATAAGCCCCTTGCTTATGAGACCGTATGTGAGGAAGGGTGTTAATAAGCATGATATTTATATTAAACACAAATCCTATAAGTTTAAGCTTTTAGGAGAGTTGATAGTTTAAAAAATTGCATGTGCACTATATACTCAGCATTGATTAGAGATTCACTGTTGTCAATTTAAAACTGTATATTTGAGCTCTTCTTGAATTTTGGATTCAATGAACTGTCAAGTGATGGATGAGATGGTGATACTTTGATCATGATATCATCTGAGATGTAGCTTTGTTCCAGCATTAAACTATGAAAAAAGCGGTCTTGTGAAGTTATTTGGTGTAAAATAGTAGTGGTTTTTACTATAAGTAATTGTATCATTTATCTCACTAAAAACACTGCAAATTGAGCATTTGCAGTCTGTTTGGATGCATGGCTTTTGTAAATGAAAATAGGTGGCGACCTGTATCATAATAATTCACTACAAGAAATATGAGCTATAGTGGCATTGTTTCAATCGGGGTTCTTAAAATTCGTGACTAAAAATATATATTACCAAGTTTATTAAATTCACGTGGTGGCGGTAAGAATTTCTTACCAACCTTTTAGCTGGGGAAATTGATTGGCCATGACTATATAAGCTTCTATAGTCACATGAGTCTTCTGGCCGCTACCATAAATTGGCCAATAGACACACGAGTCTTCGATCGTTGCCATATTTACCCTAAATCGTTACCCCTCTCATGCTCACAATCTCTCCTCAATGAACACCGTATTCCCTTTTATTGAAACACTCTCCAGCGAGCACTCATCTCTCTTGGCTAGTTTCAATGCTTGGAGTGCCTGAATGGCTTCAATGCTCATAGTCCTCCGAATTTGGCTTATGTTTCTCATATTTAATTTAGAAATCGTTCTATTCACACTCTCCGCATTCCCTAATCCTTCGTTTTTCTTCAATTTTAGGGTTCTAACTCTGGCTAGAGAGCTCCTGAACATAAATGACTCATACAATTTTAGGGTTTCTATTTATTTTTTTTTTCTTACATTTTTCTCTAAAGTTTTTACTTTGAGAACCAAACTTGCACGCATTCCAAAACCTGTCTTCTTTAAAATGCTTCCAAATATTCTTGCTCCGATTCTCATCATATGCACCAGATTATCTGAAAAAAAAAACATTTATTTTTGTGAAATACTTTTAGAAATTCAAGAGATAGATTTGATAATTTTTAAAAATATTTTTTGGAATTATATATTTATATTTAGGTTTGGTAGTGGTAGCATTGTCAAAGAGTTAAGAGTTAGAGCCGAATGGTTAAGTTCTGTTGCCTTCGGTCTAAAGATGATGCAGAGCATTAAATCAAATCAATCAAAATCCTTATTTTGTTTGTTTTGAGATATTATCTTTAATTTTTTGGGATATTATTTTTATTTTTCATTATTGTTTGGAGAGTATTATTTTCTTTTCTATTATTGTTTTGGGGGTATTAGTTTCTTTCCATTTTTGTTTTGGGAGTATTATTTTCTATTCAATTATTGTTTTTGGGTTTTTTTTTTTTATACCCATATTATGTCTAGGGTATAAATATAGGTCTTAGAGTTTGTTTTAGGAACTTTTATCGCTTTTATCAATTTATCAATAAAAATCCAAGCTTTTGTTTTATTTTGTTCTCTGGATTGAGAATTGGTCTCTGGATCGAGACGTGTTATTTTTGTTGATCAATCGTATACTGATCAATCACGCTACACACAACGTCAAGTGGTATTAGAGCGGGTTTCTCCCAATTTATGGCTAATACTGGTGCTAATGATGGCAACCAATCCCAAGATGGTGATTGAGGATTGCAGGCTGTTTGGAGGTTGTCCAAAGGATTTGATTTATCAAAATAAAAAGCCTTTTGTTTTGGATAAAGGGTCATTGGGTGAAACACCAATGACTAGTTTTCACATTTGGCATATGCATGTGTGAGAGAGTCGGTGAGGACTCAGGATATGGGATAGGGTGAGTCACATTCTCATCCATTATATGTAGACATTTGAGTAGGAACGTGCATGTTTTTACTTGAATCTGTGGTATGTCATTGCAGGTGCACTTAGGTGGAGAGTAGCCCTTGTAGGAATATTTCTCTGCTGGGTATTGCTTACCCCATCGCGGGACCCCTGTTTCAGGTACAAGTAGTTTATTGGGAGGCGGCGCTCCGACGAGGCCGTGATTATGAAGAAGGTCAACATATGGCCTTAACAATACTTTTCTAAAAAGTATTTTATGTAAAAAGAATTGTAATTAAATTATTTTGGACTATTGTATAAAATACAAGGTGTATGTTAGGTAGAGCTCCCCGAACAAAGGAGACTCTGCCTGATTTTTGTGAAAATATGGATCCCGATGTGGACAGCAAGCAGGCATCTACACCAAATCCATTGCACTCCGCGGTTGACAAGTTGTCAACTGGGACCGAATTTGGGCGTTTCACGTTTGGTGCATCGTTGTTTAGGTTTGCGACACTAGTCCGATGGGCATAGCCCTGATTAGTAACATAGCATAAGGTTTACGATTACAGTGGCCTCGAAGGCATAGTCCTTAAAATTCAGCCTTGTCACAACCAGACGTAGCCTGTGCAACGATACACCTCTGGGGTGGCTCGAATGTGGGTATCCACAAGTATGGTCCTGATACTAGCTCGTCTCATCTAGGTATCAAGAGTTTAGGTACACAAGTACCGAGGGCTGATGAGCATGGGTCTATATCATGCATTGTTGTGTGTTATGTGTTTTGTGCTTTAAATGCTGTGTGATTTGTGTGAATAATATACATGGTAGATTGTATATGGAACACTGTATTATAAACATAACCTTAGGGTTTCTAAAGCAAATGAACATGATAGTTCGGGGAACCGATGTATTAGTGTTCGCATTATGCACCACTAAGGAAAATGGATGAACGGTATAGTCTACAGATGTTAAAGGCTATTAGGTTGGTACATGTGTAATCGCTAAGCTAGATCGAGATAAATTTGAGAACATTATTGTTATCTCGATGTGTAGATGGCTAGCAGGAAGAGGATACTCAGGGTGGTGGGCTGAGTAATAACCCACGACCACCGGCTGACTACCAATCATAGAGGTTGTTGTTGCCGCACTGCTACCCTTATGCAGCAGTGTGGCTTCGCCACCATCGCATAAGCCGGTGTAATCAAACCGAGGGGGTCATAACCTCCGTGAGGTTCGAGGCACATAATCCTCTAGCCCCTCAAGGAGGAGGAGACCCACCGGTGGTGGGTCATCAAGCTGACTAGTCGAAGGATAAAATATTCATGTTAAGATGAAGGAGAATCAATCTTCTTCTAGCTCTAGGAAGAAGTAGAAGACTTTTGTTTCATATGGATTTCAAGGACCTGCCATCGTTATCGTGTACAAGGCCGAGCTCAGCTTCAGCCAAATCCAGGCAGTGACAATACTACCACCTCGCCTTGGACACTTTAGACAGATTGCCCACGAGGCGTAGATCCTGTGGTTATTGACACCCGTCCCTCACCAACCACAAGACATGCTATCACTACCACCATCCTTGACACTTTAGGCTAGATTGCCCACAGAGGCAAGGATCCTGCAGTTATGGGGACACCTCAACCCCCAATCATCAGCTGACATGCAGATGCGCTTATTCCTACCCCAACATGGGTTAGGAAACATCTATCCCAGCAAAGCAGATAGGCATCCGTTGATCGCTGCATAAGCCAGAGAGGCTAGGCACAATCAAGGTAGAGGACATGCCCTGTGTCGACTCAGGACCTGTGGGCGTGTCTATGCCATGATACCCGACCATTCGGCTGATCACCGACTCAAGGTATGTTTCTATTCTCGCGCCTATGGCAAGAGTATTGTTCGATCAGGTAGCATATACATGTGATCAGGTAAGCAGGTGTGTGAATTTGTGACCTAAATTATGTTAAGGGGGAAGAATGTAAACCCGAAAAATTCATTTTTCTCTTAAAAGTGGTAAACGGTAATTTCCTGCTGAAAATAAAAATTTCATCTCGATGATCTAAACTGACTTCATCAGTCAATTGCCTCGCTGGAGTCTAATTAACTACAATTTTGTCGATTCCGAGACTGTTGATTCCGAGACAAATTTCACGCTGAGGCACTGGTGTCGAGTGACACATGGCATGACATGTGGTGCACTTGTGTGAATGGATCACATTGAGCCAAGTGTTAAGTGGAGAAAATAATGGGAAAGATAAAACAAGGAAAAAAAATAAGGAAAAGAAAATAAAATAAAAATAAATAAATAAAAGAAAAGAAAAAGAAATGAGAAAAGTAAAAAAAAAGGGCGGAGAAGGCCATTTCGGCAGAGATAGTGAGAGCGAGATGAGAGAGAGAGAGAGAGAGAGAGAGAGAGAGAAAGGAGAAAAGTAGAGAGAGAAACTTCTCTCTAAGATCTACGGAAATCGGGCCATGGGTTTTCGTCGGAGTAAGAGGTAAAGTCGGTCCACGCAACGAGGGCTACGCCTGGGTACCAAAATCTTGGAGTTTCATCAAACTCCACGAGGTAGGGAATTTTCCTAGTTGGGTTATTTCTAACTTAAAGGGCATTTAATGGCTTAGGGTTTTCTTAGACCGTGAGGTAGAATTTTACTCAAATTTCGAGGATCGAATGGGAATTTTGGATCGGTTTTCTGATAGTCCGAGTCGAATTTTCGTGACCATTTTGACAGTCCCATGATTTTCTGTGACCTGGGTAGTCTCGACGGTGTCGAGATTTGGTTTAACCCTGGACTAATGTCTCGGCCTTTGCTTGAGTTTTTCTGCATCACAGTAACTTATTTCAACCGTGAAGGGACTGAGGTGCCCCGCTTTATAGCGGGTTCCCAGACGGCGCCATTTTGTGTAAGTTATTGTTAAAAAAATAAATAATATGTCAGTTAGGTAAAACTACGTTAATATGTGTTTGGCATGTAATAATACGAAAGTTGTAATAAATGGAAATTATATGTAGGAAATATAATTATTCGAAATTTATAAATGTTGCATGTAGTTCTTATTATGCATGTAGCATGACATAACATGAAATGACATGATTTCATTTCATATGCACGAGACATCACGTCGAGTCGAGTGTGAGTGCATGGTTTGGGTCGACACTGTGTTTAGTGTTCGACCATGGTAAATAGACACTATGTTTGATGTTCGATAATCTGTCGTGGGCACAGGGTAGATCAACACCTTGTTTGGTGTTGATAGTGGGCTTGGTAACATGGACTACGCCCAAAATGAGTCACGTTTCGAGGCGCCTGAGACTGCTCTTGCTTCAAATAAAGCGTTATCTGAGACCGCCCATAGCTTGTAGAATAAAGTTGTTATCGTGAGATTGTCCATGTTTTTTAAAATAAAGCTGTTATCGGAGATCCCAAGGTCGTAAGATTGTCCGATCAAAGATTGTCCAGATTCTGTGAGATCATTCCGGCCTGAGATCGTTTAGTGGTCGAGATCGCCCATTGTCGAAGATCGCCTGTGGTGGAGACTATCCAATCGCCTGAACCGTCCACTATGAAGAGACTATCCAAGGGTTTTGAATGAAGCGGTTATCGAAGGTTGTCCAAAGGATTTGATTTATAAAAACAAAAAGCCTTTTGTTTTGGATAAAGGATCATTGGGTGAAATACCAATGACTAGTTTTCACATTTTGCATATGCATGTGTGAGGGAGTCGGTGAAGACTCGGGATATGAGGGTGAGTCACATTCTCATCCATGACATGTAGACATTTGAATAGAGCCGCATGTTTTTACTAATGCGTATGGCGCCATTGCATGTTCACTTAGGCGGAGAGGTAGCTCCTGTAGAAATATATTTCTCCTCGTTAGCATTGCTCACTCCGGTCACTGACCCCCTTTTAGGTGCACATGAGTTTATAAGAAGACAGCGCTCCGACGAGGCCGTGATTGTGAAGAAGGTCGATATGTGGCATTGACAATACTTTTGTAAAAAATATTTATGTAAAAAGAATTGTAATTAAATTCTTTTGGACTATTGTATAAAATACAGGTTGTATGTTGGATCCCGATAAATGGGACACAACAGTGTGGTATCGGGTCACCCGAAATCCACAGGAATTCCACGGGTTGACGAGTTGTCAACGGGACCCTCGAATTTGGGGTGTCACATTGAGTGATCATCATTTATTAACTTAAATTTTTAGGATGTTAACAATATAAATTTCATTTGTATTTGGAATAAAAATAATTTTTTTTTCAAAAAATACACTTCCAACCATATAATAATGAAATATCATATTTGCTTTGAAAATTCATTTTGCTAGAATATATAATTATATTAGGAAAGAAATAAGTGTATAATTTTTGTTAATTATTTTGAAAATAACAATATTTATTTATTATTCTCTTTTAAAAAAACAATATTTTGTTACCCTAGTAACAATATTATTTAAAATATATTGATAATTTAGTTATTAAATTGAATTTAATTTATAAACTAGTAAGACTTTATTTTTATCAAAAAATAAAAAATATGATTAAATAAAATTTAATGATAAAAAAAATGAAATTGTAAATATTTAAAATATGAGCAATGAGATAAATGAAATATATTCAATATTAATATCAGACTTTTATTTAATTCAAATACATTTGTAAATTTTCATACAAGATTTTTAAAATATTAAATTATCATATAAAGTATATTAAAAATATACATTTAAAAGTTGAAAATAAAATAGTTAAAACAATAGATTTTAATATATTAATCATATATTATAATAATTATTGTTTTTAAAATGCCTTTGAGCATATATTTGACTCCATGTTAAGAACCAAAATATTGAATTTTGTAGATGAATCCTTAAAAATCCCAATTACTAAGTTAGTTATTTTAAAAAAAATGGTTCAATTATGGTAATTCTACCGGTGTTGGTTCTATCCCAGTTTTTGGTCATAAATTGCAAAACAAATAAAAACTGAAAGAAAAAACAAACTAGAAAACTATAAATAGGGTTAGTCCAAAAAATAAAATAGAATGAAAATTAAGTAAAAAAATGCAAAAATAAAGCAAACTAATTTATGCAAATAAATTCATATTACTTTAAAGGTAGCCACCATCCTTGGAAACGCCGCCATGTGATTAGTCCTAAGTCGGGTACATGGTTAGGAGCTTGGGGAAACACAAAAATTTATAATATATTGTTCCCAGAAAGATTGTTTTACTTGATTAACCAAGTACCAATATTAATAAATCCTATTGCTATTTAAGCTTAGAATTCAAATTATTTGTTTTGAAAACTAAAAATAAGCAACAATGAAGTGGACTTCAAATTGGGACGCAAGAACAAGGGTGTCACAAGGTTTTCAAATAAGAGGTATGAATGCTATGACTGATTAGATTCCTCCTAAGCTTTTAATTTCCTTTTAAAGCTCAATTGAATATATATTCACTCCATTTTTTGGTTGAGGGGAGGTGAATATGTAACCTCAACACACGCATGTCGGTTATAATTTCTCACTCTGTAACACACCAAATTATACCCTAACAGTTTTATAACATGTTTTGGGTATAATAAACGTAAAAGTATATTTATCCGGAATAAAATAAGCAATAACTTGGAATTAATACAACAATTAAGGTAAATTACTAAATTGTTAATTCATGACCCAAGCGGTCAATATAACAAGTTCATATGTCAAAGCAGGAATAAGCATAAGTTAAATAAAGAGTAATGATAAGAAAGATATTAGAATAAAATAAGGAAGAAAATCGAGAAGAGACAAGTGGTTGAAGAAAGAGGGAGGAAGCTTCTCCTGGAAAGTGAAATAAAAAGGGATAAGATCATATAGCACTCAAAAGAAATATCTTATTTGGTCTTGGAGTAGAGAGCAACACGGATAAGAGAAAAGAGGAAAGAAAGGAAGAAGAAGAAGAAGAAGAAGAAGAAGAAGATTACAGGTATGGAACTATGATTTGGTAAAAGTGGAACTATGGTATAGAAAAGTATGGAACCATGAATATGTGTATGTAAACTAGTGTATGGAACGAATATTGTATGAATACACGTCAGGGGTTGTATGAATTTGAGGCGCTAGATGGAAACTATGGAGTATGGAAGTCTAGTTTCGATCATAAAGTTTAGATACATGGTTTAGAACCCTTATCTTGTGTATGGTTTGGTTTGGGAACTCCTAAACTCATTTCTTCTGTGTAGGGTTGAGTTGAGAAGAGCTTTAAGGCTCCTAACATGTGTTTGAGAAGGGTCTAGTTGCAAGTTGAACTCAGAAAATGCCCTATTGTTTAATTACATGGCGCAGTACTTCGGATCTTTAGAACAGATTTATAAATAGAAATAAGGAGACTGCAGTAAGTCCTTCTCTAGAATTGTAGCCACATCAATGAACTTGATGTTAGGCTTTTGAATTTCTCATCTGACTTCAGAGACCAAGTTACGGGTCTTTTTTACTCCGAACAAGACTCGTTAAATAGTGCTCTAAACAAGACTGGCCAACAAGACTATCAAAACAAGAGGTTTCACAAACAAGACTCTGCCAAACAAGGCTCACAAACAAGACTACAAACAAGACTCAAACAAAGGCTCACAAACAGTGCTCACAAACGCTGCTCGCCACTTTAGGTACAAATTTCGCCACTCGTCAAAGTTGGATCGACATGACCTCCAACTCTCGGCTGTCATAACTCCTTTGCTCAATCTGATTGCGTTCTCGACTTATGGAGCCCATTGAGTCAAGAATACATTCATATGCCTGAGGAGGATAGTAGATGTCAGATCGAGGTGTTAGAGCGAGCTGTCCATGACAGCCCAGTCGTCACCAGTCACCGTCAAGATCGATCAGGCATGACCTCCAACTTCGAAGGTCATAACTCCTTCAAGCCAACTCCGATTGGTGTTCTTGACTCATGGAAGCCCATTGAGTCAAGAATCCATCAATAGACAGTTTGATAAAGATTGAACTCATATTAGTTCCAGAAAACACCGAAAACATTAGGCAGTACAGGCAACCATAGTTATTTGTATTAGGAATGCCTATTATGAATTCATAACAACTCATAAGCATACATGGTGCTATATAGTTATTTATGATGTAATGAGATAGCAAAAATGAAAAAGATATGAATAAATTATTGTATTTATATAGAACATGATGTTAGATTACCGAATGACAATAATTATTCGAAATATGAGATATACCGAGCATAAATACACGTTGATTGTCCGCTAGAACCTCTGCGTGGGATAGACGGCATGCCTATTGTGAAGAATAAAACCGCAGCAGATATCGGGCCGGTCTAAAAATCTGGACTCGCTTGGTCAATGACATAGATCCTGCTTGGATCGGGTGGTCCCGAAGGGGTTATCACCACAATACTCCGCCTCATGGGAATAGGTCACCTGCCTCGATAAAGGATGATACTGCATAATATATTACAGCCGCTTAATGGAAGCCTCATGGATCATCGTTTACAAGGAATATACGCCTTCGGGCCCTCATGGATTATAAGCCTGTGATTCACTCTGGGTTTATGCAGACATGAAACATAAAAGAAATGACAGGTATATGCAAAGGAAATGTAGAGAATATAATATGAAGAGACATGATAAGATAAAGTAATCGCTATGTGATGATAGTATACAGTTACAAGAACAAGAAGTAAAAGTACAAGATTAAGTATGAAAAGTATATAAGATGATAAGAAATAATCGTTATGAAAAGTATATATATATATGAGAAATGACAAGAATCAGACATGTTATATGTGTTATATGCATTTGTATAGAAGTGTGATGACCCTCACGAGGTAATCCATGTGTATTAATTCCCACTAAGCGCAAAGTTTAGCACGTGTTCAACTGCGGTAGTACGTAAGAGGAAACCAGAGGATGATAAACCCACATCGCTACCAAAGGCCACACAGCAATAGGTGCCCACTGGAAGACCTTTAGGTCTATTTTGTATACAAATTTTGACCACAATGTAAATATAGTAGATGCTGAACATTTCCATATTCGAGCTTGTAATTATATTTTTAGAATCCGTCTACATAATGTAATACAAGTTAATTGTTTAACATTATATGAATATGTGAGTGTAAAAGTTATAAGTTTAAAAAAAAAAAAAAAGAGTGACCCTCACTTGACATCCTATGCCGAGTTGGGGCGTCACACACTCCCTTACCTTTGTCACCTTCCGGACCTTGTAAGGTAATTAGAAGTGATATTACATGAAAAATTCATCTTGGGCATTTTATCGATCACCTTCTGGTCCTTATGATAATATCCTAAGACTATATGAAATTTATTCACCTTCCGGTCCTTCTAAATTTCATACAATGCTACTAATTACCCAACAATCAATTTATGTTCACACATACAATTGAAATAAACAAGAATCTATCCCAAATCTAGCTAGATTTAGAATAGAACATGAAGAACTCAATAACATCAACAAGTTAGAAAATATATATCTCAATACATCAAAGATTAGGAAATCTCAGCATAGGAGTTTTGTTGCTCACTTTTCTACACGCAAATACTCACTGCACGTGTATAGATCGTGCAAGTAATATAGTGGACTTAGCAAGTCCAAATTGTTGAACCCACAGGGACTACTTCTATTGATTACCAATCTAGTCTAATCCTAAGTTTGTTTGGATGCAAATTAAGAGTGGTCTTTAATTAACCTAATTATGAGATTATTAAATTATGAGAGAAATCTAGGGTTGATGACTAGAATGATGAAAAATCTGAGATATAAAGGGGTAAGTGAAACTCTATTAAACCCATTATGAAGGATGAAGAGATCACAAAGGTGTGTCATTGATTGTGGTTGAATTATTCCGAGGATTCACTAGCAACAAGATTCCTTATCCCTATTGTCCATTTTTTGAATACTCCAAAAAGTTGTTTTCTGATTTCCATTCCATTACCACATTTGAGAAAAATTCGTCAACAACATACTCCAATAATATCGCCTTTCCATTTTTGAAATGAAAAAACCTTTTTAAATATCGTGTGGAGACCCAAACCTCTTGGGGTCCCACTCATAGTATATTTGTGGATTATGGCCTTTTCTTTCCTTATAAGTGAGAGCTCGAACCCGTGCGGACTCTTATAGCAATGGGAGCACTCTCACCTCAGCCTGAAGCTAGTTGGTATAAGAGTCCTTTGCGCATGGGTTCGAGGCTCTCCACTGGGAGGCGAAAGAAAGGCGGAGTGGGGCCCCAACGCCTGGACCCAGCCTCCCACAATCGCCTTTTATTGTGGAGACCCCGAACCTCTTAGGGTCCCGCTCCTTAGGTACTAGCGCGAGTCTGTGGCCTTTTCTTTCGCCTCCGTGAGAGCTCGAACTCATGCGCAAAGGGACTCTTATAGCAATGGGGAGCACTGTCACTACCAACTGAGCACGCCTTTTATTGTGGAGACCCAAACCTCTTGGGGTCCCACTCATAGGTCTTGTTTCGCGGAGTCCGTGGCCCTTTTCTTCGCCTCGTGAGGCTCGAACCCATGCGCAAGGGACTCTTATAGCAATGGGGAGCACTCTCACCACCAGCCAAGGCTAGTAGCTGGGTTGTGGTGGAAGTGCTCCCCATTATCCTTCTTTTATAATTAACACCAGGCGTAACGTACACGAGTGGACGAGTTTAGGCTCTCAAGATAAAAAATGCATGTGGAATTGAAAGTTTAGAATGTTTTGATAATTGAAATGAATATATGTATATGTGTACCTGTGGATTGAGATTGAGTTGTGGAGCAAAGGAGTCTAACCGAGGAAGTTGAAAGTGGAAGATTAGAAGTGTTTTAAATGTTTCGCGGGTTTGTAAATTTGGGAAGTCAGAAAAAGCGAAGAAACTGCGGCCCAATTTTCATCGCGTTTGAAAAAGAAAAAGAAAAACATTTACCACTTAGCTTCCACATTATTTTCTAAAGATATATTTAATGATGTGAGGTTCGCTCCATGGATTTTTAATTGATTGTTTTGAGGAAAAATTTCTATATCCATTGAGTCTTTGCGGGAAGTCCCCTCGGGTTCATGAGGATTAATCGGTCGGAATCCTTCAGCGTGATATCGAGCCACCGATTTGAAAAATGTTATAAAATTGGTGATTTTCATATGATTGTTTAATGTTTTATTTTAAAATTTCATAAATTATTTATGTGATTATAAAAAATATTACATGACATATGAAATTTTTGAGTTCACAGAAAATGCGTCGTCGAGGCCGACCCGCCACTAGGAGAGCTCCTGAGGCATTAGTACCACCACCCGAAATACCGAGGTTTCATTTATAGGAAATAATGCTAGATCATGAGGTTGAGTCTAGGCAAAAGAGTCTTGAACTTTAATTTCAAGATTACATTTAGAGGATAGAATAGTGTGAGTGAAAAGATCATAAATGTTGGAAAGAAATTGTAGGCATGTGAAGAGTCCCTCATCATGCTTGCCTTAGGAGGAATATTAATGTAATTTAAATCGGACTTGTCCAAATGGGGAGTCTATTCGGTCGGAATGAAAATCTGTACTACTTGACATGGAAATAATGTGTTACACGGGTGCTCAGGTGGATTGCGAAGTAAATTGCCAACACATTTGAAACAATGTTTTACTTATTGTGCTTTATTTCCACAAGACTATGAAATTGAGAAACAGTTGTTGGTACAATTATGGATAGCTTAGTTGGTAGTGAGAGTGCTCCCCATTGCTATAAGAGTCCCTTTGCGCATGGGTTCGAGCTCTCACGGAGGCGAAAGAAAGGTCGATTGGGACTGACAACGATCTCTATAGTGGGGCCGAGGGGTTGGGTCTCCACATATCGTATTTTGAACCATTAAACAAGTTCTTCATGTTTTTGAGAAGCTCTGATGGAATCTTTGGCATAATGTATTATTTATCATAAACCAATTGTACAATAAATATATATATATATATATTTTAGACATTATAACTTATGTTAAAGCCAAGATAATGTGATGTCCAAGTTGGAGAAGATATATAGCACAAATCATGAACAATCACCCCTAAAGTTTTCCTGCTTTGTCATAGAACAACAGTGAAGATGCATATAACCCACCAAATTAACAGTCTTAGCTACCATTGACTCAAGCATTTAGAGGGCTTGTTTTATGCATTTTGATTTCAGGGGAAGAGCTTTTCTCAAAAGAAAGATGAAGAGAGGTTATTTTAAAGATGTTTTTGATGGTGTTTGGTTTTACATTTTCAGAAGGCCTCCAAAGAAGGTACAATATGGAATGTGCAATTTAATCCTTCTAAATATATCATAAGGCCATGTATTTGAAACCCAAAAGATTACTTAGGGTCCTTATGCCTTTCAACCATGTTATTCTCATGAGTCTTAGCTCACAATGCTTCCACGAGAAGAGCTTGAGAAAAAAATCAAAATGCAATTCAACTTGAACAAACTAATCATCCGTGAGAGAAAAAGTTGAATCTTGAAGAGGCAATGGTTCAAATGGCTAGTTCTCACACCCAGTTCATGAATGAGACAAGGACTAATTTCCAAAACTAGTCAACACAAATTAGGAGCTTGGAGGTGCAAATTAGTCAAATGGCTAATATGTTTTCTGAGAGACAACAGGGTAATTTGCCTAGTAATACCAAGTCAAATTAAAAAAAAATGTAAATGTAATATCTCTTCGTATTGGCAAAGAACTTGAAGAGCCAAAAAGAGCAAAGGTAGTTATCAAGGAGCTAGATGAGCTAGTTGAGAAAGAAAAGAGGTCATCATATGTTAAAGAGGTGGAGAATCCAAAGTCTTTAAGTTATTTCTAAGCAATCTACCTGTTAGGCATGAAACATGTACATGAAAATAGATTTACCTAATGATGCACAAGTGCATGCTTCGTTAACTAGTAATAAAGAGTAAATTGCAGACCAATAGATATCTCGATCCATAACCATAAAGAATGGGAAGCGGAATTGTTGGGGGAATTATTCACGGACAAGTTATACTTGTAAAAAATACTAAAATTTTTATAATAATTTTATTATATATTCGGGTATAAATTAAGCCAAAGCTTGGGTTTTTAGAAAGCGATAAATTAAAACGTGAAAAGTAAAATGAGAATAAGCATATAATTCAAGTATTATATCTTAAGCAGTAATAATAGAAATAAATAGAAGTATTAGATTTGTAAAGTGAATAAGATATTATAGCTTAAATGTTAAAATGAATTAAATAATAAATAAAAGTGAAATGAAGATCAAAAGGAGAAAAATGAGAAATGGGATTTAATGAAAGAGCCAAACATGGTCTTAAGAGAATAATGGGATATTATACCACATTTGGTCTTAGAAGGCTCATTTGAGCCAAAAACGTTTTGAGAGCTTGAGAGAGGAGAAAGCTAGGGTTTTGTGTGAAGATCAAAAGAGTGGTGTGATTCTTCCATTTTTGCTCAAGATCTTGTAAGAAGGAAGAAGGAAGAAGCTAGGGCAAAGAGTTCCAAGTGATTTGAGGTATGTAACTAAGCCCTATAAAGTTGTATTTGATGTTTGGGTTAGTAATGTAAGACCCGAGAAAATTCCAATTTTCTGAAAAATGGTAAAATGGTCATTTCGGTAAAAATCCGAAATTTTTCTAGATCTCGGATGAAGAAACGAATTTTACCGTTGGAATTGTCTCATGAAATCTAGCTACCACGTCGAATTTCGTCGAGATTTCAGACGGTCGGAATTTGCACATTTCGAGCAGGGTATCGAGTCTTGAAGTAAGAAAAGCGACATGTGAGGTGAAAAAAGTAACCTATAACATGTACTCTTGTGACACGTATTTGCGAAGATTAGAGATGATGGAGATGGACGGTCTAAATAGTGCGAGTGTCGAATCGAGAAAAGGGACCGCATAGAGAATTATGAGAATGTTTAATGAGGAAAGGACAAAAGCCAAATAGTGACCTTCTTCTCCAAACAAAAAAAGACCAAAAACGTGCAGAGAGGGAAAAAGGATGCAATAGCTTGGTTTTGATTTTTAGAAGAGAGAGAGCACACCTTCTCTCTAGAGATTAGACGATCGGACCGTCGGGTTCTCGACCAGAACAAGTAAGGTTGCTTTCTGCGCCTACGAGACTGCAGCGTGAGCCTTAGGTTTCTTTGGAGTTGAAGCAACTCCAAGAAGTAAGGAGATCTTTTTTCATACTTGCGTTAATCTTTGGCTAAGAGCCATGTAAATAATTAGGAATGTTCTGAGGCTTGTTTTAGCCGTAAATTCGGTCTCAAAAGCTTTGAACCGAGTAGAGAAAATTCCTATTTGTGTGGTCGTGAACAGTAACCCTTGAGGGTTTCACTGTTCACGTGAATAGTGACACGAAAATTTTGGTGTGCAAATGTGTTTGGTTGAGTGATTCAAAATGAATTGCTCGTGTTTGTTAGTGCCCGTATGAGGCTAATTTTGGTGTAATTGATTGTGAATTTGCATAACATGTTTTATGTGATTTAATTATGTTAATATATATGCATGTGAATATATTAGCATGAATGTGTTAAGTGGCGTAAATGCGTTAGTATGCCTTTGGAGTACCTTAGAATATTAGGGTGAGTGCATGACATGAAATGAAACAAAACGAAAATGTTTGTGAAGAAAGGAATTTCGACGAAAGATTTTCAGAAGTGCCTTGGAGGGGCGTCCGACCCAAATCGCCGGATGAGGACCATGTTGTTGGCGGAGAGTTATCGACAATTCGCCTTGGAGAGTAGTCCAATATTTTTACGAGCTCGGTAGTAAGTTTTCAAGAACAAAGAAGCTTTTGTTGTGAAAGCGTATTTTTACTCGCATATTGGCTTATGACATGTGAAGTCGGTGAGGACTCGGAACATAGGATTGGGCATGTAGACATTCGAGTAGGTTCATGAAATTGCTTGAATGTGATTGTTGTCATGCATGTGCACTTAGGTGGGGAGTAACCCATGTAGAAAATTATCTCTATTGGGCTTTGTTCACCCTGTCGAGGGATCCTGTTTCGGTCTGGAGCGGTGGGAAGACGGCACTCCTTGGGGCCGTGTTAGAAGTGAGCTTGTGGCTTTGATATTGTTGTATAACATGTATTAGAATGTTGTAATTTTAATATATGTTTGTATAAAGAAGTAATTTATTAACTCTTGAACTGTAGATAGTTGATGTATTTGGGATATATTTTGGCAATTATTGATGCGGGGGCCGAGTGGCCATTATTTTACTACGCATGCGAGACCTGTGTGGTCATTTGGATTATTAGGACCGAGTTTGTACCTTGGGTAGAGCTCCGTACAAGGAGACTACGCCCAATTTTGTGTGAGTAGTGTCGGGTTGCAGGCATTTCACGCGAAAGTATTACAGCGAGTTGACAGGTTGTCAACGGACACGGGTTTTTGGGGCGTCACAAGTAAAACCACAATCCATGTAGGTGTTCATCGCGGTTGGTTTAGGGATCAGACGTGGGATGCCCGGTAGGAGTGATTCCCGTGATTTGTTTGAGGGTTGGAACGCAAAGGAGAAACTAGGAAAGGGTGGCATTTATGGGCCTTCGCCAGTAGTGAAGGGCACCTGTATGGCGGGCCGAAGGAACGAAAAGACCCCTCGGGTTCGCCGGCGTGAATTTTGCTACGTCGAGGTGAAGTGCTTCGTGTCGATCTGAGACAACGTACTGTGAATAAATTTTTGGATTTTTGTTCCGAAAGTCTCGTATTCGTACCCCGATAGTTTAAGGACCCTAATAAATGATTAATGGGGGTTCGAATAAGGATAAAATTGAATGAAAAACGTACCGTACCTCGCCGCCGAGGCAAGATAGACTTAGTGTCTTAACCCAAGATCGTTAATGAAAATAAATCATCATTCAATAAAAATTGTATAATAATTGTTTATCCACTAAGAGTGGCATAATTGTTATTGATTAGAGACGGGTGAGGATCACCTAACCTAAGATCGAGATCGAAAGGAAGGGAACGAGAGTCGACAGCTTCGGTTTGTTCACTGACTTCTATTCTTATTTCAAGTGTTTTGGTAGTATACCAAATAAATCTGAAATGATTATATGAAATGAGTATATATTTGAAATGATATTACGAAAATGCATATAGACTTGAAAATGTGATAATTGAAATGATTGGCGATTAATTGCATGTGAAAAATTAATCGAATTGTAAACGAATTGGTTAATTCTTGTCATCTTGAATTAAATCGATATCTAGAGATGAGCGACATGTGGGATGCCCCCGATCGGCGTCCGTCGTGAAGACACTGAAAATTGTCGATAATAAACGATGGGATCGCTGTCGGTATTACGTCATGATGATGCATGACATTGAAGAAATGTTCCACTTGGCGGAATGCACAATCGGCGCTCCGTCATGATGGTGTATGACATTAAGGATCACATGGCGGGTGCCAATCGGCATCTGTCGCGATCTCGAAGATCGAGGAGTATGAAATATGTAAGCGCATTCACCGGAATGATAAAGGGCGGGATTCATAGAAACGAGAATCCGTCATGAATGTGAATTGCATAGACAAAGTGAAATAACGAACTTGATGAGTGTAAATGAGATTTGTAAACTAAACACGTCTTTAAGAGTGTACGTTCTAATCTCATGAATTTAATTGTGGTATGATTTGTTGCATGTGAAAATGTATATATTTATATGATCAATGATTTGTAAAGTGAAAGCATGCGAAAATGAATAAACATGAGTATTGTTTGATATAAAAGACATGATTTTATGATGTCATTAATAAGTATTAGCCCCAAAAAATTGGAATAAAAGCGTATAGAATCCTTAAACGTGAAAATGCTTGGCGTATGATTTTTATTATCTATCTCGTAGATTCTGATAAAGCGGAAGGAGGCGAGAGCAATTATGCGCGAATTCATAGAAAGATTCACGGAGTATAAGTATATACCCCGTCATTTGCATATCATATTGTTTGAACATGTGATATTTTGTGGACAAAAGGGTTGAACTTTGACCCACTGTTTTTGTGTATCATTTTATAAAGGCAAGATAAACCATTTTGTAGCGGTGTATAAGGTAAATGTTTATGGCTGCAATTTCGAAAATGTTTTGTAATTAGAAACCTAAGCGAAATGATGTAAATAAATGTTTTGATAAAATAAATGAAAATCGAGATGCTTAGAACCGATTACGATCCGCCCATTCGGGTCGGCGAGAGTTCGGGTCGCGATATTTTGAAAAAGAAAATTTAATAAAAGGTAAATAAAAGAAATTAGCAGGCGTCCACGGGTTTTGGTTGATTAAATCAGCAAGGTGGAAATCGGACTTGGGGGTCGCTACAAGGATGCCAATGTAACAGCTAGTATTCCCTTGAGTCTGCAGGTTGGATTTTTCTATTTCTTATATTGAAAACCAATAATCACCTTTTGTTTAAAAACTAACACAAATAAAACTATTATTAGAGTTTTTTTAAGTTATATAGTATAAACTCTAATTCCCATATAATGACAATTCTAATTATTATATAATAGAAAAAAACCTTATGACAATATGATTTTCAAAATATTAATACAAAAATAAAAGACATACCTTTAATCCGTTGAAGATTATTGAAGTTCTCCAACAGATTAATGATTGACCTGATTGTGTTCAAATTATAAGCCAATTAATGTTTTACTAATACAGCGGTAATGTGATCTCATGATCCATATATACTTTAAGCATGATTTGCAAAAATAAAACAGGAAATGTTAACAAAATACAAAAGAAAAAAAAAAGAAAAAAAAAAGAAAAAAAAGAAGAAAAAAACAGATATTTGTGTTTTTTCTTGAAAAATAACAGCCATTTACGAGAGAAGAATGAGACTGTTTTTGTCAAAATGATGAATAAAATTGATTCCAAAATTTGGTTTTCGAAGGATTGTTAATCAAATCACCCTTAAATCATCAAGGCCATTTGTAATCAACTATAAAAAATTAAAAGCGATTTTTTTTTTAATTGTTCGAGTTGGTTGTTGAGGCTGAAGCTTGTGGCAGAACTGAAGGGCAGAAGAACACCTAGAAAATGGCGCCAAAGGCGAGGAAGAAGACTCGAGAACCTATTTCCGATCCAAACGGAATGTTCGGTGGAATGGTCGTGTTCTTGGTCGAGCATGGAGTCCAGAGTCGTCGATTAGAGGTTTCTCATTAAATCTTCATTTCCTTCTTCTTCCTTTTGTTTTTCTTCCTCTTTGTCCTCGAGTCGGTTGATTGTTACCTAGAATTTTTTTTCTTGAGCCCGCAAAGAACGATGGAGCTTTTGTCTGCTGTTTGTTTTATGTACATCTCCATTAATTTAATTAGAATAATAGTTTTTCTTTCTTATTTGGCTAAAGATTTGGAAGCAAAAACTGGTGCAAATGGGGGCTACTATTGCAGATCGTCTGTCAAAGAAGGTGTCTCATGTTTTTGCTATGAATAAGGATGCTCTTTTCCGTCAAGTTGTTCGCGAACATCTGGAGCGTTTCAAAGGGGTGAGACTCCTGTTCTTCCGTTCTGCTCTTATGCACTGCTTTTCTTGTTCCCATGTTTGTTTCCTTCATCTGAACTAATTTGAATTTCAATCGCTTCCTTCTAATTCAAAAACTAAGGTGACAATTCTGAATGACCTTTTTTTTTTTTTTTTTTTTTTCAAAATGCAATTTTTTTTTACTAGGGCCTAAATTAGAAACGATGATAGAGTGGATTTCAAGGCTGGGTTATTATTGCAGAATGCTGGGTTAGGTGTGAATTCAAGATTGTGGCGTAGCTAAATTCTATCATAATTATGTGTGAATTCAACATTCTGAAAAATTGAAAAATCGTGTAAGATTCAGGTTTTATATTGGGGTGTCTATCCTTAAGTGAATATTCTACAAGTTTGTGGGTCTTCTGGGAATTGTTCCAAAGTTTTAATGGCTGATATTTGCTATTTGTTGCAGAATGTTCTACAGTATCAGTGGCTAGAGGATTGTCTGAGATTAGGAGAGAAGATATCTGAGGACTCATACAATCTAAAATTTGATTCGGAGGAACAAGATAGACCAGGAAAGACTTCAGCAAATTTTCCTCTACCATCTAAGTCAAACAATTCCTGTGATGATGAATCACCACTACACAAAAAGATGAAATCCTCCCAGAGGAAAAATATAAATGTGGAAAGCAGGGAAAACAAAAGAAATAGTACTGCACATGAGACATCTGATACTGTCCAAGGTTCGGAAAAACCATTCCACACTCCAAGCCCAGAAAATTCTGGTTCAGATACCCTTGGTGATCCAAATAAGGCTGTAAGATTCTGTAGCCACTAATTTGGATTAATTCCTGAAACCTTTGTAATTTACTATATTTTTAATTTTCCCTCTGTCTCTTGGAGGTCATTGCCATGGTACATATGTATATGAGGAATGGAGGATGATAGATGATTCAATACCATTAAAAATGATTACATCTTACTCATGCTTAAAGCCTTATCTTGGCTTAATTACTTTACCTTATCTCTTAATCAGGTGAGCACATTGAACTCATCCTTGCAATATTGTCCTCCTGACTTAAACAAGAATATCACTGGTGTGTTCGGGAAGCTTATTAACATATACAGAGGTAAGGCTTAATCTATTCCTGCATATACATGGCTTATAGCTGGGAACTGAAAAGATGTGTTTACTTTCTTTGAAAGCGCTGGGTGATGACAGGAGATCATTTAGCTATTACAAGGCTATAGGAGTTATCGAAAAGTTACCTTTTAAAATTGAAAGTGCAGACCAGATTGAGACCTGCCTACATTGGAAAATCAATGCAGGATCATGTAAGTGTGCATAAGTTTAAATTAATATCTGGCATGTGTTGCCTTGAGTAAGTAACCAGTTTGTCTTTTTCAGTTCCTCCCTCCATCTTGAGCTCTGAGCTATAATATTAATGCATGTGAGCATATGCTACCTAAAAGGCTTTTCTTTTATTCAAGCAATTAAGCCAATCTGTCTCATACCATTTCTTTTTTAGGTTTTGTGTTGTAGGTTGATCTATTGTTTCTGTCTTAAGGATTTACTTTCCTACACACACACACACACACCAGGAGATGTACATGTTGAGCTATACTTTTCCTCTCAACCTTGATTTCTCTTCTTAGTTTTTGGATAGATTAGCGATGCAACATGTGTGATTCATCGAAATAGTAGGTTGAGGAAGTGACTGCAATCCATTGAAACTCAACAGTCACTTGGGAAGCCTTAAGGGTCAACAGATGAAGTAAAAATATGGATTTGCTAATGCACAGGACACACACACACACACACACACACACATTCCATTTATGACCACTTGTAAAAGGTTATATATGCTATTGGTGTTTGCTTGCAGATTCAAGAGATAGTGACTACGGGGAAGTTATCGAAGTTAGAGCACTTTGAAACAGATGAAAAGGTTCTTCAAGATTCTCAGTAAATAGAGAGTTCAACTTTGTTCTAGTGCCAAATACTATTTTGGGAATTTGCAATTTTCCTTTTTGCTCTAATTGCTGGAATTTTTATTGTTTGGATTTGACTGCAGTTTTATTTGCTACTAATTGATGGGCCTATACTCCTAACATTTTTCCTGGTTCCTTCTTCTTTCTGTTGCTGCTTTTTTCCCCATATGATTCTCTTTGTGCAAAATGGTATTTTTTGGACTGAAACCTGATATAGACTCTTTTCATTGGACATGATAGCAATGTCTTATGTTTTCTTTGCTTTACTTTTAAAGGTTGAAATTCTTTAGCTATAATGTCCTTTTCATTTTATTTTTTGTACACAAGAGGGGACAAAACATCTTTGGTATAAAGCCAATTTTCATAAATTTGAATCATCAAATTATGTGAAATTGGAAACCATTACTAACATCCAATCTAAATGTTCTGAAATCTTCACAATTCTTTAGTCTCAATTTCATTATTTTGCTTTTGAATGTCTTCAGGTACGGACAATAAATTTATTTGGGGAAGTATGGGGTATTGGTCCAGCCACTGCACTGAAACTATATGAGAAAGGACACCGTACGCTAGATGATCTAAAGAATGAGAATTCACTAACAAACGCACAGAAGTTAGGGTTGAAATATTTTGATGATATCAAAACGAGGATTCCACGCCATGAGGTCTGGTTGTTGTTCTTCTGCTTCATTAAGCTTAACAGTACTTAACTTTTAATCAAATTAATCTTTTCTGCACATCAAATACTCTATTTTCTTGCATAGGTCCAAGAGATGGAACTTCTTTCACAGAAAGCTGGAGAAGAGGTTTTGCTTGGGGTAAGCACTGTAACTATATTACTGAACTAGTATACTCATATATTAAGACTGGATCATCATCGTGGACATTCTCTTTGCCCAAAACTATGATCATTCTTGTAGTTTTATATGATTCTTTTCTGATTACCTTACTTCAATAACTTAATTGAAATTTGAAATTTTAGATGCATGTGGCTCTTGCATTGTCATCCTCATAGTTTTAAAAGGTGCAAGTTGCACCCAGACGCAAAAGGTCTCTTGTAACTTTGGCGCAACACAAGGTGTGCACTTGAGTTAAGTGAAATGCGACCTTGGATGCACATCGGTTTTATAAAATATGATTCAAAATATGATTGTATTGATAAAAAAAGTTAAGATTCCTAACATTTACAAGAAAATTTCAATAAAAATGTAATGAAATTATATAAATTTCAATGTATAGTTAGAAGTTTCGAGAATAAAAATGTTCAAAAGAAAATTATAGTCTATAAGGCGTAGCTTTTAGAACTATGGTCATCCTAGGGCATGCTCTGAAGGTAGGCTCCAGGAAATCTTGTAAATGGATTGGTTTTAGAGCAGATCTATTTACATTTGAAAGGTAAGTATTTGTTTGAGTCCAAGCTGTTGGACCTTAGATCATAATGAACCTAAAATATTTTAAGATTGCGTAATTTTGAGTTATAACATCATCAAATTTGGATAAATCAGTTTTATAGGTAGTGTGAACAATTTTTTGTATTGCTTAAATAAGTAAACATGGATGAATGTTTTTTGTAATAGGATCACATCTATTATGTTCATAAGGATGGATTGGTTCAAGAAGCTATGATAAAGCTCTATGTTCTTAGAGTTGTATGTTTAGGCTTTGATCAAAGAAAAAAAGAAGTTGCATGTTTAGGTATATAATTGCTGTTCTATTAGCTCTAATCAGTGTGTGAGTGGTCCATGAAGATCAACCATTCATAATGAGATAACCCTTGCATGCAGTAAAAATATTATGGTAGATTCTTCATCTAATGATCTGATTTCTGTTTTAAAGGTGTCTAATGATATGATTTCTGCTTTAAAGGTGTCTAATGATATGATTTCTGCTTTAAAGGTGTCTATTATATGTGGAGGATCTTATAGACGAGGAAAAGCTTCCTGTGGGGATTTGGACATTATAATTACACATCCTGATGGAAAAAGGTGCTATAATTATTGTTTTGCATTTCTTTGTTTTGTACAACATTAATCTTATTCAAGGAGAGATTTAGTTCCCAACTATAGTCTTTTGCGCTGTTTTGAGATGTTTTCTTTTGTTTGTTTTCCCTCTTCTATTAATAGAATAAAACAATGGTAGATATTTTTTTGAATAGTCAAAATTATAGAGAAATTATAGTTAATTGTTAAGAGATTCGAAGAATTTTTTATGGGCATATTCTCCTTTATCTTAGGATGGCAAGCACACTTCCGTTGGGTGATGGTGCCATGAGAATATAATATTCATATAAGCCACAAAGACTTGTCAGATTTATTTCCTTCAGTAACATTGAAGATTCCCTATGGCTAAAGGCAGTTGTTGTTCCTTGACCCTCAGTAAAAAGCACCCCATGTCCATTACTGGTTGCTGGACTATTTGTGACTGCTGCAGTTTGTTGTGATTCTCTCTGATGAATATAAACTCTTTGTGTGTAACTGGACCTAATGTTCTTTCTCTCTCTTCACACACACACACACCCCCACCTTCAGATTGCTGTTATTTCATTTCTGAAAGGAAAATTTTCTTGCATGTCAGGATTGCTGGTTATTTATTTTTCATTTTTTAAAGTTAAAAAATCCTTTTCTACTTGACATCTTGTATTATTCTAGTACTGGGTAAGGCTGACTGAATTTGCTCTATACTTCCAGTCACAAAAGGCTTTTACCAAGATATGTGAAGCACTTAAAGAATATGAAGTTCTTACAAGAAGATTTGTTATTCAGTACTCACAGTGAGGAGGTAAGATGCTTCTCATGTAATTTGTTGTTCTCTCCCGTGACGGAGCCAGTAAGTGCCTAGTGGGGCACCCCTGAAATTCTGAAAAAAAACTGTCTCCATTAGGAATCGAACATGGGACCAAGAGTTCACAAGGAAGCCACACTACCACCATGCTATCATGCCTCCCCTGAACTAAGTTATGCCCTCCGAGTTTATTTTCTGGCTCCGCCACTGGTTCTCTCTATGCTAGTATTAATCAAAGACAGTATAAAATTAGGTGAAAGAATACCTAGTTATTATTTGCCTGAAAATTATTACTGTAACATTTGTTTTCTTCAGTAGTTTAAAAGAATGTCATTTTGATGAAAAGCAAATTTGGTTCTTCCTCATCAAATTGCTGCAGGGAAAGGAAAGAATGATGTATAATCATCTAAAGCATTTAATCAGATTGTCAGCATATATCACTATATTAATATGTAAACACCTTAAAGCCTCTATTTGTTTGGTTCTAAGGAATCTGGCGACTTATTTGAAATTGGTATAATGAAATTATAAATCAGTATTTGCTTATGAGCTCTCTCTATAAAGTCATTAGATATGTGGAGATCCAAAGTTAGATGTGGGCTTTTACCCCAGTGCTTGCCTCCCATCTCTTGTCCCTTGTAAATACTAGGCTCTTTTGTCTTCTTTGATCGTGATAAGAAAACTCAATATGCATTTTTTCAACTTATTTCCTGAAAATTAGAAAAATGATATGCAATTATTTAAGGTCAATAAACATTTGAAACAGTTAGAACAGACTATCGAGCATTCTGGATGGAGTTGGTCCCTGACATTCTGTTTATTTGGATCCTCTCCAGTCATGTGCCTAATCGATTGAGAATCCCTTTAGTGGCCAAGTGAGGTACTTAGCACTAGAATCAGGCAGATGTTTTTTTGTTCTGAGGTGGTCTTTTCCTTGAATATTTTGTAAGTCATCCCTTTGATCCATAATAAGGTTAATCAGCACTTAAGTAACCACAAGCTCCAAACTGTGGGATGTGTTTGAAGTATTTGTGCATTGTCTTATCCTCTCCCAGATTACAACGTTCTATGTCTCTAGCATTATTTAGTATCCAAGAAAATTTGAGAAATAGATATAACGGAATTAAAAGTCTTAAGGGTCTGGAAAATTTTCTTCATAGGTGGAAACAGTTACCTGTTTTGATAGGTGAAAACAGTTTTCTGTTTTTTAAAATTAAAATACATGCTTGACAATCTTTAACTGAAAAAGGATTTTTGAAAATTTGCTTAGGTTGTTTTTGACAACAAAGTAGAGGTACTTTCAGGTATTTTTAGAATATTCTGAGAAACCATGGAAAATATGAAGAATATGTAGATAAATGCACAGTACTTAACAGAGACCAACTTAAAACTACTTTTTAGTTCCCACACAAAATTTTATTTCTGAAAACAACTAGAATTATTTTCAATGACTGTTTTTTTATTAAAGTATTCTTGTAAACATTGGCAAACAAGTCCTTGATGGGAAACTGTTCTATTGTTACTAAGATGATGGGAAAACCCAATTTAATTTAAATAACTTGATATGGATTGAGCTGATATATTTGCTTTCTAGGAAAAGGATTTCAACGTTGAAATTTCTGCACCTTTTCCTCTCTTTTTTTTTCTTTTCCTTTTCTTTCTCTTTTTTTTTTTTTTTCTGCTAACTGGCAGAGGAAATACACTATAGTTTTCTGCTGGACTTCATCACTATTTACATAAATTTTTACATATTTTCCTGCTTCATCCGATGGCCCAACTGTTGTGTAATTGCTTGATGCATTGCCTTGGCTTTTGTGGCCTATATTGGCTATCACATGCTTGTCACCATTAACTATCAAATTTTGATAATGCCACAGGGTACTGATTCAGGTGTTGACACTTATTTTGGTTTTTGCACTTATCCTGGTCGAGAACTGCGACATCGCATAGATTTAAAGGTAGCTTGTTGATTTTTCTGTTGTACTTTGGATGGGGTGCTATATACTGGATTAGCTTTTTATTTTTACATATTTGCCATCTTTAGTTCTGCTGATGATTCTCTATAGGTTTTGGTAATTTCATCAAAAATTGCATAAATGCATAAGATTGTTCTCTTAGTATACTGAATATTGATGCTGTATATCATAGGTATACCCGAGAAACATCTATGCATTTGGACTAATAGCTTGGACTGGAAATGATGTATTAAATAGGAGGTATGCTCAATGATCACTGAAACATGATAATCTAGCTTTTTAATAGAAGTGAATAAGGTTAACAAATCATTTCTAAGATGGCTGGCTATCTTCGGCATTTGTCACTTTTGTAATTGTTGTATGGATATTGATTTCTCTTTACTTTTTCCCATCTTACTAAGAGAGAGTTTGTGCAGTTTCTTTCCCCTGCCGCTCCCTCTCCCTTTTTTTGTAATTTTTGAGAAGTTTTGACAAACTAAGCTTGTGATCTAGACTTTGACCTTGATGTCGGGTGCAGGTTAAGACTACTCGCAGAATCCAAAGGATATCGGCTTGATGATACGGGGCTGTTTCTGGCCACTCAAGGTTCTGGTGGTAAAAGGGTAATAAGTTGGTTTTGGTTCTCTCTCTTTACCTAAATTGTCTTCTTCTGTGGTTTATATGTGGTCAGCAGACATCAATTTTATTTTATTGCAGGGATCAAAAGCTACTGCAAGTTTAAGTTTTAGGACAGAACAAGAAGTGTTTGAGTTCCTGGGATTCCCTTGGCTTGAACCACATGAAAGAAATCTGTGAAAAGTGAATGGCCCCAATGTGTACATACTGTACATTTTCTTGCTTCCTTCAGGAGCTGAAGATTTTTTGTCATGACATAATAGAGACCTAACCTTAGAGGAGAGACTTGGTGGTAGCATAGTTTTTTCGGAAGTTACGACTATCATGAATTTTGTAAATAAGTTCTAGGTTTTGTTTATGCAACCTTTCCTTCCTTTTTTTTTTAATTTTTTTTTTGGGGGCAGGGTTTGGTTTGGAAACCTAAATTGGTGTACAACTTTTAGTCTTTCTGAAAAAACCTAACCATCCTCCCATCTGTTCTCACAGCATACCGAGTCAGTTGGGGGATTACCCTATCTGTCCAGGCCACATGAAGATGCCTTGATCACCGGTTTGGCCATTGCTAACCATGAAATTCACAGCATATCCTACTAGTGAACCTAAGGAACTCAGTGAGCTCAATTTCTAACTATAAAGCTTGACAACGGGAACTACTTTATTTAGAAGAATCAACCCTTAAATGTAATTATTATCAATGAACAAAACAATTTCATTCCTAAGTCTTATCCTTGATTCACTTGATTCACATCATCCCATTCCTGCCAAGATCTCTCTCCCTTCTTTCTGCAATTCCTCTTCCTTTACTTGCTACAGTGGCATCAAGTTGAAACACTCGCCTCTTCACCCTGTACTCACTGCCATATCACGGCCACAACTCCATTCTCTGGTGTTTTCTTCTTCCTCTTTCATGAATCACATCGAATACAAATTTCCCGACCCAATTCCTGAATTTGGTCAAGTTGTAAGTCCAATACTCTTTTCTTCTTTTTCATTTTCGTATTTTATATGTAATAGAGTGAGAAACTCTATGATGTGATGATTTTTGTTCTCGCTTTAACTTTTTAGATTGCAGGAAACAGAGAAGTTTAGGGCCCATTTCCTTGACAAGCTCTCCAAGAAGAAGGATAGATATGGAGATTTGGTCGAAGAAGTTGTTGGAATCTGTACTGAGGTAGTTACTCGTTTTCTCCCACAAGTTCTCTTAATTAGTAGGAAAATAGAGGCTTTTTCTCATTGTTTAATGGATGCGAGGCTTGGTTGTTTGTTATTCATCTTTATGATCAAACAAGCATAGTATACATTCCCTTATGATATGGCCTGCCTCCTTCAAGGTTGAACAACTTAATCCTGAAAGTTCCCCTTTGCAGAGAGAGACACCACTTTGGCATTTAAACTTGAGGACTAAGTAGCCTGTCAAGTGAAAATAAAATTTCAATTTTGTTTTCATTAATGTGATATATCCTTTTTCAGGGAATAAAATAGAGAATTCCATGTACTCTATGCGGATGTAATGCTGTTTATATGCATATCCTCTGGGGTTTACCTTTAGTTAAGGGTTTGTGCATTGTTGATTGGTGGGTGTTAGGTTTTGTTTAAACATGTAATCATTGCTAATTTTTCTCTAAAAGTGTAGAAAGAAAGACAAAAGAATTAGAGGAATGAATTCTTTGTGTTTTTCCCTTGATCTTAGCAAGTATAAATACAAGAGCTAGATATATACAATCGGTAGGACAATCTAACATTCCTAATTAGTTTCACAACCTATAAGTAAAATATATATTTACATTCTATAACACTCTCCATCAAGTTGGGGCATAGATGTTAATCATGTCCAACTTGTTACATAGATAACTGCCTTTCGGTCCTACTTAGGGCGCTGTGAAAGATATCCTCAAATTGTTCTCGATCTTCATATATGCATGCAAATCAAGCCCGAGGTTATATTTTCTTCTGAGCGAGCGAAATGACAATCTATCTGATATCTTGGATCGTTCATGGAACATGGATAAGCGCGATATGAAGGCGACTGGTTGTCTAAGAGTTTTGTTGGGACTGGTGTCTCGATGCCGACTTCCATCAAAAGTTGATGAAGCCAGCGTGATCTCGCCACGTGGGCGTGTCGTTGCTCTGCATATATTCGGACTGCGCACTCCGGAATGGGAAGCAGCCCTTGCCTTACTTTTTTCCATGATACTAGATTTCTACCAATAAAGACACAATAACCTAAAGTGGATCTCCTATCTTCCTTTGACCTTGCCCAATTAGCATCTATGAAACACTCGATTCTGTTATGCCCATGATTACTATATAGAATACCTCGTCTTGATGCTCCTTTCAAATAACATAGAATATGTTTCTACGACTACCCAATGGTCGATCGTTGGAGCGGACGTGTGCTTGACTTCTGACGATTGAGTGTGGTAATATCAAAGGCGAGTTCGCCTTGAGTAATTGACTTTCAAAGCGATCTTACATATCTCTCGGGATCGCCGAATGTTTAGCGCTTGCAGTAAGTTGTAATCCACAGACCATAGGGGGTGCATGGCTTTACTCCTGACTTTCGGTCTCGGACAATAGATCAGCACATACTTCCTTTTGAGATAAGAAGATTCCATGTTTATTCGCATAACTTGATACTTGAGAAGTATTTTAAGCGTCGCAAGTCGCGCTGTATGGAATTGGCTCTGAAGAAAGAACTTAAGAGATGAGATGTCTTTAGAGTCATTTCGTGTGTAAATATCATTTTGTCTGTACCAAACATAATGATACTTGTTTGGGTTCTGTGAAACCAATTAATTCGGTTACTTTTACGGCCCATGCTAAATTCCTCAACTGAGTATTGTTTTTTTTTTTTTTTTTTTTTTTTTTTTAATACGCGTAGGACTCTTGTTTGAACCATACCAGACTTTGAGCGAAAAAACTTCCTTATCTCCCCTAGCAACAAACCTTGGAGGTTGCTCCATATACCTTCTCTGAAGGTCGCGCGAAGAAAGAGCGTTAATATCGGCGGGTGGAGATCTCAATTTTAAGTGGTAGCCAGGGAAATAAAAAGCCGAATAGATGTCATCTTAGCAACAGGGGAAAAAGTGTCAAAATAGTCCATGCCATAGGTCTTAGTGTACCCCTTAGCCACAAGTCGTGCTTTCAATCGGCAGCGAAGTAATCGGGATTAACTTTGCTTCCGCAACCCAGCGACATCGATAGCTTTCTTCCTAGCGGAATACTTGTCTGCGAGTTAAAATGCCAATTGCCGTAAAGCCTTCATTTCTTCCACCATAGCGATACGCTAACCCGGGGTGAATAAAGCACCATGACGGTCTTAGGAAGAAGATAGGAGGTCGGGGGATCTGATAAAACGTGAATGTGATGTGAATGGTTATAAGAGCAAATGAAATTGGGTGAGCAGGTAGCGTTCTGGCTACAAGAGCAATAGAAAGATTATCCTTTGATTGGATACAATGTGGTAGGCGGTGTTGGACTCGAGGCGGGGGTTTTGGTGTTGAAGTATACGAGTAATGGGAGGTTTAACGAGAATGAGGAGGATGGGTAGGAGCGGGTAAGGAAAGCATGTAAACTGATAAATCATCATCCTCCCTCGGACTTACGGAAGGGACAACGGGGTAGTCTCAAAGAATACGACATTAATAGACACAAAGTAATGTCGAAGAGTGGGATAATAATACCTATACCCACTGTTATCAAAATCGTATTGATTCACGATTCAGGGGGTAAACGATCCAACTCTTTAAAAGAATCGAAAATATGCATGAATCGAGAAGGCCCGAATCGGCGAATCGCTGAATCGATTCACATGAATCGATTGTCTGGAGTTCTCCAAGGGACGAGTTCATAAAGTCACAAAAATAAAAACTAAAATACCAAAAAAAAAAAAATTATAGCTGCAAGGAATTGTTAACGTGGAAAAACGACTCCTGACCTTTGGTGTGCGAATTTATGAGAAGAAACGAAAAAGGGAGAAGAACACCAACAGTTTGGTATAAGTATAACGAATTTATGAGAAAACGAAAAGGGAGAAAAAATCGAAGTTGAAGAGAAGAGAAATAAAGGAGAAAAAACCTAGAATTTTCGACCGGCTCTCGGGTATGTCTTAGTATGTTTTTTTTATTATCGAAGCTTCGTCTTCTTCTTTCAAGAAAAAGCATGCATTGAACCATTGCGGCAATATTAAGTCCATCTTTTCTTTTGTTGCTTCTCTGCTTCTTCCTCTTCTTCTTCTTCTTCTTTCATCTTCATCAGATGACAACCAATTTCTAGCCCTAATCTAGGTTGTTTTCAGCAAAATGTTTATTTTTGTCGAAATAAAAACAGAAAAACGACCATAGTTAGGGCTGGAACTTGGAAGGAGATCGAAGAAAAAAAGAAGAAAAAAAAACGGAAATAGGGCTAGAACTAGAAGTGATCCGAAAAAAGGAGAAGCAGAAGAAGAATGGAAGGAGAAGAAGAATGGAAGAAGAAGAGGGGAAAAGAAGTCGTGGGTGTTGCCGTGTTGGAGAAGCTTTTGTGCCTATAATTGGATTCAATGATTCATAATATATTAAAATATTATTTTAATATATTTATTTATTTAATATGTTTTTATATTAATTAAAATATTTGATTTAGAAGCTTTTGTGGGTGTTGCCGTGTTGGAGAAGCTTTTGTGCCCACAATGGATTCAATGATTCATAACATATTAAAATATTATTTTAATATATTTATTTATTTAATATGTTTTTATATTAATTAAAATATTTGATTTATCTAATAAATTAATAATAAATTCGTTATTTTAAATAAATAAAAATAAATTATCTGTTTATAAATAATTAATAAATTAATAATGAATTATTTTTTCAAAAAAATAATAATGAATTATCTTTTTATAAATAAATAAATAATGAATTATTTATTTAAATTATTTGTAGATAAACAATAAAGAATTTTAATTAACACCACTAAATAAATTAACATATCATTTTTTCTAGTTAGTGGACCACCACTAACAATTTTAGTGATGATTTTGCTGAATCCCACCACCACACCACTAAATAAGTTAACATATCATTTTTTTCTAGTTAGTGGACCACTAACAATTTTAATTGTTAGTTTGCTAGTTCACCACCACTAAATAAATTAACATATCATTTTTCTGAATTAGTGGACCACCACTAACAATTTAATTTGATAGTTTGCTGATCACACCACTAAATAAATTAACATATCATTTTGCATATTATTTACATATTAATTTATATTGTAACATAACATATCTAAGTGAAAATTACTTTTATTCTTTTAGGTTATCAATTATCATCATACCAAATGGCACCACTTGAAAGGGGTCAATATTGGGTGATCTATTTGGGAACATTGCTCTAGAATTAATGACAATAGAATGAATTTAAAGTGTAACTATTGTGGACAGAGATGAGGAGGGATTAATAGGATGAAACATCATTTAGCGAGGTGATCCTGTAAATGTTGCTCTTGTACTCAATGTCCCGGAGAAAATGTGAGAATCTTTGCATCAAATTTTAGACCAACAAGAAACACAAAAGTCTACAAAAAGCTAATGAAAGTATGGAGAATTTGGAGAGGAGAGCAAAGGTTCGAGATTTTGGGGAATAAAAAGAAAAGGCTACAATGGATGCATTTATAGACAAAGGGAAAGGTGTCAAACAACAAACTTTGAATGCTTGTTAAGAAAAAGAGAACCTGATTAGAGCATATGTAGATTTTTATATGGACATGCGTACCTTTGTTTTGGTTAAAAGTCCATTATTTGCTTCTAGTTGAAAAAATTGTTGAACCATGGTGAAGGGTTAGAAACAGTTATCATGAGGCTAGAGTTACTTACTTGAAAAGTGAAGTGAACAATGTGACTTTGATGTTAGAGAAATACAAAAAGGAGTGGAAGAAAACCAGATGTACTTTGATGTTGGATGGGTAGTCAGATAAGAAAAATAGATCTCTCACTAATTTCTTAGTTAATAGCCAGTGGGCTTGTTTTTCTTAAATCAATAGACACCTCGGATGTTATAAAAGATGCCACGAAAATTATTTGAATTGCTTGATTCATTAGTTGAGGAAATTGGAGGAGAAAATGTAGTCTGTGGTATTTGATAGTGCTTAAAACTATGTAGCGGTTGGTGAATTACTAATGGAAAGAAAAAAGCAATTTTGGTCTCCTTACAATAAACTCATTGCATTGATGATATGTTGGAGGATATGGGTGAATTGCGATATTCAAGGATACTATTAAAAGCGAAAGTTTGTGTTTGTTATAGACATGCTTGTGTGGCATACATGTTTAGAAAATTCTCCAAGAAAAGAGAGAGAGTTAAAGATTTGGTGTTACAAGATTTGCTACATCATTTCTCACACTAAAGAGTTTTGAGGAGAATAAGCTTCCTCTTCGAGGCTATGTTTGCATGAAAGAATGAAATTTGGAAGTAATTATCTTGCCAAGATAGAAGCAAAAAGTAGAGCAATATTGTTTACATTGGACAATAAGTTTTGAAAATCGGTAACATATTGTTTAAAGTGTGTTGTACTTGTCAAAGTTTTAAGACTTGTAGATGGTGATGCCAAAACCAACAATGGGATATGTTTATGAAGCCATGGATAAGAGCAAAGGAGCAAATTTAAAGAAATTTCAATAACCCGAGACAAAATATGGCGCATTTGGAACATCATTAGGTTGAGATGGGATTTGCAACTCCATGGAAGCCGCTCCATACTCTACGGATATTTTCTTTAATCGTGATTAGTTCCTAATATCAATCAGCTTTTTCTATATAAAGCACATCTTTGTGTTATCAAAGGACATTGGAAATAATTTATTATAATATTTGATGGGTTTTCAATATAATGAAATCTTCATGGGACAGAGAATAGAAGTTGATTATATAAAACATTGAGAGATGTTCTAGGCGACCAGGCAAGAATTGAGTGATAATAAAATGAAGGTTTGAGAAGGAGATGATGAATATGTGTAAAGACAAAAGCGGCAGTGCTTCAATTCTAGTGTGTCGCAGTGTTAAATATTGTATTTTGAAAGATTTTAAAGGAACAAAATCTGATTTTTTTATTATTATTTCAGCTTTATGGTGGGAGAGTTATGGAGAAGAATGTAAGGAACTTCAAAGTCTTGCTATAAGGGTTTTAAGTCTAAAGCAGTAGTGCTCACGGGTTGTGAAGAAAGAAATTAGACACTTTGAGCATCCATTCAAAGAAAGAAATTGGTTTGGATATAACAAAGATTAATATATGTGTTTGTAAAATCTGATATCATAACCAGTTAAATACAATAAAAGAGAAGGTGGAACATGAATCTTCATTGTTGGAGATGTGAGTCTGATGAATGGATGCAAAGTGAGATCTTATTTTAGACAGATGGATGGACATCAAGCAGATCATTTTAGAATAAATGGAAGGTGGGTTGGCGAAACAAGAAGCAGTTTGCCTCAAACTATTTTAAAGATAAAAAGACAGTGTGAATTTTGGTTGTTTTGTTTCTATAAAAATGGATTAAGAGACGACAGCAGGTGACAGAAAGAATGGGTGTTGGAGATGAGTTAGTTGATGATTTAGAAGCTTCTAATTATGAGGAAGAAGATGAAGATGAAGGAGAGCAAGATGACTTGGCTATGGTTGGAGAAAGAGAGAGTGATGATGATGACAACCTTGAACTTGGAGATGATGGTGACAACCTTGAACTTGGAGATGATGGCTTAGTTTAATTTTATTCGTAGTTAATTATTCTATGAAATGCTTTTATTAGCATTAGTATATTCAACAATTATAATATATTTGGATCTTTTTGAACTTTTAGACGGTTGTGCTTTGAATGGTTTATTTGAAAATATTATAAGCTTATTATTTAAACATATTTAAATAGCTTACAATTTATGAATTATATGAAATTACATATTCTTTAACTATCATTACAAATGTAAAACGAATCTTATGATTCGATTCGATTCTCGATTCACTAATCAAGCATTCCGATTCTCGATTCGAATCTCGATTTAACAACTATGCCTATACCCTTTTTGAACATGAGAATATCCTACACAGATACACTTTACTTTGGATCAAGTTTAGAGACTTGAGGATGGACATCCCGAATAAAGCATGTGCATCCAAATACCTTGGGATCAATAGGGAATAACGATTTATTTGGAAACAACTGGTGGTAAGGAGTAGCCCAATTAAGAACCGATGATGGCATCCTGTTAATAAAAAACAGGCTATGGAGACCGCGTTGACCCAAAAATGTTTAGGGACATTCATTTGGAATAAAAGGGCCCGGGTGGTCTCAAGAAGATGTCTATTCTTTCTCTTAGCTACCCTATTCTGAGAGGTGTATCAACACACGAGATCTGATGGAGAATCTCATGTTGTAACATGAAGGACTGAAAAAGTTTCGACAAATATTCCTTGGCATTATCATCACTTCTTAATGTTTGAACATAAACATGAAATTGTGTTTGAATTTGAGCACAAAAGGCACTAAAATGAGAAAAAAGCTTTGAACGACTTTTTATTAGATTAAGCCAAGTGACACAAGAGAAATCATCCACATAGGTAACGAAATATCTAAACTTAATCGAGAAATGGCGGAATGAGGACCCCCGAACATCGTAATGAACTAACAAAGGAGGCGGAAACGTTTATTGACTCTGGGACTGAAATGCACCGCGATGGAGCTTAGCATATTGACCACGACTCATAGTTTAATGAGGATAAGCTAGAAAGCGAAAGATATAACTGCCCGACAAGAGAGAGAAGGATGGCAGTGACAATATGGTCGGAGAATGGGTAGTGACTCGGAAACGAGGAATAGGCGTTGACACCTCTGTTTCAATACCTCCGGACTTAGATCTCTACGATACTTAGACTTAGTCGAAGATCTTGAATCGAGACAATAATCGGGAAAAAATGAAGTCTTTGCCGATTAAATTAATGAGTGAGTTTACTCCACGAATTAAATTAAAGAGAGATTGTGAGTAGGCTTCATGTAGAGGTCAAAGTGATTGAAGGAGTAGGATGAATTGTCCCTGACTTATGGACACAAGATGTTAACCCATCTGTAAGGTAATAGTAGAGATAGAAGGGTGTGGCTGAAATGTAGTAATTAAACAGTAATTACCTGTCATGTGGTCTATGGCTCTAGAGTCAATGACCCATTTGGAGGAAGAGGAAATAAGACATGTGTTAGGTTTACTTGACCCGACAAGCATAGTGTTAGGAGTAGAAATACCCTTCAATGATTTATGAGCACATTGAAATCTTCAATTTCTTTTATGCAACTTACTAAAGGGTTGGCGTACATGCTTTGGATTATGGTAATAATAACACACAACTCCCCCTGAGGGTTTCTTGTCAGTCATAAGAGTAGATCTAACTCAAACCAACCTCTGAAGATCAAACCAACACCCGACAAAAAGGATCTCGAGGGCAAAAAAAACTAGGGGCTGCCCCACTTTTTCCTCTAAAAGCACTGCTTCTGATTAGATTTTGACCTCACAAACCATAAAATACCAATTGATGCTACTGGATGTCAAAGAAGGCACCTAAAAAAATCATAAAAACCTTTGAAGAACAGGGCCGTTGGACATGAAATTGGTCAAAAGCACTGTTCTGGGCTTTGGCAAGGGGAGGCAAGTAGCTGGGAGGGACTTTCAGCAGCCGGTGACCAAGGTGGAGGAATTCGGTGGCTGTCGGTTAAGCCACGTGCCCTCATGCGCCAACAAATGAGGGATTGCGGCAAAGAGAAAACCTGCGATTGAGACCCACACACCTCTCCTCCGGTTGCCGGACTTTGGGGACATGCTGATCTCGAGGCCGCGCTCCTCCTTGTGCCGACGGTGTGACTCACGGACCACCCTAACACGGTGTTTCAAAACTCTCCCTACCGGACTATAGGATTCTTCCAAAAATTTTCAAAAAATAAAATTTGCTTTACTAGGGCAAATTCAAATCTATGCTCTGATACCAAGTAGAAAGAAAGAAAAGATTTGGAGGAATGAATTCCTTGTGTTTTTCCATTGATCTTAGCAAGTCTAAATACAAGAGCTAGATATATACAATTGGTAGGACAATCTAACATTCCTAATTAGTTTCACAACCTATAAGTATATATTTACATTCTATAACAAAAGGCAATAAAAATGATGGAAGCAAAAGAAACATGACCAAATGACATTCATTCTTACAACACATTCAACCAGGTCAGGTGTATTCTAGATTGGAATATTAGCCCTCTCCTCAACTCTAGAATGAGAACCATTATCTCTCACAAGACACCGCGCATAGCTCACCACATCTAGGCTGGCCTGAAAACTGAATGAAGCCTCATTATAGCCGTTTTATACTCAGCTCCAAGAGCATGCCAAAGCTTGTCAAAGCAAAAACATGTTTAGAAATGCTGAAGTATGTCACAAGGAAATGACTGAGAAATGTAAAACCATGTGGCTAAAACCTTTTACTTTCAGGCCCATAGAGGCTTTAGTCAAACTCAGAAAAACACATCTTCATTACCAAACATGTTTTTGCTTTTGCTGTTTTTTCTTTCATAACACATCTTCAAAGGCATTTCTAGACTACCCAATCAATTAGCATTTTCAAGCGATAGGTTCATGTTTCTAATGGGTAGGTAGATCCCCAACTTTCTCAATTAGGATAATGATGATGCATATTTAATCCATAAATTTTTTTTATGGGCTGAACTTATAAGAAAATTTTAAATAGTTTTAAATTAGTATAATAAGAAAATAATGGCAAACGTTGACAGGGAACATGTAAATAAGAGATCTCAGGTCGAATCAATAAATCCACACATCTTTCTCTCTGGAAACCGTTGCTAGAGCTCTTTCCACATTTTTTACCTTACTTTAATAATTTATTTAGCAGTGTGTAATTTATTGTGGTTTTGACAACAGCTGTGAAGAATTCTTGATCCTCATACATTTCTCACTTTGTCTCCACTACTCATTTCATCCACCCTGTTTCCACTACTCTTGAGTTTGATGGTGCATGGTCCTCATTTGCCTATAGAAGTTAGTGATATAAGAAGCTTCCTGTAAAATGCCATGAGATGTTTCCATTGAACACAAACAGAAGTATACATAGGTATCTCTGCTTGGAGAAGGAAAAAAAAAAGGGTCAAAAACAAAAATTGCTCAATTACTTGCTGGTTGTCACTCTGTTGAAACCAAACACTTTGTATATTCAACAAAATTGGAAGAAACTTTGTAAACAGTGTATAAATTGTGTTATTATGAAATATATATGACCCAATTAAAGTTTACTTACGTTTTAGGCTTTTTCCCTTGGAAAGGGAAAGAGAAAGAAAGGGAGATACTTCTTAATGACATCAGTATCTAATTATGAAACAATCTTTAAAGATTTCAAATGTGTCATTGTGATTCCTTTCTTGAAGTTGTTGGTTCAAACATCTCCTCTACTTATTAACACTCATGTCATGTCAGAGATGTATTTTATGGGACATTAAGTGGTTTGTTTTCTTACAATGCCTTTTTCAAGGTCCTGACCTGTGTTGCTTGTAATAATTCTCAACCCAACAGATTTTCATTAAGGCAGTTCCTTAACTGTGTTGCTTGTAATAATTGTCAACAGATTCCACAATGCTTGAGTCATGACATGATTGCTAGAATTGATGAGGTTGTAAGAGCTCATGATACAGTTTCGAAACCCTTACTTCATGCTCATCATGTGTGACTGACTGACTGACTAGTGACTTTAAGTTGCAAAAGTTTTGCAGGATTTTTTTTATGATATGGAAGATTGTTCTGATCTGTTTTCATCCTTTGTTGGATAGAGGCAATATATTATATATTGCTAATTCCTGATCGTCCGTTTTTAAAGCATCCAATGGTTTTGTTTTGCTGCCGGTATAAACTATCAAAATTGAGATACACTGCCACCAAACAACCAGGATTTTGACATATATATATCTATCCAAAGCCCGGATTTTCTTCTCTTTTCTTATTCGCTTCTTTTTGGAGAAATCAATTCTTGATAACTTTAGTACAGAAGAGAGAAAGGGGTGGGGACATGGGGTTACTGATTTCTTTCGGAACTTTTGGAGCAAACTATTGGAAAAGATGATAATATAAAATTGAATCTGAGTCTTCAAAGAAATTTTTTCTAAGTTTGTATTGCCTAAAGAAAGTAGGTCACATTAGTGTAGAAGAGTTTGCCTACATCAAATTTTACTAGAGAAACTATGGTACTAAAAATGTAGAATGAGAAGAATACGATAATTGAAAATTTGACAAGCAGTTTTTTTATTAAGTGTGGAACATAACATTACATTAAAAAGATGTAGTTAGTTAGTTAGTTCATGACAAGGGAATTGCCTACTGCCCAGTGTTTGTTACCTTAACCTTCCACCACCCTCTTTATTCATTTTGCATATTACTTTATAATACTCCCTCTGTTCTTTGGATTCTAGCCTAAGACCTGCCATTCCATGCCCCACCCCTTTACCACTTGAGCCAAGCCTCAATGGCGTGTTGAGTTTGTTTCCCTACTTGTGCTTCATGAGATGCATCCTCTCTACTAAATGCAACTCTTTTTCCAAGTGTCATTTCTTTTGACGCAACGTGTAGAGCAATTGATCAACACACGATTGATCAACTAAATGCAACTCTTTTTCCAAGTGTCATTTCTTTTGACGCAACGTGTAGAGCAATTGATCAACACACGATTGATCAACAAAAATAACACGTCTCAATTCAGAGACCAATTCTCAACCCAGAGAACAAAATAAAGCAAAAGCTTTGATTTTTATTGATAAATTGATAAAGTGATAAAAGTCTAAAACAAACTCTAAAACATCTATTTATACCCTATACATAATATGGGTATAAAAGAAAATAAAATAATAACCCAAAACAATAATAGGAAAGAAAATAATACTCCCAAATCAATAATGGAAAGAAAATAATACCCCCAAAACAATAATAGAAAACAAAATAATACTCCTCAAACAATAATGAAAAATAAAAATAATATCCCAAAAAAATAAAGATAATATCTCAAAACAATCAAAATAAGGATTTTGGTTGATTTGATTTAACACTTTGCGTCAGACACTCCACTTGCGAAGAATTCTGGATATCCAAGACTCATATGTGGTTGGAAGTAGGATCAACAACATTGAAGATCTTTGAAATCCACATCCAACTTGGTAAGTCGGTCACATAAGCATTGTTGTTGATATTCTTAACAAGCTGGTACGATCCATTCTTTCTTTGTTGAAGCTTGTTATGGTCATCTATTGTCTTGAATGTTGTCTTCCTTCCATCACCTAGACGGATTCTGATTTGATGATAGTCACCCCTCAAGTCAATCTTGTTAAACACAATTGCTCCACTTAACTGATCAAGCATATCATCTAATCTTGAAATAAGAAATCTATATCCAAGCGATAATTTTATTTGATAAGCCTCATTAACTTCCACATCTTTTAGCGTCAACAAAGTTGGTACCTTTATGTGCTCATGCTAGCTTGAATATGCCCCTTACTTAGCAACTCTTCTACATTCTCCCTTAAGATTTTGTTCGCCTTGGAACTCATCCTATAATGAGGCACCTTAGGAGAAGAAGCACTTGGAATAAGATCTATATAGTATTGGATGTTACGCATATGAGGTAACTATGTTGGTAGATCCTTAGGAATCACATCATCGAAACTCAGCAAAGCAAAGTCTGCACCTCCTTGAGTTTTGGCGCTTAGTAAATCTTTCTTTCTTCTCCTTTCATAACCATCAAATGGACTGCTTGGGTCTCCTTACACTCGTCCATAAGTGAGGATGGGTCATGAACAATAGTTAGAAAGTTCTATCACCCTCTTGCTATCATGTGTACATATATGATAAGCATAATATATTGTTCATAGTTCGGAGGCAAAATTCTACCTCGTAATAATAACTTCATCCTATGCCATGTTTGAATCGGACCTCACCCCTCTCTAATCCTCATATCTCTCAATCTATCCCACCATACTGATGCTCTCCCTTTTAACTAATAAGCAACAAATTTAACCTTTCTGTCCTCAAGAAACTCGATATATTCAAAGAATTTGTCTACCTCAATCAACCAATTGAAACAACCCTTAATTTCAAGATAACCACTGAAGTTAGGGATATCTACCTTTAGTTTGTATTCGTCATGCCCTTTGTAGTTTGGTTGCCACTACTTTTCTTCTCTTTGTCTACCACATGGATTTGAAAATTTACCAAAGTCGGCATCCTCATCTAAAGTGTTATTCAAATCCTACAATCAACCTTTTTTGATTTTGTATTTTTGGAACGAGATTAAAAGTGGGTATGGCGGGGCCAATTTCTCTGCCTTGTTCCTCATCTTCATTCCTACGCCCATTGATCCTTAATAACGCTTGCAATTGGGGTTGTATTGTTTCATACTAATGAGTTACATTTTAGATTGATTGTTGTTGCTTGTTAATTGATCTCCAAACAACCTGCAATCCTCGATCGCTGTCTTGGGATCGGTTGCCATCGGCTCTAGCACCAATAGTGGCCATCCAATTGGGAAAAGCCCGCTCTGATACCCTTGGCCACACGTTGTGGCGCGATTGATCAATATCTGATTGTGATCAACGAAAATACTGCGTCTCAATCCCCAGAGACGATTCTCAATCGAAGAACAAATAAAACAAAGCTTTTGATTTTTATTGATAAATTGATAAAAGCGATAAAAGTCCCTAAAACAAACTTTAAAACATCTATTTATACCCTAGACATAATATGGATATAAAAGGAAATAAAATAATACCCAAAAACAATAATTGAAAAGAAAATAATACTCCTAAAACAATAATGGAAAGAATATAATACCCCCAAAACAATAATAGAAAAAAAAAAAAACTCTCCAAACAATAATGAAAAATAAAAATAATATCCTAAAAAATTAAAGATAATATCTCAAAACAACAAAAATAAGGATTTTGGTTTATTTGATTTAACGCTCTACGTCATCTTTAGACTAGAGGCAACATAACTTGACCATTCGGTTCTAACTCTTAACTATTTGACAATGCTACCGCTGTCAAACCTAAATATAAATATATAATTCCAATTTTTTTTTTTTTTTAAAAATTATAAAATCTATCTCTTGAGTTTTTTTTTTCCAGATAACCTGGTGCATATAATGAGAACCATAGCAAGAATATTTGGAATCATTTTAAGAGAACCTTGGAGTTTTGGAATACCGTGCAAGAGTTTGTTTGGTTCTAAAAGTAAAAACTTTGGAGAAAAATGTAAGAAAAATAAAATAAAGATAAAATAGAAACCCTAAAATTGTATGAGTCATTTATGTTTTGGATCTCTCTAGTCAAAGCTAGAACCCTAAAATTGAAGAAAAGCGAAGGATTAGGGAATGAGAAGAGTGTGAATAGAATGATTTCTAAATTAAATATGAGAAACATAAGCCAAATTCGGAGGACTATGAACATCAAAATATATTAGGCGGTCAAACATTGAAGCGAGCGAGAGATGAGTGCTTTCCATTGGAAGAGTATTTCTAGTAAAGAATCTGGTGTTCATTGAGGAGAGATTGTGAGCATAAGAGGGGTAACGATTTAGGGTAAAATATGGCAACGGTCGGAGACTCGTGTGTCTTTTGGCCAATTGCTTGTGCATGACGGAAGACTCATGTAAACTATAAACCTATATAGTCATGGCGATCAATTTCCCGGTAAAGATTGATAGAAATTCTTACATATATGAATTCATAACATGGTAATATATAAGCATGAAGTCACAAATTTTAAGAACCCCGATTGAAACAATGCCACTATAGCTCATATTTCTTGTAGTGAGTTGATATGATACAGGCCACCACCTATTTCCATTTACACAAGCCATGCAGCCAAACAGACTGCAAATGCTCAATTTGCAATGTTTTTAGTGAGATAAATGATTCAATTACTCCTAGTAAAAACCATTACTATTTTACACCAAAACTTCACAAGACCGCTTTTTTCATAGTTTAATGCTAGAGCAAAGCTACATCTAAGATGATATCATGATCAAAGTATCACCATCTCATCCATTACTTGACAGTTCATTGAATCCAAAATTCAAGAAGAGCTCAAATATACGGTTTTAAATAGACAAAAATGAATCTCTAATCAATGTTGAGTATATAGTGAACATGCAATTTGTTAAACGACCAACTCTCTCAAAAGCTCAAACTTGTAGGATTTGGGTTTAATATGAATATCATGCTTCTTAACACCCTCCCTCAGATGCGGTCCCATAAGCACGGGGCTTATGGGTTTTGGACTGCAAAAACATGGCAAGATAAGGAGAAAGAAGAGGAGAAAGAAGAGTTACATGCTATGGAGGAAGGATTACACCCTCATCAGGCTGCATCTTAATCCCTCGACACGACAACAATTACATCTTCACAGGCAAATCAGACTCATACCTCATATCATATTCCTATATATATATATTACAAAGTTACAAGCGTAGGTGTCATTCATGTATTAGAACCTTAGCCCTCTGAATTCCATCATATATTAGTCATTCATATGGTGCGGGTTGGATTACGAGTCTGAGAGTACATAATATTAGCCCCAATTATACTAGTAGTTTGTTACATGTTTAGGGTATAATATAAGTTAAATTGTATTTTGAAAATTTAAGTACTAAGAATTAATTGGTAAATGTTACATTCAGACCCAAGGTCCATAACTTCAAGAAGATGATGTATGTTATCGTGGAATTGGATAAGTTGGATACAAATAGAATGAAATAGAAGGACTTAATTGTGGGGTGAAATTTATTTCAAAATGGATAAGACCAAGAAATTGAATCTTAGGGATTGAGGCAGAGATTTTCTCATTTGGGGCTAGGGCGTTTCTGATGGAGAGAGGAGATCATTTGGCTTTTGTGCAATCCATTGTTTCGGTTCAAGCAAAGAGAAGAAAAGAAAGCTAGGTTTTGAAGGTTTCAAGAAGATCAAGGTATGAATTACTTGTATGGAAACTTGTTTAGGTTTGTGTATGGATTTGTTGGTTAAAAGCCCCTCTGCCTCCTCTCTTCCCTTCTATTTAAGGTTTAGAAAAACCATATCTCTGTATAAAAGTGATTTTTGTTGGTTTTAGTTCAGTTTTGTGGTTGGAAATTTTTGGTGAAAATAGGTAAACCTCCCGTTTGCGAATCGAGTTGATATATCTTGAAGACAGTATCGATATACAGTTATTTAAAGTCTTAAAGTTAAGTACCGGTATTGAATGTTGAGTCTGGTACTCAAGTTTATTTAAAGGTCCAGAGTCATAGGTCTTGGAACCTGTTTTGTTACGTGCTTAGTTATTCGGAATGAAAGGGTCGGTACGTATAAAAAAGTTATATAGAAAATGCAATATACCTCACATTGAAGTGGGCGAATGGACAAACATTGTTTCTTGCCCTTATTTGCTAATGTGATTTAGAAAAAAAATAACAAGCTTGGCAACACATTTAATTGTATGCCTACTTAAGACCGATTTGTGAATGAATAGGCATCTCTGTTTAGTGCCGGCACTCACATTGATAACTCGACGCCATTTATATGGGCGAACCGTCTACGGTAGTGCTTCGACACTCCTGCTAGTGCTCTGGCACTTCTATTACATCGTGACCTGGCGCCTGAAACCAGGGGGTTAGTTGACCCGATGTCATCAACGTGGAAAACTTGTGGATGTGGTGCTGGTACCACACTATTGTGTCCCTTTTATGGGACTCATAATTTAACAAAAATCGAACAAAGTCTCATTTCTACAGGGAGCTCTACCAAAAAATACAACCTGTACAACATATAATAGCATGGCCCATTCGGGGCCAAATATCATATCATGACACTCTAGGGTCCCATCTCTGATAAAATAACCACATAGGGTCATTTATCCATACTCTATGACTTATCATTTTTATGGAGCTATAATACCATAGTTCTTAGAGTTTAATTACAATACTACTCTTTACACAAAAACATATATCAAACAGTTTGTTCTAATATATTTACAAAAGTAAGAACCAAGCCTGTAGACTTTCTTCATAATAAGGCCTCAGATGATAAGATCTCTTTCCCTCCGCATGCTTAAAGAGGGTCCCACGGCCAGACAGGCAATGCCTAATGAGAGTAAGCTCATCTGAGACTACTCCCCTTGAGTGCACGTACAGTGGTCATGTCACAAAAAAAAAAAAAAAAAAACACATTCGATCAAGATTATGCAAACCTAGAAATGATTTACATGCCATGAATGAGATCACGACCCACCATGTCCCATGTATCAAGTCCTCCTGACTCCATCAAACTCGAGTCTATTGACTCTCATATAATCTGAATCCCATTGTGATAAATCCATCATTCTTGGAATACGCGTGTGGTGTTTACAAAACAAATTTAATTTGTTTTCAAACCAAAAGCTTTTGGATGTTCACTGATGATCATTAACAAAAATCCATGTGTCTTTTATATAGATGAATAAATTTTCGGGGGTCCTGTGAACTATAATCCTTCCCACACTTTTACTATAGCTTTCTGGTGGATCTATATGAAACCAAAAGATAAGCAGACTTTCACGGCACATATTTCATTTCTTTACCAAACTGTGCGACTAAGTCGGATGTTGTCCCATTTTCCGAGCCCGTACATTCAACACCAAACGCAGTGTTAATTTACAACCATGCAAATCGTGGAACTCTATTGGACGTCATCCAAGGTATCGAGTCCACTAGCCATTCACCAAGAATGGTGAATGACAACAACCATGCACACACACCATTTCATAGAGATAAAATTGCATATATAAGTACAATTATGCCATTTCACTTCTTTAATACTTACATCATTATATATATCATGGATGATATACTAGACAATTTCATTCATGTATTACATGCAGCTATCATTTAGGAAAATTATATCAATCAGCATACAATTTCAATAAATCACACAAATCATAACATATTCCTTACACACATACATACTCTCCACGTAGTCATTACCTTTAGAACACACATATTGACATCCAATGATCTACCAAACATGTCATTGAAGCTCAAGCAATGACAACCTCATCCTTAAGACCAATTGTGGCATAGAGATGCCCACAAAACATTCCACACAACAAACATAACAAACCACGGGATAGTTAAGTTTCGGTTCGAAGAAAACTAACCTCTATGATCCCCAAAATCTGGACCTGAAACCATTAAACAGCCTAAAGCTGCAGCGGTCGAAAAAATGGACCATAACTTTAGTTATAGAGGTCTGATTTGGTGATTAAAGCTATATATCAATTTCTCATATAAATTTACAATTTCCTTGAAGGATACTAGTCAGTTCTCACTATTTTCAATAGAAAATCAGTCCAAAAATGTCGGGATGAGTTCAGCCAAGCAATAGGCAGCTTGTAATGAGTCCTGAAAACGAACCATAACTTGGGCTATAAAGGTCCAATTTGGGTGATTCAAAATCCTAACATCAAGTTCTCAGATAGAGCTACAATTTCCTTGGAGGATACTAGTCTAAATTCTCACTTTTGCCCAACCGAAAATCAGTCCCAAAAATCTGGACATTCTGATTGCTTAGCCAAAAACCAGGCAACAGATCCTGGAAAAGCAGTTCTGCAGGTTATAAGAGGGTCTAATTTGGGTGATTCAAAAGCCTAACATCAAGTTCTCAGATAGAGCTAAAATTTCCTTGAAGGATACTAGTCTAAATTCTTCATTTTTCTAACCGAAAATCAGCCCCAAAAATTGGACATCATATAGGGTCAAAATAGGGCACTATTCCCATAACCCATTATTTTGCCATACAGCCCCTTAGGGCAAAAAGGGCCAAACAGCCCCTTAGGGCATTAAAACTCAATCAAACAGCCCCTAGAATGGAAATAAATAAAGTAGGAAAGACCCCTACCTCTTGGGCGAGGCAGCTTAAGCTCGTGACGTAGATGGACTTTAGTTCTCGGCTGTGAAAGCAGGCAACAAACTCCGTAGATCATAGAGAGATGTTGGAGCTTCTCTTTCTCCTTTCTCTTCTCCTCCTCTCTCATGTGCTACTTTACTGCGGAAAAATGAACTTTCTTTCCCTCTGCCACAGAACTGCCCTCTTTTGTTCAACTCACTTAGAATTGGACATGTGGCCCCGTGTAACCCATCTGAGCTGTCAGGGTTCTAATTTCTATCCGAAACAATTTATTTCCATCTAGGTTTCAAGTTCAATTTGTTTTTAAATGAACTTAACAGCGAGTTATTTTCTAACTCTCAAGAGATTCTTATAAAAATCCTAGTCCTAAGGAGTCACTAGATGCTGTTGCCAGAAAATCGTGAAAAATCTTCTTGTCTAGAAATTCGGTAAGAAAATTTTATGGTTAACTGGGTTTTGAGACCAGCAAATCAACGGTGAAGTCACTTTGATAAGAAAGATCTAGAAAAATTTTCGGACTTTACTGAACCATTCGATAATTTTCTTGTTTTTGCCATTTTTAGAAAAATTAAATTTTCAGAGGTTTACATTCTTCCCATATAATTTAGTCTCGAAATTCACACACACAATCACATGCATATGCTATAGAATCGAATATACTCTTGCCCACTTATGGTGAGAGTAAAAACATACAACAGATAATGGGTGATCTGTAGCTCAGTTTGAGGTGCTTCTGTGGAGTAGACATGTCACTAAGTCTCCCGAAGTCAGCTTATGAGCCACAGTACTTGACCTCGACCCATGCCACAGCTATCTCGGCCCACTATCTGAAATATGCAGGTTGCAATGCTGTGGGGCCCGATCTTGGTTCCCTTGGCCCATCTTCGAGGAATTAAGGAGAGACAAGCTAGTGTTTGTGCATGTCTCTCTTGATGACGATTGGGGTGCGACATGTCCCATAACCTAGGATCCTGCCTTTGTGGGTAATCAATCTCATGTGTCGGTGATGGCGGTGATAGCATGTCATTGCCGTCATTAGATGCGACTTGGCCTTGTACGATAACCTCGGCCAGATCCACACGAAATCCTCGTGAAGCGAAATTTTCCTTGCTGCAAAACTAAAAAATTTGGTCTCCCTCTTCTTCTCACCTATAACCAACAACTTCCATCCACGGATGCTCCTTGAGTCATCAATCTCTCTCTCTATGGCCATGGTTGTCCTGACCATAGAGTTCATATCTTGCAGGAGAAACCACAATCTTGCCCCGGATGGACAATTTGAACCATCCACAATTCCTCCTTCTGCTTCTCTTGGTGGCCATAATCATCAGTAGCAGGTGTCTTCGGTGAACTTAGCCACGTAATCTAACACTGTCACCGTTCCTTGCTTTAGCTCTAGGAACTCCCTGGCATTTTCATGTCTAGCAGTTGCTGGAAAATATTTCCCCATGAATAGCTCATGGAACTCTCCCCATGTCATTGCCTCTATGTCCCTCGAGGCCTTGACCCAATCCCACCATACTTAGGATTCACCCTCTAGCTAGTCTTGAGCGCCTTACCTTTGTGGCATGGAGGTGATCTCCGTGGCCTCGATATTTTCTTGATATGTAAGACGATGGTCAGCCTACCGCCAGATCCCTCCACATGATATTTAGAGGATGGTGTCTTAAATCTCTGGAGGTTACTGTGTTTCTCATATGTCCCCAAGCGCACTATCTTGTAAAGTAGGCGTGAGCCGTAGCTCCATAAGGCTCTTGGTAAAAACTTGATGGTGTTTGGCTATTGCCACTGTGGACTGACCTCTGTCCTCGTCTTGAGCTTGCCATGCATGTCGGCAGTATCAGGTGAGATCCCATTTTCTTATTTCGTTAGTGGTGCATAATGCCCGAACACTAGCAGAAACATCGGATTCTTGAACCTCATGTTCCTTTATTTCCCAGATTCCCTAAGGTTATGTTTCTCCCAACCTAGTGTTCTCTTTTCCTATAGCCATCATCAGGTGTATATATATGTCTCTAATTTGTAACCTGATAAAATCATGTAACACCATCAAGCACAACATTGAACACATGATGCATGCAGTGGTCTAAACCCGTCACATAAACTCCTAGGTAATCACCTACCTAGACCATGATACCAAGCTGTGACATTGGCATCAGATACCGAGCACTAGGTAATCATAAACCTAAGCCCTAACACCAAGCTATACCAAGATGTGATGCTTATACCGAACATTGATCTCCAGGTAATTTGCATACCTTAAGCTCTGTACTCTGACGCATGTCCTAGACCATGCCTGCCAGTCTTAGGTATTCGTATACTATGCTACGTCTGAAAGCTGACAATTCCAAAATTAAATGAATCATAACATTTAGGTTATAAGGGTGCGATTTGGGTGATTAAGTCTAAATCAAGTTCTCGGATGACTACAATTTCAGCCAGAAGGATACTAGTCTATATTCTCCCTTTTTCTAATTGAAAATCAACCAAAAAATTGGACATCATATAGGGTCAAAACAGGGCACTATTCTCATAATCCATTATTTTGCCAAACAGCCCCTTAGGGTAAAAATGGTCAAACAATCCCTTAGGGCATTAAAACTCAACCAAACAACCCCTAGAATGGAAAATAAACCAAAGTAGGAAGAATCCCTACCTCTTGGAGCGAATATGAAGCTTTTTACTGATCCACGGGACCAAAACCACTATCTCCCGAACTCTTCGGCAGATCTTCGATGAAATCCTTTGTTTAGGGTACCAACGTGGCTCTCTTTGCGTAGATGGACTTTGGTTGTGGCGACAATGAAACAGCTCGAGCTCAGTAGATGAGAGAAGTTGGAGCTTCTCTCTACCACTCTATCTCTTGTCCTCTCTCGCTCTCTAGGTGTACCACAGGGAAAAATGGGCTTTCTTTGCTCATCCTCATTTGCCCCTTCTTTGCTCCTTCAAACCAAATTCAGACATGTAGCCTGTTGCATATAATCCACAACCAAATCCCGGGTTCATTTCTACCCCGAAACAATTTATTTTCATCTCGGTTCAAGTTCAATTTATTTTAAATGAACTTAACTTGAGTTATTTCCTAACTCACAAGATTCTCAAAAAAATCTCGTCCTTAGGAATCACTAGACACTCGTTATCCTGAAAATCGTGAAAAAATCCAACTTTCTCTAAATTTGACGAATTTTTTTTGGGCAAATAGATTTTGCGAGACGAATCCAACGGTGAAGTATGTTTCTTCATCCGAGATCTAGAAAATTTTCCAAGCTTCCCTTAACCATTTCAGCAATTTTACTATTTTTTCCATTTTTTAGAAAAATTAAAATCTTCTCAGGTTTTACATCCTGCAATTCCAAAAAATTTATTGTCTGTTTGTAATCTAACTTGCTAGAAATCAATTTGAGGACTCTTACTGTGTGACTCCCCCAAGCTTCGGGGGTCGGAGTTGACCAACCGTCGACATCAAGAAAAACTAAATGGATATTGGGTATTTCATCATATGATTTATATCCGACCATCAGGATCCATATTTTCACAAAAATAGAGAAGAGTCTTCTGTGTTCAAGGAGCTCTACCCAATATACAACACAATATAACAATACTCATGACTTATCTAGGTCTCTCCAGCTATGAAGTAATGTGATACATAGGGTCCATTTGTCTACTCTCACAATATACAACTATATCACAAAAGTCCATAAGAGTTTATTAAAACACTCTTATACAATACCAAGCTGACCTAAGTGCACATCCAATGTCATTTCACACATTCAAGTAAAAACATATACATTCCTACTTAAATGTCTACATGCCATGGATGAGAATGTGATTCGCCCTGTCCCATGTCCTGAGTCTTCATCGACTCCCTCACACATGCATGTGCCAAGTGTGAAAACTATCATTTATGTTCCATCAATGACCATTTTTCCAAAACAAAAGCTTTTTGTTTTATAAATCAAAATCAATTGGACAAACTCCGATATTCACTTGTTTTTACCAAGTCCCATTTGTTTTGTGGGTAGCAAATTCGGGAGTCTCTCCATGAGCTTCCTGCCTTCCCTAACACTTTGCGAACTTTATATTTGGATACATATATGTCTAACCAAGAATACCGGGTTTTTCACTCGATGGGGTATCTATCCCTACTTGCTATACCCAACACACGTATTTTTCATTCCCTTTTTCTTTTATGCGATCGTGTGACTCATTTTGGAAGTTGTCCCATTTTACCGAGCCCACCATCGAACACCAAACACAGTTTCGATCTCTACCATGCACTCACATCCATGTCATGCGATGTCTCATGCATAAATGCAATGCAATGTCATTGCATGTATCTCATGCTACATGCATGATGAATGCCCACGTGCAACAATTCAAAATCATACTTTACTGATATCATAAATAATCATCTTTAATACATATAATTTACATCCATTCAATTTATTATGCTTATCACACATATTTCAACATGCTTCTACTTTAATAACATGTGATTCATTCTTCATACTGTAAACATACATCACACACTGGCATAAATCTATCATAAAGATAACTTGGTATCCTTTACCAATTGTAACATAAACAATGCCCTGACAATCCTACGACTCTTTGAAAAGAGCAGGGAACACCCAAAACTATGAGCACCAAATGCCATTCACTGGTATATGGTTAAATTCTATACTCAAATAGCTTTTCATAGAGTATAAGAAAGAGCAAATTGGAGTTCGGACGAGAAAGTTATGGCTGTGTCAGGAAATTAAGGCCTCTTAGGTTCGCATGGGTGTGCGGTGTTGAACCCCAAACCAAGGACTACACAACCAACGCGGCTGGCCTAAACCACAACATTCGGGGTTCAGTCACGGGTGATCTGTCCATGGCTATGTGAGCGGGTTAGATGCTCGACCACGTGTCGTAACGAGGCTACACCGCGGGTAGCGAGGGGTCAAAATTTAGTCTCGAAATCTCTGGATTAGGTCCTTGGCCAGTCGATAAACACAACCACAAGATTAAATTTGAACCAAATGGCCTTACATGGCCCACTAGGCGAAATGCCGATTGTGGAGAAGCCCCACTACTGATGTGACGAGCCCGATTTTTATACCGCAGTGGCTTTCGTCGTGTGGACCAACTTTGTCTCTTTCCCCGCCGCATTTCGACCGCTGGTTCGCCGGAGATCACGAAGGGAAGTGTCATTCCACTTTTTTTCTCCTCTCTCTCATGCACTCTCCTTCCTCCCTTTTTCCCTTTTTGCTTTTTCCTCTTCTTTTTCTCTATCTTTTTTTTCCTTATCTTTCCTCCTCCAATTTTTTTTTCTTTGGCTTGACTTGAGGAAGTTTCCTCCCTCTTTCTCCTCTTTCTCCTCTCTCTGCTGGCCATGCTGTCTTCCTTATGACCATCATCATGTGCCATGTGTCACCATGTGCCATGTGTCATGGACATGTCTTTAGGTGGTACTATTCCACACCCACATGGCTCTCATGTCATGTGTCTTTCTCCATGTTGCCATGTAGTGACCCTTGGTCATGCCATGTGGCACCTCCATCTTCATGTCACCCAGGCACGGTGTCTCAAAAGGTGAAATTAGACCAAATCTCCAGTAAAGCCTGAATTATTTGGGTAAGCTAGATTTTGAGATGGTTCAATGGTGAAGTCCGTTTCGTCATATGATATCTAGAAAAATTTCAAATTTTCCACTTGTACTATAGCGGCAATTTATCGTTTTGTCATTTTTCAAAAAAATTGAATTTTTCTCGGGTTTCATCTTAGTCTCCCATGTACACATCTTGCTCACAGACTTGTTGAGCACTTGCCTTATCCTTAAACACGCATGGTGCAAAGGCGCAGTGGTCTTCAACTGTATCTAATTGCAAGTATTAGATGACACATCAATGATATTGGATTCAAAACAAACATTCACCCAATGATTATCAATAGCTCATTTTTTCCATTCTTGTAATTAGCCCTATTAAGTTTCGTGATGGCAAAGAAGTTGAGAAGCATGAAGTGAAGAATAACAAAGAGAGCAATAAAAAATACATAAAGCAAAGACACTACCGATGCTCCCGTCACAGCTTACAAATGACCACAAAGTGGTCGCAAATGCTATAATCTATAAAATACAAAAAGATTCATACACATGTAAGTAATTCACCAGCCATCACAACCAATAAATCATTTCCCCACCAGGATAGTAAAATTATAATTAAACCTTTACTAAACTAAGCATCTAACCTCAATAATAAAGTCATCAATAGGACAACTTCACTATTCGTATGGATCTTAGCAAAATTGATGCACAAGACAGGAGAAATTACAGTTGTAGCATCAAATCCAGAAAATATTTGACATGCTCAAACTCACGAGAGGTAAGTTCTTAAGCATTAAATATTTCTCAATTTTACTCAAGAGTACAAGAAAATAATTTTATACACAATATTAAGCTATAAATATCTCAAATAACACAGAAAACATAGAATTGCTAAAACAATATGTTAAAAACTAGTCAGGTCTTTAAAGTCAGGTAAAAATTCAATTTTGTTCCAATACTAAATTTAATAATAGGATAGAAAAAAGTAAAAGTGAGGGCAAAAAACCGTAGAAATTGAAAACCAAAAAATACCCTCATAAAAAAAGAAGAAGAGATTAATAAATAAATTCACACTTTGTTTGATTATCAAAAAAATATTGAAAAACAAATTAAACCACCGTTTCATATCTTAACAATCAATGGAACAGAGAAATAAATCAAAAATTTTAAAAAGTTCAATTTGTTCCTCTAATATTTGCCAAGATATCGTATTAAAAAAACAAACAAAAAAAAAAGTTTTTTTTGTTGCCTATTTTATACATTCTAGATTTTAATAAACAAGTCAAATAAAATTTTCATAATCCGATGTGTATATATATATATATATATATATATATATATATATATATATATATATATATATATATATATATATATATATAAAGAATTAAAATCTGACATTCATTATTACCAATGACTGCTATGACATATATTTTATTACTTTTTTTTTCTTAATGGTCATTTATCGATGATTTAAAGCTGTACTGTCCAATAAAAAAAAAAAAAAGGTGTCTATCATGAAAACAAGAGGAAAAAGAATCAATTACTATTATTATTTTTTAGTATATGCCTCAAAATTGAATTGAATTTCCGAATCCTAAACCATAAGGATGTTTTTCTATTCATCAATTCTCTCTTTAATAGAAACAAACTAAAAAAAAAAAATTTAGAAAATCAAATTTGACAACTTCAATGTCAATTAAAGTGGTTATGATACCAATTGCTAAATTATTTTGTACTATCAAGAGTATTTAGTGATCCCAAAAACAATTCATCAATAATCAAAGGATCCAATAAATACATTACAAAATAATGATTTTATTGAACAAAGAAGCATATAGATTCCCTACTTTGGATAGACTTGGATATAGTTTTTTCCTTTTCCACAAAGTGTGTTCTACCAAACACTTGTATTATTCTAGGGCTCTATTTATATATATATATATATAGCACAAGGGAACAATTGGGCTTTGGTCTAATAGGCTTACCATAAAGCAAAGGAGACGATAGAATCATGGGCTCATATCTAGTTAACATTAAACCATCCCATAAATGACCCATAATTAACATGCACAATTATCTTTTGTGATGCTTTTTCAACAGGGTAAGAATTTGGGCGTGTTGAGTCGTTAGTAGGAACTATTTCTTGTTGGGTGATCCTGCGAGCTTTTTGTTGCCTCCTCTGCAAAGGCAAGAAAAATAGAATTGGCGAGGGCTTCGCTGGTAAGTAGCTCCGATCACCCCAGAAATCGGTTCTCGCGGAAAAGATGAAGCGCAGAGGCGTATAATTTTGCGTACACTTTCCATAGAGGGTGGCTTGATATATATAGCGTATGTTTTGGTGGATAGTGACAGGATTCTTCCCCATTGGATGAGATATTTTGTCTTCTCCGATGTGAATTCTGTAAGGGATATTGAAGAGGCTTGAGTTTATTGAGGTATCCTTCTCCCTTATTGAGGCAGATCCGGTTGATCTGCGGGATAAAGCGTTTATCGTGAATTATCTATTTTCTTCCTATTTGGTGAGATTTAGTTTAGTTCTGGATAAGATGTTATTGGGATTATCCTACTTCCCTTATTAGGCGAGATTTAGTTTGATTTGCGGGAATATGGTGTCCCAATTTCCCCTGTTATATCGGCCTTTGGGCGACGGGTGAGCTTCGTTGGAGTTGCGCCCAGGGACTGGTGTTTAATAGTGGGCTTGTCTCTTCTTTGGGCGGTAAGTGGGCTGCGCCTATTTTCAAACCCCGCCGGTTGCCCCCGGCCCTTGGCTGGTGTCGTGGCGGGAGCTGTAATACTATCGTATCAGTGTGATTTCCACGTGTCTGCTCGGGGTTGGATCAGTTAGGGCTTTATCGCCATCATATGTCTTGTGATAATGATGACTTTTCGGGTTCGGCTCATTTCTTCATTCTTTCAGTTTTTTTTTTTTTTTTTTTTTTTTTTTTACCGTTTCTTAGTAAATATCCTTTGACGTTCGTCTTGTGTTCCCTTGATCCGGAAGCTTTTTCTTCTTTAATTGAGTTGGACTTCCTTTCCCTTAGTATTGTCTGAACCACTTTGTCTGCGAAGTCTTTTGGCGTCTGCCCAGTAGCTTTTTTTTGTTTATTCTGGGACGGGTGCGTCTTTCTCTGATGTCTTGTCGAAGTAATCTGTTGAGGCGCTAGGCTAGATTAGCTAAGTTTTGTTCTTACTACTTGTTATCTGTAGGTGGTCGTTTCTTCTTCTTTGTTGGAGGTGACTCCTCGGTTGCTTTCTACTCTCAGGTTCGACGGAGCGGCGGCGCCTCATGCTAATTTGGAGTTAATTGAGCCTTGAAGCCCTTTTCATGAACAAGGGAAAGGGAGAATTGATGAATTAAATGTCGGGATGAATATCTGAGTCCCACGTCACCAAAGAAATCACTTTGTTTGTGGGACCCTAGCAAAGTCGGTCCTTGTAGCTGGGAGCCCACTTTCGCCGGGCATTCTGAGACCTCCTTTTGGTGTCAGGGTTTGGTCCGGCGTTTTGACCTCTTCATTGGTTCCAGGTACCTAAGATGGTGTCACTTCACCCAGTAGCCTTGATAGCGGTCTTCACTTCCTCACACCCCTTTGAGGGGTTTCCCGACACTTCAATGCATCCATTCAGCTCTGCGATTCTTTGGGGGTATTACGGTTTGGGTTGTTGGTTCTTGGGGACAAGGGCCTCGGTGTTCCCAGTATAGCTTTGTTCCTTGATCTTTTTAGCTTGAAGGAAACCGTCGAGGGCTTCCTTTATTTTTCTAGGCATGCCGGCATTCCTCTGGTAATTTATGATCTTCCATCTTCCCATAGGCTTTGGAAGGAACGTTACTTCTTCGTTGCTTGACCGCGGTGATGGCCCTCTCAGCCAAGGATGACACCTTGGCGATTCAGGTTCACTGGACCACTTGAGAATCTATGTGAGTATTGTGTTGTTTTTGGTATAGTCTTTGTGAGGTCATGGGGTATCTACAGTGCGTGTGCGTGCCTCTCAGGTGTTCGACCAGATCTCAGCCCCGAAGATAATGTCATACCGTGCGAGTTGGGTAGTGTTCCGCCCTGCGCGGACTGATCGGGTCGGATATTCTGGACCTTCAATGAGGTTTACATTTCTTTGCTAGGCCTTCCTCTTAAAGCCGAAATTCTCTCCTTTGTCGGACCTTCGTGCCAAGCCCACCAAGGGAGAGCTTTTGGTTCGAGTGGAGACACTGTCTCGGAAGTCCCGGAGCGTGAAGCGAAAAACTTTGGACTCAGATTGAAGAATTTGCGGGCTTGGGTAGGTTTTGGCCAGAGTGTCTTCCTCTTCCCTTACACCCACGTCAGATTGCAGGCGAGGGTGTTGTCGCCCCGGTGAGGTCCTAAAGCTCCCGAGTTCGCGGCCTCATTACGGTTTCTGCCGAACGCAAAACTCCTCGGGAAGAGTGTGGCTTGTTGTTGGAAGTCATGCTATGTTGTTCAGAATCCCCGCCGCAGTGTTAAGCCACCTTCCCTCGAGGCGAGAAGAGTTGAAGAGGAAGGGCTCATGACCAGAGATGGCGATTCCTTGCTCCTTAATGTCGAGCTTTGACAGGCGCGGTCGTCCATCCTTAAGATTTTGACTGAAATCAGGCGCCTACTCGTGAGAAGCTTGCTCATCCTCGGTCGCCTGTAAGTTCCGTATCTTGCCGTACTGATTTTTTACTTAGGTTGGGTGTTGATCTTGTGTTGGGTGTGGGCGGGTGCCTACTCATTTGAAGAGTTTAGCCAAAAGGCCAGCGTCCCAGGCGAGGGCCGCCATGGCGCCCGGAGTTTACAAGGCTAGAATTAGCTTCCTTTACTGACGGGCTAGTGCGGGCCCAGTGCGAAGTATGGCGGGAGCGGTGAAGCTTAAGTCGGGTTGAAGCCCATCTTTGTAACAGTGGCGTGACTCGGTAGGGGTAGAGAAGATGGGGCTAGAAGAGCTTAGGCGAGTGGGAGCTTCGGGGATGGTATGGGTTGTACAAAATGACTTCTTGGAGGTCGGGACGGGTTCACTGATCACGGTCGGGCTTCGGATGTTAGGGGATGGCTGTTCACGTCAGGCGGCCTGCGGTCTGGGAGAAGAAGTGGTATTTAGAGAGACGGCTGTTTGTCGCAGTGGGCTCATCGCGTGAAGACTTAAAGGCTATAAAGCTTTATTGGAGCGCTGATAGGAGTGCCATGGGTTGTGAGGGCTACCTTCATGAGCGAGACTCTGGTCGTTCGAGGAGGGCGAGTTATGGCGAGATTGAGGCGGGCTGTGCCGATGGGCTTCTCGGTCGCTTGCCTTTTAGAGGAAGGGCGATAATGCTGCCAGGCACGGACTAACCGACATCTGCGCGTTAGGGAGGCAGAGTCCCTCTCGCATACTATTTTGAAGGCAGATACCCCAGTTGAGGCCCCTCCTTCTTCGCTCTGCTCCACCACCACAATATGCGATCTCCGCATATCTTTGCTTGTTGTTGTTTTTTTTTTTGTTGGGCTTGGGACCCAGGACATATGTAGCCTTTTCCTTAATGAATATTCATTTTTTATCTCACCACTTTCGCCTCTACTTGTGCTCTTTCTTGTTTCTGCATCGACAAGGCTTGACCTAGATGGCGTCGAGTTAAGCGATTCAGAGCTAAGGCTTGTCTTCAGGCTTTCAGATGGTAGTCTGGTGGCAAGCTCACAGGTTGCATATTTGAGTTGAGCGATTAGGCTCTTGCCCATTTCTTGAGTTCAGTGGGTTGAATACTGGTGAGCCAGCTCTGGGGTGCATGGCTGAGTAGAGTAGTTGAGCTCTTCAGGCGGGTGTTGGGCTCCTGGCGTTTGAGGCCTTATGGGCTAAATTGCAGTGAGGCCCGACTCTTGAGGCTGCATGGCTGAGTAGAGTAGTTAGAGCTAAGTCGTTGAACTCTTGGCTCAGTGGGTCTTGGCTTCTGATGAAAACTCTCTAAGCCCAAATCTTAGGCTCTGGGCGTTGAGCCTTATGTTAACTATAGTGCTGTGGCCAGAAATCTGAATTTGTATGGCACAAATCGAGTAGTTAGGCTTGTCAAGGCGAGTTCTTTGGTGACTCAGTGAGGCGCCCGAGGCCTTCTATTTGAGAACTCTGAAAGCTGACTCTGCAGAGCTCTTGAGAAATTTTGAGCCTTATGGGCTATAGTGCTTGAGCTGAATTGACTCTTGGGCTGCATGGCCCACGTAGAGTAGTTGAGCTCGTGTCAGTATTGAGGCTCTGTGGGCGTTAGAGGCCTTCTGGTGAAACTCTGGCCCAAACTGCGAGGCTGCAGGCGTGAGCCTTATAGGCTATAATTTTTGGTGAAACCGACTCTTAAGGCACATGCTTTGAGTAAAAATGAATTGAGCTCGTCAAAAGCCAAAAACTGGGGCTGGTAGTATTTGAGCCTTCTGAGTTGAAGAGCTCTAAAGTTAGGCTATTGAGAATGCTTGGCGGCGAGGCCTTATGGTATAGTCATCTGTTGAAGCTGAATCTTGGGGCATGGCTGGGTAGAGTAGTTGAGCTCGTCAAGAAACTGATTCTTTGAGACTCGTGTGAGGCCTTCTGCGGTGAAGAGCTGTGGCTGAACTCTTGGCGACTTTGAGGTATTGAGGCCGCCCTCGAACTATAATTACTGAAATTTGAACTAACTCTTGGGTGCATGGCACATTAAGTAGTTGAGCTACCGTCAGCGGCTGAGGCTCCATGGCGTGAGGCCTTCTGAGGCGAAGAGCTCACCTGCAGCGAAGCCTCATGACTCTTGAGGCTGCATGCTTTGAGTAAAGTAGTTGAAGCTCATCAAGCCCATTTCTTGACTTATGTATTTGAGGCCTTATGAGCATAGTGCAGTACGAGGCAGCTCTTGGGTACACTGACTGAGTAGAGTAGTTGGGCTTTTCAGTGTTTCTTGCGAGGGCTAAGTGAGCGTGGGCCTTCTTTGAAATTTGAAGAGCTCTGGCCCCAGGCTCAGGCTCTGGCATTTAGGGGCCTTATGGAGTACATAATTCACAGACTAGGCCAGCTCTTAGGCTGCACGGCCTGAGTAGAGTAGTTGAGCTCGTCAAGGCGAGCCGTTGCGTGCAGGTGTTTTGGCTTCATGCCAGAAAGATCTGAGTGTCTTTAATGCTGGTTCATGGAAATTGGAAAGCGATGCGTGTGATTTTCGAGTGCTTTAGCCTCCTTTCTGGCGTCTCTTGTCTTCATGGAGCCCATGCTGAGCCTTCTTCCCGCTTTGGGGCGTGGCGGTTAGCGGCGTAAGAAGCGCCAAGGCTGGGTCACCTTTGCAGGGGAATCGCCCAGGGATTCTGGGACGGCGTTTGTTTCCGGCTATCATCTGTCTGAAGGAGTTATGTTTTTCCCTAGTTTCCCCTTTGTGGGAGTTATGTTATTCCCTAGCTTCGTGCTAGGGAATGCGTCCGGAGAGGGCGGTACATTTCTTGTATCGCTTTCTCTATTTTCTCCTCTTCTTTTTCTTTTTCTTTCTCTTCTTTCTTCTCCTTCTCATTCTTTTACATTTTCTCTTCCTATTTTCCCTTTTCCTTATTCTTCTCTTTTCCATCTCTTTTTCCTTTCCTTTCGCCTTTCTCTTCCTCTCTTTCCCTCTTCCTTTCTCTCTCTTAAGGTTTTTCTTCTTCTCTTTCTCCTTTTCCTTCTCCTTCCCACCTTTTTCCTCTTTCCTTTCACACTCTCTTTTTCTTTCGCACATCCTCTTTCCCTCCTTTTTTTTGAGGCCACTTGTCAGTGTATGAAATGTAAGGGGATGACACTCGCGATTGTAATTGAATGCTTGATTGGAATAAAAGAGATTTTCCTTTTGAATCAGACTTTGTTTTGACATATCACCAACTTTCTTGCTATCTCCTTGCGAAATTTGTCTGAGGCGTCGACAATAAATACACATTTATCATCCGAAGCGATAATACTTTATTTAAGTTTACACTTAGTTCACCAATAAAGCGCTTAAGATGCTCGGCATTCGAAGCAGTGGAATTTTCCCCTCTTAGTCACGGGTTTGTAGCGCGGTCGGTGCCACGAGTCACGATGGGGCCTTCCCATCAAGGCCTAATTTTTCCATGTGTTGGATTTTTCCAACTTCTTTGGCGGGGAGCTTTTTAGACTAAGTCACCATGCTTGTAACTCACAGGTTTTGACTTTTTGGTTGTAATACCTTCTTAGTCTTCCTTTAGTAATCTTAAAGTGCGCTTTAGGACTGCTCTGCGCTTTTCATCTAGGAGATCTAAATTTAGGCGGAGAGACCTGTCGTTGTGTTCCACGCTTGCCAATTTGATCCTTGGGGACTTTAGTCTGACCTCGATAGGAACTCTCGGCCGATTACCCAGGCTAGGGCGAATGGGGTTTCTGAGTTCTTTAGGCTTACGTAAGATCCTGGCCCATAACACCTCCCAGGTATTCTTATTGCCTTTAAAATCTTCAATTTGGTGCATCACGCTTTAGGAGTTAAATGTGTGACATATCTTTGTTCCCGTTAGATTGCGGATATGTCGAAGGACAGTAATAATTCTTGATCATTCGACACAAATCCTGGTGGCATTGTCAATTGCTTTCCATTGTCATTTTGAGCTCTTGGTACAAAACCTACATATTATCATTACAGAAGAAGAAGAAGATGAGGAAGAGGACGATGTAACCAATCTTTATCTGTGATGTGCAAGGTTCGGCCTCATTGATTTGGTGAAATAATCTCTTCCTGACCTTCCCAGTAGGCGAGAGGTCCCAATCATGTCAAACCTCCTTTGTTGGAAAGGCGAGGCTTGTGGCGGCTGTCAGGGGCTGGATGGGAGGTGAGAGACTTGAGCGTGCTCTTGGAAAATCTTGCATTTTAAACTAGGTTAGTCGCGTCTCTCACGAGTATGGGTAATAATATCACATAGCAAAACTTTCCTGCTCATGCGGACTCTAGTGTGGTTTCCGCATGCGCCTTCATGTACTTCTGATGCGTAGTCGGCGTCTTTCATGATTCACTTAAGGATGGGTGTGAAAAACCTCACTTGTAAAGGCTCCTTATAGTTAGTAGACTTGTGAGCCTCGTCCTATCTTGAGAGGCCTTTTTTGGAGTCATGGTGGGCGTCAGTCTATTAAATAATCAAATGGGGTCCATCCAACTGCCTTTCGGACTCGATTAGGGTAGCTTCACGCCATGAGATCTATAGAAGGCTCGAATTGCTCGGCCAGGTCTTCTTGTGAAATTTGTTTACCGAGTTTTGCTTCTGAGGATCATTTGGGACTTCTCCGCTCTGGGTATGTGTTTGACCTGGACCAGCACGAACTTTTTCAGTAAATCCCGTACCTTTCTAAGGTATAGGATCATTTTCTCACCTTTGGCCTCGTAGGTGTCTTCTATATGATTTACTACCAATTGGGAGTCGTTGCATACCTGAAACACAATTAAACTTCCATAGAATGGGCGAGGTTGAGTCGTGCTATGACGGCCTTATACTCGACTTCGTTGTTGGAGGTTTGGAACCCAAACCTAAGTGCATATTCGATATCTATTCATACGGGAGGTTAGGATAGTCGGCTGTCTAAATTGGCGGCCCGGAATTTCGGATAGCTTCGGATGGGGAAGTCGAGGCATCGTTTGCGCATTCTCTGGCGAGGCTCTGTAGAGTGGGTCATGTGAGAATCTCTTTAAGACACATACTTTTATTGCGGTTTAACTTATATCGATATCAGTCGCTTAGCTCTATGGCCCTTCATCAACCTTCACGAGGTCTCGGGTTTGTCATAACGCCCCAGCCCCGTCGGATATTTGTTGGGATTTGAAGCTAGTGAGCTTGGAAATAAGGCGGGTTTTGGACTCACAGTTACAGGCAGGGATCAGCTTCTCCATCTTTGGGTACCTCTCCTCTGCTCCTCTCAGAGCTCGGTTGCAATAGTAGGCGAGGATCTCACGTACTGGTCTTTGTCTCACGATGAGGCGACTGTTAAAATCGTACTTGCCAGGTCTGAGTAAAGGAGCTCCCGCGCTTGGAGGGCTTACGAATAGAGGCTCAATCACCGTTTTCAACGGCGGCGCTTCTTCTCGACTTGTATCCGGTGAAGGCTTTCGCGAAGCTTGGAAGAAGGTGACATTTTATCACTAGCCTTGGATGCGAATCGACTTCGCGGCGATCGCCGCGTCGGGCGTTGGACCTCCTTTATTGCTTGATGGTGTGACATCTCGAGCACAGCCTTTATTTTGTCACGGATTTGCCTCGATTCCTTGGTTATTGACTATGAAACCTAAGAATTTTCAGGTTGACACTCCGAAGGCACATTTGGCTGAAATTCAACTTCATGTTGTACTCTCTCATGTCCAGAGCGCCTGAGACCAGGATATGGGCTATGAGAACTCGGTGGTTGACTTCACAACCTGTCATCTATATACTACCTCCATGGATGTTCCTATAATAATACGGAACATCACATTTGCAAACCTACGATAAGTAGCTCCTACGTTCTTTTATGACTTTAAAGGGCCTCGCTTTGATAAGTAAAGTTTCCTTATACACAACAGAGCAGGTCTTTTCTTGTTCATCAGATCCATGCGATATGGTTGCTTCATGGGAAAGCATCTTAAAGCCCGAGGAGTTCATGTGGTGTGGCATCTCGATGAGAGTCGATTTCGCGTGCAAAGAAACCTCCTTTAAGACATACTTTCTATTTGATGTCAGTGAAATCGATCTGAGTCATACTTGTCATTTGCTTTTTGGCCAGTGCGGCGTTGGCCAACCATTAGGGATATTCCACCTCTCACGAGTTGCCCTGGAGGATTTTCTGACTTCCTCATTGATCACTTTTGCCTTTCGGCGAAGCTCCATCTCTTTGTAGTGGCGAAGGATAGACTAACGTTTAGCCTATGGTGGTGTGGTCAATTCCTCCCATATCTACTTGCTTCCATGCGAAGACGTCTTTGTTCTGTATCGAGGAAATGGGTAAGAGGAGGCTTGAGGTCTTCCTGACTTGGAACCGATGTGGCGAGGTGTTTAGGGTTAATCGTCAACGGGTACATGTTCTAGCTCTTCGGGGGCTCGGTCAGGTTCCACCTGTCGCGCATGTCGGGCTAGATCGAACAATATTATCGGCCGTTTTGCTTCATAGATCTTGAGTGGCACTCCTGGCCTGCGTTGGTCTCCTCGAACCATTCTCTCCGCTTGTGGTAGGAAAGGCGATCATCATGTGGTATGAAATGGAGAGACCTTTATTCACGTTGAAGATGCGCCTAACACCATATTGTGGCCCGAGATGGGATCTCGCGAGGAGTCTTTACTGTCGTCGTTGCGACAGAAGTCCTCAAAGTGAGCACTAGTTGTATTGAGCCCCGAGGGTAACACTTTTCTCCCGAGAGAATCTCGCGGGTGGGGTGCTGATTGGTTCCAGTTTCTCCTTACAAGTACACATCTGAGCGGGGCGAAGATGATGTCGGTTGAACTCAGTTGTCGACTAGGACCAGATGGATGCGTTTTGTTAGACCTGCTTGCCCTTGTGCAAAAATTAGTCATGGGGGTCTTGTAGCATCCCTCAGTCTGAGTCGAGAGAATGTTATGAGCAGTAATAGAAGTAGAAACGATTTAGACGCCCACTTGTACTTTCATTTCCTCTCTGACTGATGCTCTGCGAATGGGCCTTCTGCTCGGTAGAATTTGGATTCCCCTCGCTGCAAATCCTCAGGAATCATGGATTTCCCACAAGAAGTGTTGGTGTTGAGTTGTTGCCTGTGAGGTGGTAGTGGTGAGCTGCGAACTGAGCTGATCTGAGCATGATATAGTCTGTATAAACATCCAGAGATACCCACCTTAGAATCAAATATTCTGTTCTTTCTTGGTACATTTGCAATCATCTGTGCGATGCCCATAGTCCTATGGAACTCACAATACCTGGTGTTGTCTCTTTTAGCAGGGTTTGACCTCATGCAGGATGGCCACAGCAAGCTTGTTCTGTTGTACTTAGCGTAAGACACTGCGCGTCTTGCCCAGCGTCATGGGGGTATCACGTAAAGTGGATCATCTTATCGGCCTTTCGGGTTGAGGTAAGACAGGCGATCTGAGGCTTCCGTCTTTTCGGGGCCGTTCTCCATCTTTCTTTGGAGACCTCTCGGTCATTTGTCTTTGGGCTCGAATGCATGTCGCTTATCGATCCTTTTTCTCTTTATGAGTTGAAGGCTTCCTTTCTTAGATATGAGGCTTCTTACTTAAATACTTCGCTTTGCTTGAGCACCTCAACCATGCTTGCTTGGGGTTAGATGGAAGCATCAATCTTTTGGCCCGGACTCTTAGCCCGGCGATGAATGCGGTGATGCAAACCTTTAAATCAGGTATATCTACCTTGAAGACTAGCGCTGGAACCTCGAACATGGTTCTGGCTTTCTTACGAGCTTTGCTTGATGGTAAATAAATGATAACTTGGCTTCACAGCCTCTTTGGCTCCAGTAGAGTGGAGGCAAACCTTGATAAATAAAGCTCTTTAGATAGGGGAAATTGATGGCAGAGCACATTGTAAACCAAAGCTGAGCCTTTTACGTAATGTACTTCACCGCATCATCTGAAGTCTGATACCGTATCATTGATTCTTGTAAGTGTTAAGATGATCGGCGGGATCTCGAGCACCGTCAAACCTTCCATGCGGCATTGAACTTTGCTCGGAGAGGGAAGTGGAGCACCTCGGCTGTGAACGGTGACTTAGTTTGTTGCACAAAGGTGTCCATAGAGTCAGGAGCTCGTCCCTTTACAACTTCCTTCACGCGGTTGAGTTCCTGCTGGAGGCTCTTGAATCTCTGTTCCATGATAAGCTCCAGCATACGGGGTGTGATTCTCGTTCAAGCGTACTGAGTCTTTGCCGTTGCCTCCTCCGGGGATTAGGTGTGGTTCCATTGCCCCTTAGCTCATTGGACTGCTTATGTTTGGCACCTCGGGAGTCACGAGATTATGTTAGCCTTCATGAGGGTGATGTTATGGCGCTACGGGTTTGTCGTGCCTCCGTGGGCGTTGCATTTGCCTAGTGAGTTGCTCTAACTCTGTCGGAGGCGTTGGTTCGTGGCGAATTGCGCCCACCTCCTCGTGTTATAACGCATTTGTTTCAATGCCTTGGAGTCTGGCGACTATCGCTGGTACAGTCCTGCATCATGGTGGATTGGCGTTACTCCTGCCTTGTGTTTCGGTTAATACCATCGTGGCGAAATCAACTTTATTTGTAAAAACGCCGTTCCCCACGGTGGCGCCAGCGATGATGCTTTCATGGGTAGGCTGGGCGTGTTGGGGTGGTTGGCGACCGGTGTTAGTTGATCCACGGAGCTCATTTGCGCTCCTCTGCAGAACAAAAAAATAGAATTGTGAGGGCTTGCGGTGAGTGGCTCAGATGCTCTGTCCGGTTCTCGTCGGGAGAAAGATGAGCATTGCAGAGGCGTATGATTTGCCATTACCTTTCATAGGGGGTGGTTTGATATATATCGCGTATGTTTTCCCAATTGGAGGGTGATAATGATTCTTCTCCATTGGATGAGATATTTTATCTTCTGGGTATTGGATTTAATAAGGGATATTAGAAGCTGATTTAGCCAGGAATTATCCTTCTCATATTGGTGAGGATGCGGTTTGATCTACAAGATATTGTTTATAAGTGATTCATCTCTTTGGTGAGATTTAATTGGATTCTGAGGATAAGATGTTGTTAGGGATTATCCTCTGCTACTTGTGGTGAGATTTAGTATGATTTACGGAGATGTGGGTCTCCCAATTTCCCATGTTATCGGTCTTTAGGGCGAGTGGAATGGGCTTTCGTTTAATTTAGTGCCCGGCTTGGGTGTTTCATTGGGCTTACTTTCTTCTTTGGGCACATGAAGTGAGCTTACCTTCTTTTCAAACCATCTTATATAATTAAAATTGTAATATGATTATGCTTAGTCCATAATTAATAAATTAATCTAACACTTCCTTTTTATGTTTTCCCTCATTTCTATGGTTGTATCTCTCCACGTTATTGTAAAACTTAGGAAAAATTTAATTTTTCTGAAAAATGACAAAAATAGTAAAATTTCCGAAATGGTTTAGGGAAGCCTGGAAAATTTTCTAGATCTCGGATGATGAAATGGACTTCCTTGTTGGATTCGTCTCATTGAAAATCTAATTACCCAAATTGTTAAATACGAGATAGTCGGGATTTTTTTTTCGATTTTGAGTTAACGGACGTCTAGTGACTTATAGAGATGAGATTTTTATGAAGTCTAGGAGTTAGAAATAACTCAAGTTAAGTTCATTTAAAATAAAATTGAGACTTGAACCTGAAGTAAAAAATAGAATTGTTTGGAGGCAGCTTGAGGTACAGACAGGTTGTGCAGACCGTGGCGACAACATAGGCCACATGTCAAACAAGTCAGTTAAGCAAAGGAGTTGAAATGTTTTTGGGGAGAAAACGCACCAGATTTATGGTTTGGTGGTAGAGAGGGAGAAAAAATAAAAAAATAAAATCCGAACTTCTCTTGATCTCGGGATTCGAGTCGGTTGGAGTGTTCGGAATTTGAAGCAGTTCATCTACTTTTCGACAAGATTTCGCGCAGGTACTAAAAACATGAATTTCGTCGGATTCAAGCGAGGAGTTCGGGAAATCAAGGTTCGGGTTTAGGAAGTGTCGGGACACCTAAAGTTTCTTATCGCTATAAATGAGTTCTTCCTACTTTGGTTTATTTTCCGTGCAAGGGCTGTTTAGTTGAGTTTAATACTAGGGGCTGTTGACCCTTTTTTCTTTAGTAAAAATTTGTTGGCAAAATAATGGGTTATAGGAATAGTGCCATTTTTGACCCTATATGAGTGCTCTAGTTTTTGGGCTATTTTGGTTAGAAAAGAGGAATTTGACTAGTGTCCTTCATGAAAATTGCTAAATTTGAACTTGAGGAGTTAGGCTTTGAATCACCCAAATTGGACCTCACTCTGCCAAATTATGAATTAAAGTTTTAAGGGCGCCACAGTACGCCCTGGCTGTGAAACTACTATCGATTTTGGGACGTGTTTAAGTATTGAAAAAAAGTATTTGGACTAGTATCCTTAAAAATTAGCTCTATGAGAACTTGATGTTAGGCTTTTGAATCACCCAAATCGGACCTCTATAACTCAAGTTATGGTCCATTTCCCGGGATTGCTACAACTTAGGTTGTTTAATGGTTTGTGTCCAGATTTGGGATTGTCAGGGACTAGTTTTCTAATTCACAGTTTAGATTTATTCTGTGGTCTATTATGGCTTGTTGCTGATCATTTCCAGCATCTCTATACCAGCTGGTCTTGAGATCTGCGTCATTTACTTGACTAAGAGTGACGTGTTTGGGTGTCAATGTGTGTGCTCTAACATGTTGACATGAGATGGTTTATATGTGCAATAAGCACACTGACGCTAAGCGGTGTAGGTGTGTCCTCTTGATAATGTAGTGACCTATGTGGATGTCAATATGTGTACTCCAATGCATTGACATGTGATGAATTGTATGTGCAATGGTCATTACATGGCTTGCTTGTGTGTGTCATTGCTTTATCATAAAATGACATGTTGAGTGTGAATGTTGCTATGTGCTTGCATGATATATTGACATGAATGAAATGATTTATGGAAGTCATATGCAGGTGATGTGATTGTCCATGACACTGGTAAGTGGTGTGGATTATGTTATCATAACATTTCATTACATGCATAGCGGCATGATATAACATGCAATGACATCTTGCATTGCATATACAGAACATATTAATAGATTGTGAGTGCATGGTTGTATTAGTCGACTATCATACCTCAAATTATACTTTGACAGTTTATAACATGTTTGAACATAACAAGTAAATGTATATTTTCGGACTCAAATAATGCTAAGAAATAAAATAAGAAGAATCGGAATTAATACAAGGCTAAAAGGGTAAATTAGTAATTTACCAATTCCAGGACAGGGTCACTGTCTTCATGAAAATTATATGTTAAAGTGAAAATAAGATAAATTATGATTATAATTAGAAAGTTGAAGGACCAAATGGAAAAATGGAATTTATGTCAAAATTTGGATGATGAAACAGACTTAGAAATATCTATTTTGGCTTTGGTTAAGACAGCAGGTTGAGAAAAAAGGGGGGAAGAAGAAGAGAGAAGAAGAATAAGAAGGAGAAGAAGACGAGTGCAAGAAAAGCAAAGGTATGGAATGTTTGAAACTTTGCATGAACCTTCGTTTTGAATTGTTTTAGAACATGTAAATCATAATTTGGTTGAAATTTTTCAACAAGTGCTTTGTCTATATGTAGGTTAGGAAAAACCCTATCTTATAAATGTGCTATATGGTTGTTTGGTTTGGTTTGGTTGGGGTCCTCAAACGAGGAAAAATATGTATAGAGAAAATGTTGGATTTTAGGGGAGATGCTGTCCGTTTTTTTTAAACTCATGTTTTTGTTTTGGCCATAACTTGGCAATCACTCATCCAAATTGAGTGATTCATATTTTAGATAAACTAAACCTTTAGGAGAACAAATCTCCCTGAAATAATTGTATCAATTTCCGGATTATTAATTTAAGGTGATCAAGAAATTGACTATATTTTGGGGTCAATTGCAGTTCGATTCGATCTGATTTTGGGTTTGAGCAGTTTTAAATACAGTTGAGTTTCACTCATCCAAATTGAGTGATTCAAATTTCTAGGTAAACAATACTTCTAGGAGAATAAATCTCTCTGAAATAAGTGTATCCAAATTTAGACCCCATTGGATCTAGAAAATTCGTCAAAATAAGGGAATAATTTTGTCCCTGAAATATATCTCATAACAATCCCCTGAACTGGAGTAATTCCGGTGGTTTAAATCATAACTTGATTTCTAAGATTCAATAAGGTGATTCAATTATAAATCAAACTAGACATCTTGGAGAACAACTTTCATGAAAATTATATGAAATTACAAGTGTATAATACCATCATTTCAGAAGAATTTTCAATAAATACTTGCTGAGCACAATTCCAAATTCTATTCACGGAAACTATCCGGGAAGCGATTTATGAATATTTAGACCATATCTCCCAAATTCTGCGTCAAGCGACATGATGTTTGAACCATAAAACTTAAGACATGGTATATTAGGAGTTAGAAGATCACTTTCTCTAACAATCTCATTTATAAGAATTAAAATGTTATTGAATGGACTTGGGGCTGCCTCAATTATTTCAGCAGGAGTGGTTATGGACATTGAAATTGTATAAAGGCTATATAAATGTATTGGTATATGAGAATGCGGCATAATGCAGTTAGTCATGATAACATTATTATGAAAGAATCGAAGAAATATAATATATTTTATTATATGAAAGAAGTGAAGAATACGTTAAATGATATTTATAAGAGACCATTTCATCAACGAATATCATGAAATTATCATGATATCGATGATTATTCATGTATATGAAGATATCTTTTCCCAGTATATACTGAAAGATTGTTGAGAAAACATAATAAGCGATTGCACAACCTTGTGGAGTGGGTTGGATAGTAGAGCTTTTTATAGGGATCTTGATCTTTGCATCATCCCGATTTACTGCGTCTTGTAGAAGGCCTTGTTTAGGTCGAGTGATCATCCGGTTCAGGATCACTATAACCAACCCCATTTGGGTCATCACAGTTAGAAATCCTTTGTCTCGTACGGTAATAGTACCTTCAGTACATCACAGTTATTTTTGTGTCTTTTTTTAAAGACATATCTGGCGTAAATACAAAGCAAATAAGAAAAATATACAAATGATTTGAGTATGATAAATGACATTATATGACATAATATGAGAAGCATAACTACTATAACGGTGATATGATATACGTGTGAGCGAAACATGAAAAGCGAAATGTATATAGATAATGATACGTAAATATAAAAGTATATAATTGTGATTATAAGTATATGAGTAATATTTAAATGTGCCATCATCTGTAATATATTTAAAATTAGCTGATGATCCTTATTAGGGTAGTCCATGATGTTATTCCACTAAGCTATAAAGCCTTGCCCGGTGTTTTATAATCCGTGTGGAGGTATAGAAAGGAACTAGAAGCCCGAACAATTTGCATCAGCAACAAAAGTCAACACAATACTAGGTGCCCTCACAGCCTACATAGTCTATTTTGTATATGTATTGTTTGTTTTTAATAAACAATGTAAGTTTTATATGTTGAACACTCATTTATGGGTTTGAATATGTATTTTGTAATCCATTTGCTTTCTGAATATATTTCCAGATTAAATGTTTAACAGTATAGAATAGAACAAGTTTATAGTAGACCAAAAATAAAAAAAATATCTGTAAATAAAAAGACACCCTAACTGACACTTAGTCTTTGGGTTGAGATTACATAAACCTTGTGTTTGGTGTTTAATTGGGTGGGCTCGGTAAATGGGACAACGTCCAAAATGAGTCTCACGGTAGCATAAAAGAAAAAGGAAATGAAAAATATGTGTGTTGAGTATAGCAAGTAGGGATAGATACCCCATCGGGTGAAAAACTCGATATTCTTGGTTAGACATATGTATCCAGCGATGAAAGTTCGTGAAAGTGTCGAAGGTGTGTAAAGCCTGCTATAAGACCCCGGAAATTCACTACCCACAAAAACACAGGGACTTAGTGCTCTGATGATCTCAGTTTGTACCAATGGTTTGACATAAAACAAAAAGCTTTTGTTTGAAATAGTCTGATGATGGAACATAAGCGGTTTCACACTTGACATATGCATGTGTGAGGGAGTTGGTGAGGATTCGGGACATGGGATAGGGTGAGTCACATCTTCATCCTTAGCATGTAGACATTTAAGTAGGAATGTGTATGTTTTTACTTGAATGTATGAAATGACATAATTGCATTTCATATGCATGGGGACATTGCATGAAATGGGTGTGTGTTAAGCTCCGTTATCTTTTTGGTTACGCATATGGATCCATCGGTGAAAGCCCGTAAAAGTGTGGGAAGGTTTGCGAAGCCTGTGGTGGAACCCTAGAAAATTCGTTACCCATAAAAGACACATGGATTTTTGAAAACAAATGATCATTAATTGAACTGTCAAAAGCTTTTGGTTTGAAAACAAATGAAATTTGTTTTGTAAAATGATCATTGGATGTAATATAAGAATGATGGATTTTATCACACATGGGTTTGGTTATGAGTTATGTAATTTGGTACTGATTTTCTTTCTATTTGATGTTTGAATCACTTTATATTAAATGTTCTATACTATTCTTCATGCTTGTTGATGATTGATCATGATCACCATTGACCTGATTTGTGGTTTGATTCTGATGAGAAGTGAGTGGTGGAGCCGCAGTTTGGATGTCACAATTTGCCGTGACTAGAGAGACTCCTTGGGTTTTGTGTTTGCAATTGTAAAGTTCACAAGGCTTAATACTTCTTTAGGATCTTAAGTTAGTAGAAATGCAAAATACCTAAATCCTAAGGGTAGATTATGGGTTGTCGAGAGAGATTCACATATGTAGTAGTGAGGCTTGCCAGTAATAGATGATTCGATTGTTAATTAGGAATAAATTAGACCTAATCTATAAGGATTAACTAAATGAAATCAAAACCCTAGGCTTTTTCCATTCGTACTTCACATAATTGCATGTTAGTTTGGGAATTTCATTCATTAATTGTTTTTCTTCCTTTCATCTTATTTTCATCATTCATAGTTATGAATATTCTAAATTTGATTACATAATAACATAATCTCGAGTTGGAACAATACTCTACTTTACTATATTACTTAATTGATCTGCATTCTCTCTGCTCTATACCACCGCCTATTAAGGGTTTCATGTATATGATTTCACCAGATTTATTGAGAATGTAGGGATCATCGTAGGGGCGTCAATGGTGGCTATCTGTAGAGGTATATAAGTCCTGGTTTCATCTTTGCCCTCACAGCATGAGCTTGGTTTCAGTTTGTTCTATTGTTGTAACTTTTTTTTAGGGTTAGGTTTGTTCTCTTTTTATTTGTTGTAGCTATTTTATTTTGCTTGGTTTGTTCTCACTTATGGCTTGAACCCTTGGACGGAGGTCATCTTCTTCTTTCACACAAATTACATGAATAAAATGACCTTGGGAATAGTGAAACTTCATTATGTCTAAATTGTAATAATAGGTTTCAAATGATGATAAAAGGTGTTAAAAAAAAAAGTTGTTAATAATTTAGTTTTCAAGTTAAAAATTAATAAAATAAATGAAATATAATTAAAATTAGTTAAAGTTTTAATTTTGTTAAATAAATCTTACTTAAATTAGTTAAAAATTATTATAATGTTGACTAACTTAAATAAAATAAAACAAAACTGAATTTGAGTGACCACAAAATAGCGTGGAATCTTTGGATTGGGAAAAGGCACAAAAGAAAGCTGGATTCGAATCCATGAGTCTGATGCATAACTACGACAAAATATGGAAAGTATTGAAGTGTGTCCTTACACTAATATATTTTATAGAAAATAATGGAACCTCTTTTCAAAAATTAAAAAATATAATACATCATACCAATAAAAAGAAAATAGCAAAATCTTACAAATCGATGATAGTACATTATACTGAGTCTGTGACAAAAAAACACAAAAATATCAAACCTCTCTTTTTATATCCTCTCTACCTCTCTTTCTCTCCATCTCTACCTCTCTACCTCTCTCTCCTTCTCTTCCTCAAAAAAAATGGAACACCAGTTGGAGGAGCTCCCCATGATCCCCAAAAGAATAAAAAAAAAAAAACACATGTCATTCTTTGAAATCCAAACAAAAAAATAATAATCAAAGAACACATATTATTCTTTATTTCTTCTATTTTTAAAAAATGTATTTATATATTTTTTTCTCAAGTTTTCTAGAAACCAAACATAAAATAAGTGACTGAAACTAAAATAATCTCAAATAGATCATTTGAAAAAATGTGACTTTTGAATTCTTAAAAAATTAAGAAAAAAAAAAGCAAATAGAACTACAAATTAAATTAAGTGAGGTAATTTAGAAATAAGGTAAATATCAATGAAATCGACTAAAATATTAAGATTTTAGATATTTTGAAATACGGTTATGATTGGGTGGTTTTTTTTTATTTAAAAAAAAAAATTAACTTTTGGCGAACAGATCAAGGACCCTTCCCCTTTCTATGATATTTTTGAAACATTGAACCTCTACCATATGAGTTAGGGATAATGTGCATTTAATAATATTTAAATATAAGTTTTATACTATATTTATGTTGAGTGTTTTTTAAGCTAAACACTTTAATTACAATGTAAATAATAAATATTTAAACATGTGTATCTAAATGAATAAAATAATTGGAATGAATAAATAATAAATTAGCAAGTGAATAAGACTTATAAACTAGTTTATCTTTATTATTAATTTTTTGAAACTAATATGTTATCTTTATTTTAACTAAAAGTACAAACGAAAAAGTATGAACCACTTCCATTTTGTATAAATATAATTTTATTCTCAAATTTGTGTAGTTATCGGAAAAATTATTTTGCCTTTATAGAGTGAAAGAACGATTTTGATAATATTTAAATATATGGGTGACAATAAATAAATAAAATATATTTCTTAAATACATTTTAAAATATAATAATAATAATAATAATAATAATAATAATAATAATAATAATAATAATAATAATATCAATAATATCATTAATATTAATATAATAAATATGCTACTTTGTTTTTGAAAGAGATAAAAAACTCTAAAATAATTATATAATAATAATAATATAATAATAATAATAATAATAATATATCATAATAATAATAATAATAATAACCATTTAATTTTAATATATTTTGATATTTGGAAGGGTTTACATATTTATTTTTAAATTTATATATGTATTTTAATTCGTATTTAAAATTATTTATTATATATTTATGACATCACATGTTTGATCTCGGTTCGATTGTTGGTCTGACCATTGAACTATGAGCCAGTAACTTTTTCGATTCAATAACCAATCCGGTTTTAAAACATTGATTATATTGACTGCTGACATTTTTTTTTACCTAAAATTCATAATAATTGTTGATAGACTTTCTATTAATTTCATATAGGGTAGAGAAGCAACAAAGAACATGATCCATAATTAACTACTTTATTGACATAATATTCTTTCCTTGTGACACAAGCCCTAAGGGGAACAAAATTTAATTTTTCTTATTTCACACATCACATCACATCAATCTTCCCTTGATGTGCAAATGAAGCGCCTTCCTCCCTCCAATTTCGGAAACCAATCATCCACTTTCCATAAAAGTGATCATCCCCTCCCTGAAAAACTATGTAGATATGCAATATGCTGATGTCTATACACACATATCCGAAATTTGGGACTCAAACGTGTACCCGACACCTGCAGATCCATAGCTTCTCCGTAAAGTGACTGCTTAGTTGAAATCGAGAGAGAGAGGAGATGATCGTGCTTCCTCTATCATCCGATATGCCAAACAAAAATGATCACCTAATTAGATGGGAAGTCGAGAGGCTCATATCGTATGAGTAGGGACTCCTCATAAATGATACCTCATGACAGTCCGCCCCCATCATAGACTATCAAATACGTCAGCCGCTTACGATAATCGTCAAGTGCATCATCGCGCCTACGACACTGGTCACTTACGACACATCAAGCATGTATTAATTGGTCAGTTACGTAATAATATTACATAATTGATATTTAATAATCCAATAAACAATCTAATAATTAAGATTACTAATACTAATCCAAAATTAAAAATACAACATTCTCCCACTGATAGTACTTAGTCAATTATTAGAATATGATTATTATGTAACTATGATAAAATATCAATTATGAATTTCCAAAGCACATATAAATAACCAATAAAATATATATATAAAGCCTTCAACGCAAGTGCACATCTTTATCCAACCAATAGGAAAAAAATGTCATACACATCAACAAGCCTATTTCATGTAAAGAGATTATGGAGTAGAGAACTATGATGAGTGAATAAAACAAAATATGCATTTCTCAAACAAATGGCCAAGCATCTCAATGATGTTGTCAAAGATATGATGATATTATTGACATGTCATTCATCATTATTACCTCAAACAATTAAAACAAATAAATGAAAACATAAATTTAATTCTACCAACTCAAAATATCAAAGACTTAACCAAACCCATATGAGCTACATGACGCGATAAACTCCAAGCAGTAAAACCTTGGTTAGTGGATCTCATAACATATGTCCTCGTAGAAAGAGATATTCAATCCGAGTCCGAAAATTCCCGAACTTTCTCCGACAAATGTATTTTATATCAAAGTGCTTTTGAAAGCGAGTAGCACTCCCGTTGTTTGGAGAAATGTATAGCAAAATTATTTGGCAATATATAACATGGCTTGGATATGCTCTCAAACAATATGAAAGCCAAAATCAATTTTTTTAGCCATGATGGCTTGACAAGTAGCCTCATAACAGTGACATACTGCTTCCATAGTCGTATGTGTAGCCGTAAGTGGCTTGTTTAACACTTCTTCCAAGAAAATGTACTCTCCTCTCGCATCATAAAATAAAACTTTAAGTAAAGATATCTCTCATCCGGGCAACCTCGCAAAATCGAATCGGGACAGCTGACCTCAAGTTGACCACCTTTATAGGTCAACATATAGTCCTTGGTACCTTGCAAGTACCTCATGACCTTTTCACGCTTTCCAATGATTCAAACCTGGATTATGCTCAAGCATTCCCTAAAGCATTAACAACAAAAGCAATATCTGATTTAGTATAAACTTAGCGCATACATCAGTCAATGACGGTTATTATGGATCTTTTTCCATTTCAAATTTTCCTCTCCTTTTCATCCCGAGGACATTGAGATTTAGAGAGCGATTTCACATCCTTGATCGGTGCAACACATGAGGAACAAGAATGCAATGTTAAACCGTTTGAGGACTTTTCTTTTTTTTTTCAGTAATATATCCCTCTTTCGAGACAATCCAAGAATGCCTTTAGACCTATCAATGGCGAACTGATGCCTAGGACAAAAAAAGCAATCTCACACTTCAAGGTCTTTCTATATCAAAACAGAGACTAACACCTGTTTTGTCCTCATTCAAAAAGTTTAACACAAATTACTAGCAACCGTAGAGACTCTTTCCAATCCATAATTGGTCCATTCGTAGTTTTGATGCGGTCATTGCATAGGCAATGAGGCCGATTAATTTCAGAGTAGTGTGGGATAAGAAACATTTAGTAATATGCATGTAAATATAATATTAACATGTCACAAATAAATGATTCCCTTACGTGACAAACAAACATGCCTATTAAACAGTATTTCTTATTTATCATGATCCCGCCTTAAGGGTCACTTAATCACAATAAAAAGAAAAATATAAGTATACACGACATGATCCTCGTCACCAAAATTTAATACCGATCAGGCATCACCAAACATAATTTGACATAAGTTCAACAAATAGTATATCGTATTAATAAATAAATTACATTAATACAACATACCGATGGGGTATAAATTATTTTAGTGCAAACATTCATATGTGAATTCAATTAAAAATTCTAAAAGAATTTAAATTATTTTAATTTACAATGTTTTGCATAATTATGCTCACGATAGCAAGATCATAATTATGCAAAATAATATAGCTTGCCGGGTACATCAATATACAATTGCATAATCCAAAATAGAGACTCATATGTGAGATTAACAAAACCCTAAAAGTGAAAATTTAACATAAAACAAGTAAATCTCAATCGACACAAATTATTAGGGTTCATACAGATGAACAACCATAATTCGTTATCTGATTATGCTCTGATACCAATTGTTGGAAAAAACTTATGTAGATAAAATGCAATATAGCATGTCTATACACACATATCTGAAATCGACTCAAAACATGTACCCGAAGCACCAAAGTAGGATCCATGTTTCTCCGTAAAGTGATCAAGTGTCGAAAAATCGAGAGAGAGAGAGAGGAAGATGACTCAAGCCTCATTCCGTGATATGCCAAACAAAATATAATCCCACTGACGGGAAGCCGAGTGCAGGCCTGGTATCGATAAGAGTAGGGACCTCTCATAAATAGATACTCATAGATAGTCCAGCCCATCATAGACTATCAATACGCTACGACACTGTCAAGTGCATCAATACGCCGCGACACTGGTCGCAAAGCCGCTTAATAATATTACATAAATTGATATTTAATAATCCAATAAACAAATCTTGCACAATTGATTAATACTAATCCATAAAATTAAAAATACAACACCTCCTTCATAAATAAGGAAGAAATGACAATAGAAAGATATGTGATTCACGCTGTGACGCCCCAATTCCGGGGTGTCTCGTTGACCACCCGTTAACCTGTGGAATATATGTCTCATATCATGAGACATGTATATGAGTAAAAACGGCCACTTGGGCTCATACATCAATACTCATCAAGAATACATCAACTATATGACAATAGTTCAAGAGTTATTACATTACTCTTAACCAAAACATATATCAAAATTTAGAGTTTTAATACATGTTATACAAAATGAATACTAAAGCCACAATCTAACTTTCTAAAACGCGCCTAGTGAGCGCCGTCCTCCCGTACACTCAGACTTGAAATAACAATCCGACAGAGTAATGCTCGCAGTGATAGTTTCCTGCCATTAGTTACTCCTCACCTATGCATGTCATGGCAAACAATCACACTCAAGCAAATGCCAGCATGATCCTACTTTTGAATGTCTACATGCCCAATCCCATGTCTCGAGTTCACCGACTCCCTCACACATGCCTAGGCCAAATGCGAGAAAACATCAAGCCAAAACAAGATTTTTGTTCTTGAAACACACTCACCGAAGTTTTTAAATATATCGACTACCCTCTAAGGCGAATTGTTGGATAATTTTTCCGAACAATCATGGGTCCGCCTCCGAGATGAACTGTTCGACCACTCTCCAAGGCAATTCTTCAAAAAATCTTCCTCGAAATTCCTTTTCACAACCATTTTCATTTTTCTTTCAATTTTTTTCATGTCATGCACTCACACCTACCATCTAGGGTGCCCCGGTGCATATGGAATGCATTATGCCAATTCCAAACAATTCCTGCTAATATATTTACATGCATATATTAACACAATTAACTCACATAAATCATGTTATTCAATTTACAACAACAACACCAAAATTAGCTCACATGGGCTAATTAACCAATCAAACAATTCACTTTGAATCACCCAAACCACACAAAAATCACACAATAATTCAAGTGAATAGTGAAATCCAGGGCTCCTGTCGACTGCTCACTGGGCCACAATAAATAGGGATTTTCTCTACTCCTGCTCAAAGATTTTCGAGACGTAAAACACGACTCATCCTCGTGCCTCAACAAATCCCTATCCATTACAATGACTCTTAGCCAAAGAATAAACCTTCAAGTAGGAAAAGATCCCCTACCTCTTGGAGCTGTCAGAATCTCACAAAATCAAAGGCTCACGCGTAGCTCCCCGCTGCGTAGAACAACTTTGCTTCTTGGCCAGAAGAGAACCGATGGTCCGAACACCGGGAAATCTAGAGAGAAGTCACTCATTCTCTCTCTAAAATCTGAAATCCACATCTACTGCACCGTTTTCTTTTGTTCCAATGGAGAAGAAGATGCCTTTTGTCTTATTTACTTTAAACTTTTAACTTAATCCCCATTTTGTCTTTTAGTTTTGATTTTTGACACATGACTTAATCTAAGTCATTCATCTCCATTATCTCACTAATCATGCAACATGTGTCATATGGGTACATGTAGTAGGTGACTTTTGTCACATTACATGTCTCTCACAAGCCATTTTATCGCACTACACTGTGCTCAAAATGTGAAATTCGTCTGCCTTGAATTCAGAAATTTGATTTGGTAGCTAGATTTCACGAGATATTCCAATAAAGGAATTTCAAGCCATTATCATCCGGGAGATCTAGAAAAAAATTCCCTGGATTTTGACCGAAATTACTATTTACCTTTTAAAATTAGGAAATTTTCGAGTTTTACTTTCTCCCTTTCCTAAAAAGAATTTCTTTCCCCAAATTCGTATAATCACAATCGACCACATGCATATGCAACGTGCACTATGCCATGTATGTAAACAAGTCATTTAAGTATTAAACGACTAAACCACGACCTTCCATCCTCAACAAGAAGGGATAGGGTGGTCCCGTGATCGTCCCCTCGCCCCACGTTGACTCCTCCACCCACCGCGCTCGATAAAGACCCTTACTACCCCTCACACGGTCTCAAGGCCTGAAACCTGATCCCGACTATCCATAATGCACACTTGTCCCTCCTCGAAGGTCCCATCCGTGTCAACCTCAATCTCTCCCCAATCCACTACATCCGGAGTGTACCTCCGGAGCATGTAGACGTGGAATGCCTGGTGGCACTGTATGTCAAGCAAAGCTTAATCAAGACGCCATAAAGGCTCTACCATCCGAGTATCTCGAAGGGCCCAATGAACCCGGCGATAGCTTCCGCGCTGCCGAACCCGACCACTCCTCCTTAGGCATCACCTTCCAAGAAGACGCGGATCACCAACCCGAACTCTAAGGATCGACGCCAGACATCATAGCTCTTCCTCGGGCCTCGCCTCGAAATGGTGAGAAGACGCCTCGGTCGTATCAAGCTCACCTTCCGTAGGTGTCTAATCAAGATCAGATCAAGGAATGAGCTCTTCCCACCTTGGTCCAACATATCTGTGGATCCGCGATACTCCCATACAATGCCTCATAGAGTGTTGACCGTATACTCGCCCGATAACTATTGTTGTAGGCTAATTCCTACTAAGGCCAAATGCTCTTCCGAGCTAAATTCTTAAGGATCCAGGACGTATGTCAACATGTCCTCTAACACCCGTATGGTCCTCTCCGACCGACTATCCGTCAGGTGGCTCAGATCATGGTCACCAGAAACATAGCCTCGAAACTCTTCCAAAAACAAACTCCTCAGTCCCTATCCGACACTATGGATACTCGTACTCCATGTAGCCGACTATCTCTCAAATGTACAACCGGCAGAATTCTAAGAATGTGAAAGTGTCATCCGCATAACTAAATAAGCGATTTCGTGAGCCGGTCCACTATCACCCATACCGCGATCATGTCTTTGACAGTTCCGGTACAAAATCCATCAGACTTGCTCCCACTTCCACTCCACCCACCTCCAATGGCTAGCAGCCCCGCCGGGCTATGTGCTCAATCTTAACCGCCACACGCGGAGACATCGTCAATTAACCCCACGGTCTCTTCATCTCGCCTAGCAAGAGTTTTGGCGCATTTAAGATCCGTACATCTTCGTGCCACCTAGATGCACGGAAAATCGAGAGCAATGAAACTCCCTAAGAACCTCCTCTCTCAAATCGGTCAACTGGGGAACCACAACCCGTCCCCTATACCGAAGACTACCATCTGCGTGGATGGTCCAACCCTCGTCTGACTGTGACTCACCGCACTTGGCCCCCCGATGACACTATCTCCTGGTCCCGCCTCGACTCCAACCACCTGACCCACAGACTTCAGCCACTAAACTCCCAATGCACCCGATTTTGCTCACAGATCAGAGCTCAAACCGTCCTACGCTCCCGAGCATCCGCCACTCGGTTTCACTAAATTAATACTCCCGTGATTCTCCGATCGAGTGCATTAGCCACCACATTTGCCTTACCAGGATGGTAATGCAAAGTGAAGTCATAATCCACTAGGAAGTCCATCCATCTGCGTTGCCTCAATTGAGGTCCCACAGGTGAAGAAAACATACTTTGCACTTCAGGTCCCGAGCACACCTCGAACCCGCTCATCATATAAAATAAAGTGGGCGCCAAATCTTCAAGGCGAAGACTACGGCCGCAACCCCGTGGTCGTGTGTGGGTAATTCTGCCTATGATTCTTCAACCGACGATAAACTACTACTCCTCCCTGACCGCATCAAACACATCCCACTCCTAAAATTTTTGAGGCATCACACACACCACTCCCGTCCCTGTCCGGACTATTATCACAAAGATAGAGCCGCAGCCTTCAACTCCCCGGAATGCCGCACGGCCATCCCAATCAAACTACCTCCTTTCGGTCAATCTCGTCATAGGTGTCATTAATCGAGAAACTCAATGAATCTCCCGTAGTACCCAAATGCCTAATCCCAAGAAACTGGGATTCGAAGATCGACTTCGCCCCAACTCATCACTACTTCACCTCGGCCCACCGACACGCCGACGCCTACACCACGGTCCCAAAATCTCACCTCGTGAAGCCAAAACTCACTTATTGTAACCGGCGTAGTTGATGATCACTCAAGAACTCAGAATGATCCTCTGCGTTCTCGACTGGAGTAGATCAAAATGTCATCCACGAAGACTACGACAACCGATCTAGATAGGTCGAACACCCTGGCGCATGAGGTCCATATGTCGCCACATTCGTCAATCCAGCAGACCAGGACCCTACCCGATCCACTTGACCAAGCACACTTCGCTTAAATGAAGGAAAAATGTGAAAAGAAAATGTGGTTGATTTCAGTTGGTAACCATCTCAAGGAGGAAACGGCTTTCATTGAGTCGCCACTTACTTTTATTTTTATTTTTGATGTGTGTGTGTGTGTGTGTGTGGAAAAGCAAGTGCAAGAAAATAAAACCCTAATGACTCCAAAGATAAAAGCACCTGTGGAAACTAGATTTCTTGGTCCGGATCGACAGCCTATCGGGAAGGTACTCATATGAGTAGCACTCTCTAAGCCCGAACCTTGGCTCTACTAGTGAATTGGGTATGTAGGAGCATATGGGTCAAAATCAGATAGTCTCATAGGGCTAAATATACAACTTGGATTCGACTCAACCTAATTGGTATCTAGCATGCTTAAAATGATCATGAACCAAAAGCGAAAATGGTGCGACTGGTCCTGGCCACGCACATCAAAGGTTAGCCAACAAACATAGCAAGCATGCATGGCACTCAAACACAAAGTAATCCTATGTGGAATTCATTACTCCAACACTAAAGCACATACCAGGTCCCTAGCCAAGCGTCAGATAAGAGGTCACTAACGCCGCATACGTTCTCAAAATTAAATATAAAAAGAAAAAGCAAGCTTAGAGAAACCATTGCATCTCGCCATCATTGATGCTACAACACCGTCCAACCTATACAAACATCGCCTATTCATCTCGAAGAATCTGGCCTTTACAAAACATTTGCATTATCGTGCAGAATTAATCACCCTTTGGATCAGATAGACCCTGATTCTCAAGAATCCAAATGGAACCACACCCTGAAGAACTCGATTGCACTTAAATATAGCTCCTACATTGATTTAGGGCGAATGGGCTGGACTTACAGAGGTCACGGGCTTCAATTAAACTGAAATCGAACGACCCCTACGAAACCCAACAACCGATCATCGAAGGTTCCCTCAACCGTTCATCCTGGCTGAGAGAGGCCCAAAATTTTGTAAGAACCTTCCTCAAAGATTCAAATCTGCAAGACAAATGAGTTCAATTCACCCGGCACCAAGAACCAACACAAACAACAAATCAAACCACCTAAACCGCCGGCTCCAAACAAACTGAACTAAATGAGTCGGCTCGGGTTTATTTCCCAACCGGTCCGATTCGCTGACGTATTTCAAAATCTTTCGTAACCTTCCTTACAAAGTCGAATCCAACAAGACAAACGATCACCCCACCGAAAACCAAGAACTAACACAAACAAATCAAACCAATTCCAAACTGCCGCTCCAAAGAACCGAACCAAATGAGCTGGCCGGGTTTGGTTTCAACCGTCCGACGGCTGAGAAAATATTTTAAAAATTTAGAATCTTCTTTTAAGGAGTCGAACGTAATAATGTGATTGATCTCAGCTCAATAAGGAGAACCAACCAAAACAAATCAAACCACCCAAACTCGCAAGAATGTACTGCCCAAAGAAACAAACCAAATGGACTGGTTGGTCTAGCTTTCCAAACTGGTCTGAGACGGTTGAGAAAATATTTGAAAATCTATTGAATCTTCTTTAAGGTCAGGAATCCAAAAACAACGGGTGATTGATTCTCAGCTCTAAGGAGGAGAACCAACCAAAACAAATCAAATCCACCTAAACTCCGCAGATTAGCTTGCTCCAAAGAAACCAAACCAAATGGATCGTTGGTTCAGCTTTTCCAACCGGTCTCGACTATTGAGAAAATATTTGAAAATGGTCAATCTCAAGGAGCCGAACTTAAAATAAACGGTGATTGATTCTCAGCTCGAATGAGTGAGAACCAACCAAACAAATCAACCGTCGAAACTGCTCTAAAGAGAAATCGCTTGGACCAAATTTCACGATGAGCGTGAAAACGGTTCAAATGGTTGAGGTAAAACCGAAAATTTGGCCAGAATATCCTGTATAGAATAGAGTGGAGCCAGGTTCCATTTCTTACCTCTTCACATAAAATGCTAGAATCGTAAACCAAGCTACACAACTTTAGAAAACCAAGAACGTGTGTCCGAGCCCTAAGTGTGCCCTCCAAAGGTTTGCTCCAATATGATCCTATGTCCTTTTATACTAATTCCCACTTCACCATCAAAGCTCTCGCTTTTTCTCTCCTTCAATCCCGAAAGAGCCCCAATCAGTCTTTAAACATTCCTATCCACTCCCTCCCTATTCTATGCAAGCCGAATCACTTAAGCTTTCAGCCTTGCTTCACCACCAAGTATCCACGGTTCATGGTGGGCTGTATGTAACCTAAGACAAGGCCCAAATAGGACCCACAATACTCCGGTCGAGCTGGAGCCAGGGCCCGAATCTAGGGATTTGGGCTCCAAAATCACAAAAACAAGGCTTTACACAAGTCGGTCCCAACTAACCTGCTTGAACCCAGATACAAATCCACGATCCGGTTGAGGAAAATTATGAATCGGATAGAATGTCTCAAGAATAAGGAGACCAACAAAACGGTGCACCATTCAAGTTTGGTTGAGAGATATGGATCAAAACAAGGAGGAGTGCCGGCTAAAATCACCCAAAAACAAAGGTTGTATACATACTATACCGACGAACTACCAAACCGATTGGTCAAACGTAAGACCAAAATTGGAGAATTTTAACATAAACCCTTGGGTGAATAAGGAATCCAACAAACAAACAGGAACAATTCTGAGTCTTGATTAAAGGAGATATAACTAAAACAAGCTCATGTCTAAATATGATACACCCACAACTCCCGATCGAGCTAAACCTCGGGGGGGCGCCCACTTGCTTCCTATGGCACGATGCCAATAACCAACACTCCGATGACACCGCGAAATACATACGCACTCAATGGACCATATATGCCCCACCCGAGGCTCTGAGAAAGCACTCAAACAAAGGCCTAAATGGTGTTATAGAGAACAATGGTGAGTATGATAATCATAGGATAAAACCCAGTGCTTAGGGACAAATCAGGTCTACATCACTAAACTTAGTGCCTATATGCGCCCTCAACGCCGGCCTTAGGGATTTGTCTCCTGAACCTCACGATGGTAAATCTCAAGCATGGTCTATCTTTGAAGTAGACTCGCCTCTCAACTCCATCAAACAAATCGGGCCAATCCGAATAAGGTACCGGGTACCGGATTCTGACCGTAACCCCGTTTCAATCGTTGTAGTCACGGCACAATGAAGGGTCTTGTCCTTCTTCTTCGCAATAATCCAGCACCCTATGGTAGCGTCGGCCGCATCGAACCCTCGGTCCAAGAGTTTCATGTAGTCGACTCGAGTTCTTAATCAGAACCGTGCCATCCTATGAGTCATAGACGGGGGGCGAAGTACCGGTGTAACTCGGCCACCGGTCTACAACCCTATGGAGGCAAATCCCGCAGCTAATCCTAAAAACATCCTCTCATACTGCAAACTACTCGAGAGGTAGATCTAAGTCCCGTCTCAATTGGGCCCTTCTAGGTAAGGCTCGCTAGCCAACTCCACAACCGTCCTCGACACTTGAATCGTACATCGTCTCGGGGGGAAAATAACATGGTCAGTTCCCTAAAATACAAACAGTACCGTCACAGGTCCATGACCCCAGTCCACCGTGGAGTAGAATCCCTCGACCTATAGCCCAGAACCTCAACATATCATCCCTATCCTCGCCCTATTCCCTAGGAGAGACCTCACATACAAGGCCTCCATGGCCTCAACCTTCTAAGCCCAACTCCATCACAACGACGTAAAGAATGAATGAATGCTAAGCACCAAAATCGAATAACACTCGCCCCATAGGCGAGATAGCAAAACGTACTCCTATATGACAGTCACCCATCGACCTAAATTGCAGGTGAAGGCGCAGACACGCCCAACCCCCGACGTCCCCGGGCCCCGTGGCCTCCTCTTCCTCGTACCCCATACCGCCTCCGACTGGGTTTATGTAACGGAGGCCCGTGCGCCTCCCGAACCGGAGCATCGGGCTCCTCCGGGCCTCGTATTGGGGTGTGGAGGAATATATCAGATTTTCGTCCCACCGACCGGGACTGTGTTGCCCCCGAACCCCGGGATCCCCGTCTCCGGGGCAATCCTCCTCATATGTTTCAGCTACTGCAATGGTAAAGACACCATCCGCCTAGCCCGACCGAAAACCTCCGATTCCTGGTCCCTCGTCTTGATGACCGGCGCTCGAACCCACGTGGAACTAGGAAGCCCTTTCGCTTTTCCCGAATTGGAAGAAGATCGACTCTCTTCCTCTGGCATTAACACTAGTATCCCGAGCCCGAGCATCCTCGATCTCTCAGATGGTCGTGGGTCATCCCAACCACGGGAGTCCTTGTCCCTGTAGGCGGAGACCTACACCCAGCTCCCGAATGGACAACTTACCATTCTAAATCTCTCGACCTTGGCCATGTAGTCATCGCTGAAAACAGCTAGCCTGCGGAATCTAGCCACATACTCCAATACGGTCATGGCGGATATTACCAAAAGTGCTATTTTGAACCCTGTTTATTGCAGGTTTTGAGTACTTTTTTCAGGTAATTAATTAGCGCACTAACTCAATTTGCACATTAAGGTCCCTGCTATTCTACTGATCGCATTTTATGGAAAATTTTGCAGTTTTTACAAGCTATTTATGCTAAAATTGTTGAGTTGATCCAAGCACGAAGAATTCGAGTCAAACTCAGTATTGTAGATCAGAGACCAGAAGGAAAGAAGAGCAGAAAATGCCAAGAAATTGTTGGGTTGTGAGGGAAATTCCATGTGTTGCACTTCTCAGAACCTCGCGAATTTTCGCAGGTTGCACTGTTCATCCTGCGAAATTTTCATCCTGCAGCACTATTCATTTCTCCTGCACTATTCACCATCCTGCTTTTTGACGTTTTGACTCATTTTGTTCCCTTTTTGGTTTTCTTCCAAATTTGTCCATTGTAATAGCTTTTAGCTTTATAAAACCACATGGAGTTTTCCAAATGGGCTCTTTCTCCCATTTTCTTTCTTTTCTTTTTACTTCTCTTCTACGCTAAACACACCTCGGGATGACAACTCAAGGGATGGTTGGCAAGAAACCCTTCCTCCTTGAATGGGAAGGCCGGCGTGATCCGGGCTGTCGAGGGTTTCATGGTTTCACGCAGTACTCATTGCTTTGTGTTTCCCTTAACTCGAGGGTTTAAACTCTTTAGATTCACCTTGAATGGTTATTACTTGATAATCTTTTGGGCTCATTAGATGCTTAATGTTAGATCCATTGATGTTTGTTAGTTATCATTTATGATCCCTTGTAAGCAAGGAACAAAAATATCGGTAATTACGGATATATCGGTACTTGGATTTTACGGATATATCGGAAATATCGGTAAATATCGGTGGATATTTTGACAAAATATTTCCAGAAAGCGAAAATTAATAAAAATACTTTGAAATTCATGAAAATACTTTGAACTTTATAAAGACATAAATAAGCAAATATACACTTATTGGAAAATAATATTCATTATAATTTATCGAGAAATTACATTACAATAGTAATTTAAAACCAAAATGAAGACCGATGTGGCTCCATTACATTTATTTCGATTATGGGTTCCGAACAATTTTTCGATTTAGCGATTAATATTCTATAATAAGGATTCCTAAAAATATTGAGATAAATCACAAAGAAAAAAATAATTTGAGAGTTAAATGGAGCTTGATGTGTATGGATGAGTTTGTAAAGAGATTGTATGATTTTATGGGTATTTATAAAATTTTTGAGTCAAAGAAGTGGTTGTCGATATTTACCGATATTTACCGAGATTTTAATTGATATTTACCGATATTTACCGGGAGCATTTTACCGGAGCATTCCACCGGGAGACACTGAGCATTTTACCGATATTTTTTCAAAATTCTCGCACAAGCGCTGCGGCTCCATAGCCTGATGCCGGGTGGAAAAATCGGTTTTTTCCGATGCGGCGAAAAATCGGCGATTTTACCGATTTTTCCCGATTTTTCCTCTGATCGATTTTTCCACCGATTTTTCTCTGTTTACTAAACCGATTTTTCTAAGAAATATCGCCGAAAAACTCATTTTGTTCCTTGCTTGTAAGGTGAGCTTAAGGAGGAGCGTAAGCTTTTTCATCACTTGAGACCACCGATGCCCCATGAGTACCATTTTCAAAGGATAATTATTAAGGGTTAGGTTTTATAGCTAAATGAAGATCCCGGCTCGAGATGACTATAGTCATCCCCACCTTAAAGGGAAAGGACCCCGGAAACCCTTAGTTGCCATAGGAATCCAACCCCAGTAACCTAACACTTCAAGGAGTTATATTTTATATTTTAACTTATTTTATTTTCAGTTTTAAACCCTCAAAACTCATTGCTTTACCAAACCAAAATCCAAACCAAATTCACTATTTTCTTGGGCTCTTTCACTCAGAATCATTTGTGCGAAGAAAACCCATCCCCGAGTTCGACCAGACCACTATGTCAGCAAAGAGTTTTGCTATGGCAAGAGGGAACTTAGGATATAAATAATATTGTTGATTCCTAATCACCATCAGGGCACGAATCAATAGTCCTTGCTTCAAATCTAGGAACTCCCCGAGCCATCGCGTGATTGTTGGGTCCTGAAATACTCGCTTCATGAAAGATCATGAACTTTGCCCAAGTCATTGCCTCTAGATCTCTAGAGGTCTTCGCCGCCCACCACTGGCCCACCTCTAGCCGGGACGCAACGGTCTCGATCCTTAGGTCGTATCGTGAGGCACTTCTATAGCCCAATACCTTCTCAACCCGCGTGAACCAATGGTCACCACCACTGCATCTCCCTCCTCCCGTGAATATCGGGAGGATGATGGGCCTCAACCTCTCGGGAGGTTACCTTGACCTCCCCGCCCGCCGCGACCAGCCGCGCAATGGCAAAGCAGCCAGAATCCTGATGCCTCAAAGAAGGCTTGCGGTGTCGTAAATATCGCAGCTCGCCAGCACCTCGCGGACAACCTCTACGCCCCGCCTTCGCCGATCAGCCATCTACACATGTCAAATGGCAAATTAAGTTTTTAATGAAGTGTCTCTAAGAGTGTAAATACAAATTTGACACTATCATATCAAAATTTCATACTTAATGTCAATGTGATCTAGGTAATGTAAGACAATAGCTCACATAATATACGCAAACAAAAAAATATTTATTTTATTTTTGAAAACCTCGTGAACAAATGCCTATGAATATGTCTATGAATAGTGATCCAGTCAGCACCCTAATAGTGCACCGAGTCAAATTAGTCGAGTGCACAAAGGTACACCCATGGCCCAGCCGCAGAGCGGCCAGACCGCGGGTCAGTCGCTGCGCACAAATGTGGTCGTAGCTTCAGACAGTCGTAGTCGGCGCCGCGACCGACCCGTGATTATAGCCGTGGCCCAACCATACGCACTGCCGCACAAGACCGCAATGTCGCAGCCGTGTCGCTACAAGACGCCTCTTGTCGGTGCTCATCATACAAAGTTTGTATCGTGAACACGTGCCCCTACCACAGACGCGCCTCGCCAATCGCTTTCATAGGCCTGGTCGGCCACCGCTACCAGGTCACGTGCCTTTGCTACGCCGTGATCGCGACACCAAACGGTCGCCCGTACCACGATACAAATTTAGACGCGACCACCCCGCCAAACCAAGCGCACGCACGTCGCTTGTCCTCGCCGCAGCCGACCATGTCAGGCCCTTGTCGGCTCGCGGTCGTGGGGCCGTGTCATGGCCCCCGCCGCACGCCTGGCGCCAGGTCACAACAGCTGCTTGTCAGATCGTGACTCCAGCACTAAACCCGTAAATGCAATAGCCTAGCAAGTTTCCTCGTAATCTTTTCACTCACCTTTTTTCATTTTGTTCCAACCTACTGTACACCACAAAAAAAAAAAAAAAAAAATTTCATGTCTTCGTGAGAACTAAAATATTTATTTTAAATATATATATATATATATATATATATATATATATATATATATATATATATATATTGACTCTGACCATTTTGCCCAAAATTTCTCAACCTCCTAAGGTTTTATTTTCTTAACCTTAGTGTTCAACATTTTTCCTCCTATGCTACTCACCAAGCATACAATCACACATAAAACACAATGCATGCAGTGTTCTAATCCTATCCCGTGACTGCCTAGGTAATCACATACCTAAACTCTAACATCGAGCCACACGAAGTAGTGGTGCTCTCACACTTTAATAACCAAGGTCAGTTCAAGTCCTCAAGCCTAGGTTTTCATTTACTCAAGCTCACACCCTTACCGAGCCCTAAGGTAATCGCTACCTTAGCTCGATACTCAAGCCGTGACTTCAACCGTGGTGTCTCGACCACCTAGCCAACTTGCTGAATATCTGAATCTCGCGAATACAGACATTTGTGAGTAAAACTGCCCTCGGGCTTCCATAGCATCAATACCATCAAGAATACATCAACTATATAACAATAGCTCAAGAGTTTTACATTACTCTTAACCAAAACATATATCAAAATTTATAGTTTTAATACATGTTATACAAAATGAATACCAAAGCCACAATCCGGCTTTCTTCTAAAATGCGGCCTCTAGTGAGCGCCGTCTTCCTATATACTCCCTGTACCTGAAATAACGATCCCTCAACAGGGTGAGCAATGCCCAATAGTGACAATTTCATATATGGGTTACTCCCCACCTAAGTGCACATGTCATGGCAAACAATCACACTCAAGAAAATACATGATCCTACTTGAATGTCTACATGCCCAATCCCATGTCTCGAGCCCTCATCGACTCCTCACATGCCTAGCCAAATGCGAAAATGATCGCTTTCTGTAAAACAAAAGTGATTTTTGTTCTTGAAATACACCACCGAAGTTTCAGGAATATATTGGACTACCTCCGAGGTGAATTGGCTGATAATTTTTCCGAATATCTCATGGGTCCGCTCCGAGATTTAATCAGTTGATCAATACTCTCCAAGGAAATTCCTTCGAAAATCTTCCTCAAATTCCTTCAACCATTTTCACTCTTTCTTTCAATTTCTTTCATGTCATGCAAACACATCCTACCATCGAGGGTGCCCCTTGCATATGGAATGAATTATGCCACCTAACACCCCGCTAATATATTTACATGCATATATTAACACAATTAACTCACATAAATCATATTATTCAATTCACAACAACAACACCAAAATTAGCCTACGGGCCACTCAACCAATCAAACAATTCATTCAATCACCAAACCACACAAAATCACACAACAATTCACGTGAACAAGAAACCTCGTGCTCGACACCGCAATCCGGCCACACAATAGGGATTTTCTCCACCCGGTTCAAAAATTTTGAAACCGAAAACACGGCCATCAAGGCCTCAACAAATCCTCATCCATTAAAATGGCTCTTAGCCAAAGAATAAATCAAGTAGGAAAAGATCCCTACCTCTTGGAGTTGTCGGAACTCCACAAAATCACGCCCACGCTGCAGCCCCCTTACACGTAAATGCCTTCGCTTCTGGTCCGAAGAGAATCACTAGTCCGAACACCGGGAAATTTAGAGAGAAGTCACTCTTTCTCTCTCTAAAAGCTTAAATCCACACCTACTGCACGTTTTCTTTTGTTCCAATGGAGAAGAAGGTGCCTTTTTTTCTTATTTACTTTAAACTTTTAACTTAATCCCCATTTTGTTCTTTAGTTTTGATTTTTGACACATGGCTTAATCTAAGCCATTCATCTCCATTATCTTACTAATCATGCAACATGTGTCACATGGGTACATGTAGTAGGTGACTTTTGTCACATTACATGTCTCTCACAAGCCGTTTTACGGCACCCGACACCTGGTGTCTCGAAAAACGTGAAATTTTGACTGTCTCTAAATTCAACGAAATTCGACGTCGTAGCTAAATTTCGCAAGACAATTCCAACGGTGAAGTTTGTTTTATCATCCGAGATCTAGAAAAATTTTGGATTTTGATCGAAATGACAATTTTACCATTTTTCAGAAAATTAGAATTTTCTCGGGTTTTATACACGCTCTCTATTTCTCTATCTAACTTAAGCATCGTGAGAGCTTCACTCGACAATTTCACCATCGGGTGCTTTTATTTTTTTTTGTGTGTCCTTGCAATTCTAAGCACGTCCCAATGATCCAAGACTCTAAGAATCCAAGAGACAACAATTGGCGCCGTCTGTGGAAACGACCAAGCAAAAAATCTCATCGGGAATGTGCAAGGCTACGTCGGCTATCAAGCGATCCCCCACACCCCGAAGATTTGGTAGTTCCTACTCACTTATCCAATTCATCGTTCTATCAAGAACTCCAAAGAAATCATTCCCCAAGACCTATTCTACCAAGGTCGGGATATGGAGACTAAACAATAAGAATAGGCCAGACAGATGGCTGAATTACAGAGCTGTGCTGACCACTGAAAGATTGAGATTCATGCTCTTTAATTCTCTGTCTAACTTAAGCATCGGAGAGTCGATCGACACAATTCAATCATTTGCCTTGATTGTTTTGCGGTGTCCTTGCAATGTTAACGCCCAAAGATCTCTGAGACTCGAGAACTGAGACACACTGGCGCCGCTTATGGGAACGACTACAAAAAATCATCTGAATGTGCAAGGCCACATCTGGCCATCGTTTACCCCACACCCCGAAGATTTGGTAGTTCCTGCTCACTCATCCTATTCATTAGGTCCTATTGCTATGGCCAGCAACCTAGTAAATCATTCCCTTGAAGACCAGTTTCTTCGTTGGCGTAAGGATATGGAGACGAAGAAATAAGAACAGACCAGACAGATGGCTGAATTACAGGGTTGTGCTGACCATCTGTAGTAAGAGAACAATCGCCTGCGGGCTTGTTTGGAAGCAGATCGAGGGGAAAATGCACGAGGGAGCAACCATCTTGCACCCCCGTTCAAACAGAATAAAGGCAAGGAGCCCATCATATCGAGCGATAGTGATGCAGCAGCGGAGACGAGTTATCCTCCCGTAGCTCTCCGCTTCTTGATCTGCCACCCCCAAAGAACAACAAGGAGGCTGAATAAAAAAGAGGCCTCAGACGCTCCAAATTCTGGGCTGCTGGTATGTCACGAGTACGAAGAGAAATCAGTAGAGAGCGGCGACAATCGGAGCAAGCCTTCGAAAATATGCCCATATGGCACAGGGGCGTAGCACCATTATTTTCGTTTGTGTATCCTACCTTTGAGGTTACTTCAAATTTCGTACATGCCCGCGGCCCACCACCGCCCGGACTCAAGACATGCTATCTCTCCCGCCTGGCCAAAGACATCTGAGCTACGAACGATCGCTGCATTGTCATACCGTCTTTTACCATGTATGATGGCTCATTTGATCCGTATGACCACATGCTGCACTTCAATCAGGGAATGATACTCAATGCGAGAGTGACCGTTTGCTATGCAAAGTGTTCCCGGCCAGCTTAAAGGGGCCCATCCTGGGTTGGTTCCACAAACTCCCACGAAGATTTATCAAATCATTTAGTGAGTTGTGGCCTGCATTCGTTTCCCAGTACCTGTGCTCAGTTCGACATAAGGGAAACATCAGCTCTCTGCAAACCATCTTCAAGCGGGAGGACGAGTCCATGCACTATTTCACTAGAAGATTTAGAGGCCTGCCCAATGCATTGATTCAGACAAAGATGGATGCGGTCCTCCAGTAATTCCTGGCGAGTTTTCAAATGACCATCCCATTCTTCCACTACCATTCTCGGATCCTTGCAAATAATGGAAGAATTATAATAGACCGTGGATAAATATTCAACACTGGAGGACAATATCCGGTCTACCTCCCAAACCGTGGTGATCACAGCTCAAAGCAACAAGCCGGCCACAAGGGTCAGTTTGAACAAAAGGGGAGCCGGAGTAAGAACCATAAATGATCTCGAGACCAATAAGAGAGAAAAAGGGAACCCCCGCAGTTTACCCCTTTGAACATCTCTTACGATAGACTTCTGCCTCTCATCCGGGATCACCCCGACTTCAAATGGCCCACACTCATCCACCAAATCTCGCGACAACGAACTGAAGGTCTTTGAGATGCTATCAAGACAGACCACGAGCACTAGACCAACCGATGTCGAAGCTTGAAATTTATGGTGGAAAAGTTAATCAGTAGTCACACCAAGAGATATATCCGGGGAGACTCATTCAGAGCTATACGCCCGCAGTGAAAGAATAGCGGCCAGAGCAGAGCTCCCGCCTGAACCCCTGCCCACCATAAACTACATATTGGGCGGCCCGACTGATGATTAGTATCAGTCTAACCGCCAGAAGAAGAGGTTGTTATGTGTAACCACCGTTCGGGCCCGAGTAAACACCATCCACGTCCCAGATAGTAGTAGGGCAGTCCAACCAATTGACGACCCTATACCCTTTCCCCTGTTAACCACTCCAGGGTCATTACTCCGCATCGCGATGCACTCGTACTTACTCTATGTATAAACGATTTTTATGTACACCGAGTATTGGTTGACCTTGGCAAAGCGACTGACCTATTACAGTTGCCCGCCTTTAAGCAGATGAACATCTCTTTTGACAGGCTGAGTTCGGATGGTAGAATTCTGTCCGGGTTTAATTGGGCAACCACAGTAATGATGGGCGACATTGCTCTCCCCGTCAAGGTAGGTCCCGTAGTTCAGTAGGTTTTATTTTCAATTGTTGAGGACCTAGGCCCGTACAATGCCATTGTTGGCTAAGTTTGGCTGCATGCGATGAAAGTCGTACTCTCGACCTACCACCAAATGATCTGCTACTCACCAAAGGCCGGGCAATTGACCTCATGAGCAGCTAACTACAAATGGGCAAGAAGGCCAATTGTCGCGCAGAAGCTTGAGAAAAAAAAAGGCTCTATAATCCGGGTCCGTAGACCCATACTCGTAATAGCACCATACTGCCGCCTGCTGGGCGCGGAGGACAGAGCAATCACACCCCCTGAAATCAATATGTCTGACTCCGGCCTGATAAATCAATATGTTAGTTCCCTCCTATCCAGTGCAGAGAAGGAACAAATGCAGCAGGTTCTGCTCTGTAATATGGATGTATTCGGGCTAGACTGTCCGTGACATGGTTGACATTAACCCCGTATGCCTTGTAGACAAAAACCCCTGTAATTGTCATCCCTTGCTAGCCAAGTAGACGTAAAGTGAGGCGTTTCCACCCAGATTGCCATCAGGTTATTCAAGTAAAAGTGGATAATCTTTTAAAGACAAGATTCATCAGGGAGAGAAAGGATCCGGAATGTCTGGCCAATGTGGTGGTAGTCCCGAAAAAAGGCGGTAAATAAAGTGTGTGCGTGGACTACAAGGATCTCAACAAGGCATGCCCAAAAAAATTCTTCTCTCTCGCCTTTGGATAGACCGCATTGTCGACGATCGCCGTACCGGGTTGTTGTCGCTCTGGATGCCTCTCGTGGATATCATCAAATACCCATGCATCCGCTAGAAGCGGAAAAAACAGCCTTCATCACCCCACACGGTTATGCTACAATGTGATGTCATTTGGCTTAAAAAAAGCTAGGGCAACATATCATAGGTTAGTAACCAAGATGTTTAGGCTACTACTCGGAAAAACCATGGAGGTTTACATTGATGACATGCTGGTAAAGTCCAAAGAACGCCCGGACCATGCTGGACACTTGCAAGAGGCTTCAACTCCTATACATAATGCATGGCTTCTCAACCTCAAAGTTCGTGATCTGTAGTCATGTGGGCTGATTCTTGGGTTTCATGGTGAGTCAGAGGGGTATGGAAGCCAACCCCGCTTAGCTTAAAGCTATTTTGGAGTCCTCGGCTCCCGTTTCTAAAAAGGGAGTACAATAGTTAACTAGTCGATTAGCCACCTTGAGGCGGTTTATCTCTCGGTTTATAGACAGTCTAAAGCCATTCTTTGTTACCCTCAAGGGGACCAACCAGGCCGGGTGGAATAAGGAATGTGATGAAGCCCTCACAGCTATCAAACAGTATCTTGCAAAACCTCCAGTCCTTGCTAACTCGGTCGGCAAAACACTCTTCGTGATACTGGGTAACTTTATATCTCAAAGGAGTGCTGTCTGCTCTGAAGTAAGATGAGAATATAAAAGTAGAGGCTATATTTTCTGGCCGCTGAAGTCCTTAGGCCGATCGAAACCCGATATGCCACCTCGAGCAGCTAGCCTTCTAGGTAGCAACGAAGAATCTCCACCCATACTTCCAAGTACTAATCCTACTACAGTCGCGGGTTAATCGACCTTCCTTTCTGAGCACCATTCACAAGCCCGACTTGTCCCGGAGGATGGTACAATGGAAATTGAATCGAGCGAATTTGGTATTCGCATAGCCAAGATCGCTAAAAAGGACAGGTTCCGCAAATTTCTAGCGTAAACTCTAATCCATATGAAAGAGGGCGCCTTGAATTAGTGGACCCTTAATGTAGACGGGGCATTTCAGCAAACCAGAGCTGGCATCCGTTTGCAACTTAAATCTCTGATCGGGGAGAAAATTGAGCAAGATATCCGTTTAGGCTTCAGCGACTCCAACAATGAATCAGAGTATGAGGCCATCCTAGCCGGAATTGAGCTGGCAGCTACAATATCAGTCGACAAGCTCCTGATTCGAAGTGATTCTAAATTGGTGGTAGGGCAAGTAAACAAAGAATATGAGTCGCGAGACCCTCGAATGGCAAAGTATGTATCCCTGGTTAAGCAACGCTTGGGCAGCTTTTCAACTTAGAAGCTCGAACACATCCCTAGGGACTGCAATGAGAAAGCGGACGCCGCCACAGAGTCGCTCTCTCTTCCGATAATGTAAACGCTGTTCTCGCCCATCATTATCACCGGATTCTTCAATTATCACTACCCGGGTAAGTCAGGTGGACTAGGTCTCCCCTTCTTGGATGGACCCCATAGTACAATATATTAACACGGGAGAACTCCCAAATGAAAGGAACAAAGCTCATAAGATCCAAATCCAGTCGGCCAGGTTCTCTTTGGTTAATGGGCCGACGAATCCGGATCGTATGCATTAGAAAAACTAGACGGGACACATGTAACTTGAATATGGAATGTTATGCACCTTAAAAGGTACTATCAATAAAGAACGATTCAATTTCTAACCATGTTTCCGTCTCAATTTTTCATTACAAAGCCCGGGTAAGGTTGATGTCCTACCGACCTAGCATGGTTGATGCTCAGTTGGTTCATTACTAAGTCCCAGGTCGGATTATGAAGGATACGATGTAGGGCCCTTCCCACCAGTCCCACTCCCATGCAGGTCCTCCTCGCGAGCTTTTTAACCAGTCGCCTACCAGAACTCCCGGGCTTGACCTTCGTCATAGTATCTTGTCACTCTCTCTCGTGATAGTCTTCAATACGCTTTAGGACCTACTCATACTTTTCTTCTAAGAGATCCAGGTTTAGGCGAAGGACCTCCTCGTTGTGTTCAGTGTTTGCGAATTCAATTCTTGGTGATTTTAATCCTACCGACTGTGAGCTGATTAATACGTTAAAAAGTGCTTAATGGGGTTTTTCTGAAAGGCCGACTTGCTGTAGCTCCGTGTGCCTGATAAATACACATTTGAGCAATAATTATAGTAGAATTTTAGCACATCCAAATTACAATTTACTCCACATTTACAAGGATAGTACTTTTAATTTTTGTGTGTGTTTTTTAATTTCAAAGTGTGTTTTTTCAGTTTAAAATATATGTACAAGGATGTATGTCCGGGAAGCCAATATGAAGCACTGAGGATGTGGGCGAACAATTGATGAAGTCTCGGAACTCCAAAGAATACAAGAAAGCACCAGAGAATTCAAGTACCAAGACATCATTAATGTGTACCGCAGACACCCTTGCTTCAAAAGCGTAGTATGGGGGCAAAGGTACTCTAAGATATTTCAAATGTACCGTACACATGTGCAAATGGGCAAAGAGCAAAGTGTACCGGCACACCATTAATGTGTACTGCACATGTATGAGAAATGTGGGAATGGAGCAGACCAGATCCTAACGCAGGGCATACTGGCTAATCATCCCGAAAGCACGTGATGCACAAAAGGAGCATAAAAGGCGTAAGATAGAGGGGAGAGCAAGCTTTTGACTTCTAGGTTAGGTTTTCATAGAAGAGAGTTTTTCCATTGTTTTGAGCTGAATTCTAGAGATCCTGTATTGAAGACTTCTTTCATTTGGTGTTTTTACCACTCAAGCACTTGTAATCTTTCGTACAGAAATGTAGCTTGGTTTGTTTTCCATTATAGTATTTACATTTTACATTCCTAGATTTTGTAACCGACCTGACATTTTCTCAAGTATTGTTTTATGATTAATATCACTTCAATTATCACTGTTCTTATAAGTTCCATGGATTTCTAAACCCTTAATGCTGGGATTCTAAGGTGGAAACTCACCCTGATCAAGGTACTAATCCTCACCCTTCTTTGAACTTCAATGGATCAGTGATGTTATCTCACTGTGCAAATGATTTAAGTGAAACCCTAGTTTGGCATATTCTGACAACGCAGAACGAGATCACCTTGGTACACGTTGTGCTTGATTACAAATGCAACCAAAGGTTCGTGTTAATTAGAAACAAGGTCAAATTAAAGATTCAATCATCCTTCTTTCAAAAGAGCGTTTAAAGATAAATCTTCCATCAAAGACCATTTATCAATGGTTCCTAGATGAGTTGTGAAATAAGAGTGTGGATTGGCCTGGTCGGCGAGGAACTTCTAAGAATACCAAAGATTCGCCTTCTATTTTTCTAAATATTCAAATCAATCAATCACTTGATCAAACAACACAACCCTACAATTTCCCAATTTACACTTTGCAGAATAGCTCACGGGGTCAATAATATTGCATCAATTTCGGAAATGACCTGTGGAATACCACAGTATTACAATGCTGGACAACTGTGATTCCTACGCTTGGGAATAGAATTAGGCATACTAATCAGGACGAAGCAGTGCCCATAACACCTCGGGGAGGTACTCTACCCATTTTCCTTTTAGATCTTCCAATTTAGTTCTCAGCGTTGCCTTGAGAGTCCTTATAGTGACCTCCACTTGCCCATTGGATTGCGGATGGGCTGGGGACGAGTAGTAGTTCTTGATTGCTAGCTCGGCGCAAAAATCCTTGAACTTAGGATTGTCAAACTGTTTCCCATTATTAGACACGAGGGACCCCGGGATCCCGAACCTGCATATTATAGAACGTTAGAAGAAGTTGCGTACCTTCTATTCTGTGATTGTCGCTAAGGGTTCGGCCTCAGCCCATTGGGTAAAATAGTCCACGGCCACAATGATAAATTTGCATTGTCCCCTTCCAATGGGTAGGGGTCCCAATATGTCTAACCCTCATTGCTGAAAAGGCCAGGGGCTTGTAATCACGCTGTTGGCTCGGGACAGAGATTTGTAGATCTTCGGCATGCTCTACAAGCTGTGATTTTCCTCAATCATTTTTCGTCTTGCATTGCGGCCAATAGTATCCCTGCCCCGTTTTTCCCGCTACAACCGAGTCTCGATGTGGTTGCCATATATGCCTCTCGTACCTCCCTGAGCATGAAGTCGTGCCTCCTTCCCTACGCACTTAAGAACGTGGGCATGTAGAAGCCTCGCTATAAAGGGTCCCCCGATGAATGGTGAATCTTGCCAACTTGCTCTGAGTTTGGATGACTCCTTTGGGTCACTTGGCAATGTACCTTCCACCAAGTAATCCCAGATGGGGTCCATCCAGCTCGGTTCGGACATCACAGGGAAGACTTCTCCATTGTCGATGCTTACTGTGGGTTTTGGGAGGTGCTCAATAGGTATCAGTCTACCCAGGTCTTCTTATGAGGTTGTTGCTAGTTTTGCCAAGGCATCAGCTCGGGAATTCTCTGCTCTTGGTACATGTTTGACCTGAACCCGTATGAATTTTTTAAGCAATCCTCGCACCTTCTTGAGATATAGGATCATCTTCTCACCTCCGCTTCTCAGAGGGAGTCTTCTTATCCTGCTTTACCACCAATCGAGTCGTTGCTTACTCAAATGATATGTTTCAATGAGTGGTTTAGGTTAAGTCCAGTTATGAAAGCCTCATACCCGGCCTCGTTATTGGAGGCTCGAAAGCTGAATCTGAGGGTGTATTCCACATCTATCCCGTCTAGAGAGGTCAGGATCAGACCTACACCGCTTCCTTGGGCATTGGCGGCCCCGTCCACGGATAATTTCCGACGGGAGCTCGGGGTGTCGGGCCAGCTTCGTGAGACTCGCTGGGGTGAATTTATGATGAAAATGCTGATCTACCATTTTATCGCCGCCCTGGTCTGCACTGGCGTCAAATCCCACTAAGCCTCTATAGCCCACTTTATCGCCTGTGAGGTTTCCGGTTTATGCAAAGACTGCTTCATCGGATATTCACAAATTCGACGGTATGAGTCAGCTAAGGTCGAAGCTTCTCGGATGTCGCTTACCAACGCTAGATCAACTTGCCATCTTTGATACTTCTCCGCCTCCTCTTAGAGCCTCGGCTGCAATAGTAGATCGTCGTTACACCTTGTCCCGCCTCGACCAGTAAGACACTAGCTGAGAAGTTTGAAACAATGCAGAGCGAAGAGTTCTCCCTGGGCGGCTTACTTGTGAACTGGGAGCCAGTAGGTTTCAAAGTACCTTGAATGCCTCCACTGGAAGGGCTTTTTCAGAACTTGAAAGAAAGGCTGACATTTGTCGCGCCTCTTGACACGGTTGTTCAATATAGCCTATTCTCCTTGGCGGTGCATTGAATGTCCTTAATTTCGAAAGCAGGTAGATATCGAGCACCCACCTTTATCTTTATACGGGGCTTTTCTTCATTCTCGATCAGACCCAAGACCCAAGAACTTCCCGGAAGAGACTCCGAAGGCGCATTGGGCAGGGTTTAATTTCATATTGTAACTTTTTAGGACTTGGAATGCCTCGGCTAGGTGGGTTATGTGGAGCTTGGCCTTTACCAATTTTACCAACATGTCATCTATATATACCTCCATAGATGCTTCGATTTGCTTTTGGAACATCTTGTTCAACAACCTTTGGTAGGTGGCCTCTGCCTTCAGCCCGTAGGTCACTGAACAAAGAGGTTCCTCGGTCTTGAATGAGGTCTTCTCTTGGTCGCTGGGATCCATACTGATATGATTGTAGCCAGAGAAGGCGTCTATGAAGCGAGGGGAGTTCATGACCAATGGGGGTGGGTGTCCACTATGAGGATCAATCAGGGTGAGGAAGCTATCTTTTTAAGGGAATATTGTTGATATATGTGAAATCGATGCAAAGCCGCCACTTGCCGTTTGCTTTTTTAACTAGAACAACGTTGGCCAACCACTCAGGGTAATTCCACCTCTTTGATTGCCTTTGCTTGGAGGAGCTTGCCGACCTCTTCATTAATCGCCTTCTGTCTTTTTGGGGGCAAAACTCCTTCTCTTTTGCTTGACCGGTTTAAAGGAGGGATTGACGTTCAGCATGGGTGATCGTGCCCGGTCGACTCACAGCCCCATGTGTCTTTATTTCAGTGAATACCTCCATATTCTACTTCGAAAATGGATGAGAGGGCTTTGATGTCTTGAGTTAAGCTTAGATCTATGTAAACCAAAGGAATTAATTACGGTTAGTTGCTAAGTACCTTCTGAGGCTCTAGTTAACCCACGAGGGGCGTAGGTGCGGGTGCTTACCTCGTCTGTGTTAGGCTGCGATCCATATAGATGTTGTCGACCGTTTTTTGCTTCATTGAAGCTAAGTAACACTTCCTGGCTATGCACTGGTTTCCTCAGACCAATCCTACTCCATTTGCAGTTAGAAATTTGATAACCATGTGATAGGCGGAGGGGATGGCCCTTATGGTATTGAGAGAGGGCCTACCTAGTAACATGTTGTAGGCCAATAGGGCATCTACTATGAGAAATCTTATTGTTGTTGTAGCCTGGCATGGGGGGTCTTCCAAAGTGAGCACTACTTTATGTCGACGAGGCATCACTCTTTCTCGAGAGGAACCACTTAGGCGGGCGTTGATTTAACTCACAGCTTCTCCGCTTCGATGCGAATTTGTCGAAAGCTAACGTGAAGATGATGTCGGCCGAGATTCCGTTGTCGACAAGGACCCTGTGGATTGTTTTATTGGCTACTACGGCCTTTATCACAAGTGGATCGTCATGGGGATGTTGGCAGCCTTCCATGTCGGAGTCCGAAAAGGTTATGGTAGTATCCAGCTGAGGAAGTTTGGATACGGTTTGTACTTCTAATGTTTCCCCTGATCTGATGCTGCGTAGGTGGGCCTTCCTGGCTGAGCTGGACTCTCCGCCTCCTGCAAACCCTCCGGAGATCACATGGATTTCTCCTAAAGGAGGCTGGTACTGAGCTGGGGTTGGCTGATGAGGTGGTGGTGGTTGGACTTGTTCACGCATACGAGCCACGTAACGACGAAGATGTCCGCGTCGGATCATGTATTCAATCTCTTTCCTCAGTTGGATGTAGTCATCGGTTCGGTGTCCATGATCCCTGTGGAACTCACAGTATTTGGTATTGTCTCTTTTCGTAGGGTCTGACTTTATTTGAGATGGCCACCTCAGAAATTTTTCATGTTGCCAGCGTGGGACACAGTGACGAGGTTGTCAAGGGTGTGTGCAGAGGTGAATGCAGCTGGCTGCTGACTTAGGCTAAGGTGGTCCCAGGTGGTCTCTGACGTTCCCTCATCTTTTTAGGGATCACTCTCTATTTTCTCTGTTCCTCCTTGGGAATTTATCCCTGTCTGCTTGCCTCCTGGGGCTTCGTTCCCATTTCTTATCACCCCTGCTCTTTTCCTTTTGAGTAGAAGAGCTCCTTTGCTTGGATAAGAGGGCTTCTTCACTGTTGATATACTTCTCTGTATTGGTGAGGAACTTAGCCATGCTCGCCTGAGGGTTCTTTAAGATAGAGAACATTAGGTCTTTCAACTGCACCCCCAGCCCTGTGATGAAAGCGGTAATGGCGAATTTTTCGTCTGGAATATCCACCTTTAACGACTCTGCGTTGAATCTCTGGACGTATGACCTCAGGCTCTCCTACGAGCTCTGCTTTATGGTTAGAATGTGATAACTTGATTTCCTGTACGTCCTTGCTTCGATAAAGTGGGAGACGAACGCGATGGAAAGCTCTATGGATGATGAAATGGAAGACGACGAGAGTCTGTTAAACCAGGCCAACACTGGGCCCTTTAGCATGATAATGAAGGCTCTGCATTGTATGAGGTCGTGATATCCATGCAGCTCCATCTGGTTCTTGTATGTGTTGAGGTGATCAATGGGGTCTTTCGTTCCGTCAAACGTTTTGATTTGCGGCATTCTGAATTTTGTCGGAAGAGAGAAGTGAAGCACCGTTTTGTGACGAGTTCGGTTTAATGGTATGCCCGGGCGTCCATAAATTTGGGCTCGGCCACTTTCTCTTTGCTTCTTTTATGTGGGCGGAAGGCTCTTGTTGGATGTCATTGAACCTCTACTCCCACGACTACTCCCCTATTTCCTGCTAGATGGGCCCATCGCTTGTTTATCCACTGCCATGCCTTTTCCTCCATTCACCGATTCTCTCAGGGGTTTATGGGATCATGTCACCCCAACTTGGCTAGCCTCTCCCTCTCCATGCGCTTCTCGGGAGGGTCGAGATTATTCCTAGCATTCTTCTTGGGTGATGGGGTTTTGAGATAACACTTGGGCTGTGTTCAGCCTCCTAGAGTGTTGCATTTGCACAGTGAGTTGTGACTCACGTGACGTTGGTTGGTGAGAATGGTCTGCTCCGTCCTACGTCGATATTAGCGTCACCGGAGAGTTTCTAGTGGGCCTTTAGAATTCGGTTGTCTATGTCGCCTTCTGGTGGCATCCTTAGGGGGATTGGCGCATTGGCTCTTGCTTGTGTGTTCAGAGTTGATACCATCGATCCTTTGAGAGTTCGACTTTATTTGTAAAGGTATCGTTTCACGGTGGTATCGTGATGGTCTTTTTCAAGCGGCTTGAAATTTGGAGCTTTACTTTGGAATTCTTCAGAGGCGGTCCGTGTCTCTGGATATCGGGCTCCTTTGCAAAAATAAGAAACAAAAAGGATTAGCGGGGGTTCGCCCGTTGCCTTTCAGATGCCTAAGTCAGTTTTTTCTGGTGGAAGAGAAGATCAACTGCTTAGGGAATGAAGTTTTATGCGTACCTTTCACCGATGGGGTGGCCTAGTATTTATAATGGATGATTATGATAACTTTCCTAGTTTGATGATGATACCATATTTCTCCCATTGGGTGAGGGATTTTCTTTCCTTATCGTTAATCAATTAATAAGAGATAATTGATGAGCAATTATTAGGAAATATCCTACTTCCCTAATTGGTGGAGATTTAATTAGGGAAGTTGGGTACTTTCCTTTAATACAGGTTCTTTGGATGTTTACGTCACTTGTTTCTCAGACGGGGTGAATAGGGTCCTCGGCCTGGGCTTTCGTGTTTGGGCATATGTGGTGGGCCGAGCTCTTTTATGTCTTTTATTGGGCCTACTTCTTTATCCCCTCTCAAACTTAGCTTTTGGGCTGGCGTCTGAGCCCACGCACGTGTGGTTTTGGACCCCATCAAATATAATTATATGATGTTTTAATTTTTACAATAATTTATAATTTAAAATTATATGGCGAAATCAGGACGATCGTTTTTTATCGATTTGATATACATCCAGGATTTTAGAGACATATGCCTTTGGTAGGGGTCTCAATGATGGTCGAGGCGAGTGGCGGAATGGGTTAGAGCTGCGACCGGTTTGGAGGCTAGGCACATGGGCAGATGACCGATCCAACTGGGCCGGGCAGAATTAATGGTACACTAAAGCCGCGGCCAGCCCGGGGCTTTATACTAAGCGAACTGGCAGACTGATGGTGGCTGAGCCGGATGGGCCCTAGAATGGCGGGTCAGACGGGCTGAGTGGCGGGCTTCTTGGGCCCCTTCCTCCCCTCCGCCTTCCTCCCCCTGTTCCCTTTGCCCCCCAGCGGTCCTTATGACCGTTGGCACCTCCACTTTGCAGCGGTCACATGGCCAGTTTACCTCACCTTCTTTTTTTTTTTCACTTATTTTTTTCTCTATAAATACTCCACAAATTCTCTTAATTTTTCCTCAACTATCTCTTAATTTTTCATACTCTCTCCAAATTCACTTCATTTTCACAATTTTGCTCTGTATTCTTTAATACTTCACATTTTCTTCAATTGTTCTTCATATTACATGATATTGGTGGTGCAAATCAAGCATTGGTGACTCGATAGTTTAGGAGTTTTAAAAATTTTGGCTTCAATCTTCCAATTGAGTAATATTTCTCCACCTCTACTTTTTCTTATTTATTTACATTTTATTTTGATTCATTATTTTATTTTTTAGTATACTATTTTATTAATGAATTTTTCATATGGATAGTGTGTGCATCTTCTTCTAGTCCATATTGCATCATTAATAAAAAACTTAGTTCAAATATATGGAATTTTTTTGATAGAATAAAAATAATTTTAGAAAATAATAAAAAAGAAATAAAAGCAAAATGTAAAATTTGTAGCAAACTTCTTAGTGGTGGATCAAATTTGGGTACAAGTCATTTAAAAAGACACAATGATTAATGTAAAACTAAGCATAATGTAGATATTAGAAATTATATGCAATGAGGTAAAGATGAATGTGGAAATTTAAACACATTTTCTTATGATGAGTCTGCTTGTCGTAAAGGAATGATTGATTACACACACAAGAGCTGAACAACCTTTTACTATGATGGAAACCGATGATTATTCGTAAACAATTCAAAATTCGATTAACTCTCAATTCAAAGGTTGGTTCTGGAAAAACTCGTTAAAAGTGATATTATGAAAAAATTTCAAAATGTAACGAGAAAAATTTAAAAATAATATTCTCTTGCAACTTTGAAGGAAAATTTTGTTTAGCTTCGATATTTGACATCTTAATGCATAGAGTTTTTATTACACGTTTCATTATATAGATAGTGAATGAATATTAAATAAAAGAATAATTTCATTTAAAACAATAAATACTCCACATAATGGTAAAAATATAACAACTTTAATAAATGATGAAATTATAGATTTAGGTATTCGTGATAAAATATTTATAATAACATTAGATAATGCTTCCAATAATGATGTAGCAATACAAAGATTAAAAAGATTTTGGCAAATAAACGATGATCATGCAAAATTATTTCACGTACGTTGTTGTACACATATTTTAAATTTGATTGTAAAAGATGGATTAAAACAAGTTGATAGCACATTAGAAAAAATTAGAGACATTGCATATAATATTAATTGTTCCTAAGCAAAACATGAATTATTTTTTTATTGTTGCAAAATTGCAAATATGAAAAGAAAAAATATAAGTTTAGACATACCAACTAGATGGAATTCTACTTATAAGTTTTTACAAAATATTACAAAATATAAAAAAGTAGTACAATTATACGAAATGCAATTATCTAATAATAATATTGATGTAGATGTTGATGTATTAAATGATTATGATTGACACATTGCATGACCTTCTACGAGACTTTTTGAAATTTTTGATACTAACAAATATTTTTTGTAGTGTGTGGCCATCCAAACTTCACATCGGGTCATTATGCAAATAACTAGTATTTATATGGTACTTCAAAAAATTATTTAAGTTATGAAATTTTAATGATACAATTTTTGGTAATGATAGAAAAATTAAAAATATTGGGGAGAAATACTCTTAATTTATTATATTGGTTTAATTGTGGACCCTAGATTAAAATTTGATGCTTTAGATGAATGGTTGCAGTTATTTACAATGAAGATCACATAAAATTGAAGAAATTAAAAATGAAGTAAATTGCTATTATATATTTTATATAATATTTATAAAGAAAAATATGGTAATAATATTAATTTGATAAAATCATCATCCATGACAAGCTCCTCATCTTTTATAAAAGCCCTTAGAAATGTGTTCAAAAGTAGAAAAATGCAACAACTAGTTTCCTCCAAATAATGTACAAATGTATATAGATAGATATCTCAAGAAACAATTCCATTTGAAGATAATGAAGATTTTGATATTTTAGAACGCGGAAAAACAACAAATTAAATAATTGTGTTATCTATTATTACATCGTGATGTATTAACCGTGGATCGTGAGTACAACGCATCGGAAGCCGCTTTTAGTGTGGAAGAGGAGAAGTAAAAAGAGATGTAATTTGTCACCTCAAGCACCAAAGCAAAGAGGTATGTTTAAAAGATTGGAATTTAGCAGACAAGAGATTGTATGATCATGTTTGAGAAGTCAATTAGTGGTCATACAGAGAACTTAAAAATATCAAGACAGCAGAATGGATCAAAGATAGTTCCCGCTACGTAAAATAATGATTAAAATATTTTTTATTGGAAATGTATATTGTATTTTTATTTTCTTATGGTTAGAAAAGTACAAATGATTGACAAATATATGCACAATCCAAAGGGATGTACTTATTTTGTAGTGATGTAAACTTTTCATAGCATTTCTAAATGTAATTATATTTGATTAATAAAATTTTAAATGATATTTTATTTTGAATTGTTTTTTAAACTTACTTTTATTTAACTTCAATACAATTTAAATAAAACACGCAGGGGTCGCTTTTAAAGGGCATTCATGCCTATAAATCCGCTTTTAAAGGGTTTGTGTGTGCTTAACATGGCGCTCTAGGCGGCCTATAAACTGGCTTTTAGGCGGGCTTCTAAACGGCTGCGCCTCAAGGAAGCCCGAGCTGCAATTTCAGCGCTTCTCAAGGCCTAAGCCCTGACGATTCGCCACCACGTGGCCTGCCGGCCTCGAATGAAGCCCGCGGCCCGGCCCGTCCTTTAACGGGCTTGAGCCGGCCTCAGCCTCCCTGGGCTGTCCCGGCCAAAAGCCCACGGCCGAGCCGGCCTGAAGCCGGCCTCGCCCCGGCCTTTTGGAGATCACTATGCTTTGGCTCAAAATATATAATTTCTATCATATTTTTAAATTAAAAAATATATAAAACTTTATTTTATTAAAAAAAAAAATCAGGTAGGATATGAGGCTCAAAGTCAGAGGTAAGACTGAAACTGGCAGGCGCATTATAATTATAACACAACCATTTAAGTCTGCAGCACCTTATAATGCATGCACCATTTGAAGAAGAAATCATGTCCAGTTGAAAAAATAAATATTGATCAATAATTATTGAATTAATTGATTTAGGAAGAGGAGAGATCCCGATTTACAACTCTAGTTCCTTTAAAGTTTGAAATTAAAAAATATTTATTTATTTTTAACAAAATGTAATATTTAAAATATTCGGACATAATAAATAATATGTTTATTTATTTTATATTATTTATTTATTCATATTGTATTAATTTGTCTATCAAAGGTTTCTCGATAGTTAATTGTGTTAGTTACAAACTTCATCTTCTTCATATTATTTTTTAAATAAAACCAAATAAGTTGTCCATAACATTAGATTCCCTTCAATTTCAATAATAATAGTGAATTCGGTTCTTTCTTCTTCTTTTTTTAACAACTATTTGCTTTGCAATACATTATAATATTTTATTCCTTACAAATTTATCTTTGTCAACTTGAATTAGGTTTTATTGGCAATTCAATTATTTTAAAATCCAAAAATATAAATTTAAATCAAAATAGAACAAGAATGTCATACCTAGGTTCTTTTCTTTTTGTCACTAGTCTCACTATGCTTAAAAATGTGACGCTCCAATTTTCGAGGCTCCAGTTGATAACCCGTCAACCCGCGGAATTTCTGTCTTAGGTCGTCTTGCACCTAAGTCTTGGTACCAGACCTATACCAACTACCCATGGACACTCAGCAGCCTACACTACTTCAACGGACTAATTCAATTCATTTGAATCTAAAATATGAAAAGAAAATGAATAATTACAGTCCATATGTAAAACCCAGGAAAATTAGTAATTTTCAATAAAAAATGGTAAAATAATAATAATAATAATAATTGCCAGAATGGTTCAGGAAAGCCTAGAAAATTCTCTAGATCTTGGATGATGAAACGGACTACGCCCGAGGGATTCGCTCCTCTCGAAATCCAGCGCTGACTCGTAAAAATTTCGGGCCGACTCCGAGACAACAATATTTTTACAATTTTCCTCGTAGATAAGCGTTAGTGACCTGCAGAGATCTAGATTTACTAAAAATTCAAAGCCAAGAATGGCTCGAGCTAAGTTCATTGCAATTAAATCTGAAATAAAAGAAATATCGTTGTGATGTAAACAGCATCTGACCGAGATAAGACATTACACAGAACGCTGAAAGCCACAGATCCAAACTTAAGGGAAAAAAGAAAGAAAGAAAGGAAAAGGATTAAATATGGAGAAAAGTCAAAGAGGGCCACATTTTGGGGTTAAAATGTGCAGCAGGCGCGTGGAGCGAGGGAGTTAAAATAATTTTTATAGGTTTCTCTACTTATTCTAAGATATACGAAATAAATGGATTTTCGCCGAGCAAAGAGGTGTAGTCGTCCACGATCGAGAGCATGGGGTGCAGAAAATCTCGAGTTTTATCAAACTCCATGAGGTAGGGAATTTTCCTACTTTGATTATTTTTAGCTTAAAGGCCGTTTAATGGCATGGGCGTTCTTCTGGACCGAAACTGGTCGTGTGATTTATTCCCAAGATTTTGGGACTTGTTCAGAGTCTCGTAGATTATCAGGTTTGGTTTCTCATCCTCGACTAACGCCTTTGAGTTTGGCTGCGGTGTTTCGTATCACAAGAATTCACGACGAATCTGAGCCCAAAAAATGTTTATATCTGAAGGCACCTCAAGAGGTGCCCTGTTTTATATGGGTCCGAGATTTGTCCATTTTGTGTGTATTGGTGGAAAAATAAATAATATGATGTTGTGTGTAAAAATCATGTTAATATGTGATTGTGTGATGTATTAACATGGAAATTGTGATGAATGTAAATTATATGTATGAAATATAATTATCCGGAATTTATAAATATTGTGCATGTAGCATGACATAGCTTGAAATTGCATAAATGCATTTCATATGCACCCGTAACATCAAGGCCAAGTCAAGTGTGTGTGTGCATGGGTGCTGGTTATTCACCATTCTCGTGAATGTGCGGTGAGCTTGGAAATGGGACAACGCCCTAAATCTAGACTCACGGTTGTGTAACAATACACACAAATCACGGTGTTTGGGTGAAGCAAGATGGGGTAGGATCCTCCCCAGGATGAAAGACCCAAATTTTATTTTTGGTCGCATTTCATGTATCCAAATACATGAAAGTCTCGCGAAAGTGCTCCAAGACGTATGTAAGCCTCACAGGCAGAGACTCCTGAACACAACCCAAATAAACACACAAGATTTGATAAAATTCAAATGAATATTGGAGAGTTGTCCAATGGGTTAAGTCATTAGGTGAAACACCAATTACTGGTTTTCACACTTGGCATTTGCATGTGTGAGGAGTAGGTTAGGACTCGGGTTATGGGCATGAGGAGTCTCATCTCATGCATGACATGAAATATTCCATATAGGATTGCATTTTTTGAATGGAATGGGGTTTGATGTATGTATGTCGTTGCATGTGCATTTAGGCGGGGAGTAACCCTTGTAGGAGAATTTTTCTACTAGGCATTGCTCACTCCTTGTCAGACCCTTCAGTACAAGGGGTGTATGAGATTGGCGCCCACGAGGCCGTGATTATGAAGGAGGCCGATGCGTGGCCTTGATATTTCCTTTGTAAAAAGTATTTTGTATAAAAGAATTGTAACTAGTCTATATTTTGACTATCATTTAAATAGCCTGGGCATATTTATGGTAAGAGGTCGATCGGACTCTACCAATCGTACTCTCGTTTATTTTCATATTTAATTGAATGAACGAATGGGTCCCAGAAGGGATGAATATTGGGATATGGATAGATGGACCATGTGTGGTCAACATTAATTCTGAATAGACCCTGTATTATATATGATTATATCATATTATGTTGTATGTTAGGTAGAGCTCCCCCAAACAAAGGCGACTCTACCACTTTTAGAAAATATGGATCCTGGAGTAAATGGGACACAATAATAGTGCATCAAGTCACCCAAAACCAGGAATTCAGGTTGACGGGTTCAACGTGATCGCCTGATTTTGGGGCGTCACACCAGAGGTCCGAATGCCTCTAACATACCATACACCGACTATTTATGCCAATAATCCAAATACCTTTATAAATCTATGCCAAAAATACTTTTACAAAATGTTACCTCCCAATGCCACATGTTCTCTCCTTCGGCAATCATGGCCTCTAGAGGAGTGTTTGGCTCCATGTACACTCCCACCGGAAGGAGGTCCCACGATCGGTGAGTAATGCCTAGTGACAGTGCACTCTCCTACAAGGGCTACTCTCAACAGCCATGCAATGGCAACTATGAAAATGCCCAATCAAGCATTCCATATAAACACGCACCATATGGAATATTGATGCGGTCATGTAACAGAGATGAGACTCCTCATTTCACAACCCGAGCGTCTCGACTCACTCCTCACACCACAAGAGCAGGAAAAAACCAAATATTGGTGTTTCACCCAATGATCAACTATTGATAACCCTCCAATATTCACTTGAATTTTTTATCAACTCGTAGAAGGTTCATGGCCACTGATTTTGGTCCCATAGGATCACATCAAGCTCAACATTTTTGTACGGTGTCACCGCCAAGATCTATGTCTAATCCAAGATATAAATTTCGGGCCGCATTGGGGACTACCCCATCTTGCCAAGCCCAAACACATGATTTGAGTATTTATTGTTGTTATACAACCATGAGTCTCACGGACTGGTCCATTTTCTGAATACTTTACACACATTCACCAAGAATGGTGAATAATGTACTTCATGCACTCCACACCTGAATAATTATGGATCACAGGTGTGATATGGAAATGCAATCATGTTTAATACAGCAGGTCACATGCAATATTTATAAATCTGCATAATTTATTTCCTACATAATATTCACCACTATAATGGCAGTTAATACATCACGCAAGCACATATTAACATGATTTTTACATAACACAAATAAAGATATTATTTATTTTTCCAATAATAAACACAAAATGGCTCAAACTGGAATTCCATATAAAATGTGGCAATCTTCTGATCCCTCTTCACGCCAAGTGTCCATTTTTTTGGTTCCATTCGAATCGAATTATCGTGGATACCAAAAATACAACAAAACCCAAGAGATCAGTCCTGGATCAAAACCAACCTCACTATAGTCCGGATTGCCTGAACCAGCCTCAAAATTTCCAAGATGCCTCAAAATCTGAGGACTAAATCACACTACTATCACGACTTCAAGACAACCCATGATATTAAGGCTTTTTAGCCAAAATATTTAAAGTAGGAAAATTTTTACCTCGTGAGCTAATTTAAACTCCAAGATTTTTGCACCACGTTATTTGCTGGGCGTGGATTCACTCTTTCCTGACCACTTCCCACCGCTTGAATGAAAAATCTTTTCTTTTTTTTTTTCTCTCTCTCTCCCCCTTCCTCCTTCTTTCTTTTCTTCCCTTTCTTCATTTTCTTCTTATCCACCCGAACTCCTTTTTTTTTTTTTTTTGCTCATCTCATCATTTCCTTTTCATTTTCCTTTTTTCTCTAATTTCTCTCATTTTTTCCTTTCTTCATTTTCTTCTATTTCTTTTTCATTTTCTTCATTTTATTCTTTCTTTCTATTTGATCCTCATCACATTTGTCTGGTCAAGTGTAAGTCTCCTCCCCACTTTCCCTCTCCGACACATGCTCCACTTTCCTTATTTTCATGATTTTTCCCATAATTCCTCATTCTGACACATGGCTCCATGTGAGCCATTCATCCCAATTTGCTACACCACATGGCTATCACGCTGGCCACTCTCCTAAGGCATTCACGCCATCTACGATCACGCCATGCGTCACTCGACACTATGCCTGGGCATGTGAATTCCTGGCCATCTCAGACCACGAAATTTGACTAGGTAACGAGATTTTGCGAGACGAATTCAACGGTGAAGTCCGTTTTATCATCCGAGATCTAAAAAATTTTCAATTTTCAACCAAAATTACCATTTTACCATTTTTTTTAGAAAAATTGAATTTTTTCCTAGGTTTTACATTCTTCCTCTCTTAACATAATTTCGTCCCCGAAATTCATTACTGATACACATAATAGCACATACAAACACATGCATATGCAGTAATGATCTAGTAGTATCAAATATTAGACCACGTGACCTTCACTCCTGGGCCAAGAAATGATAGTGGCCCGCATCGTGTCCTCGCATTCCCAAGTTGCCTCCCACTCCTAAAAAGGCCACAACACTTTAACTAGGCCGTACGCCTGCATCACAAAACCCGATCCCGCCTATCCAAAATACGCACTGTCCTCCTCGAAGGCCCTTCAAGATCAAGAGACCCTCCCAAATCCACTATATGAGCCGGATCTCGAGGAGCAATTTGAGAAGTGGAGACATGAACACCTCATGACACTCATGCAACTGGGTGGTAGCACCAATCGATATGAAACTGCCCAACCCTTCAGCATTCTATAAAGGCCCTAATACACTCAAGCATAGCTTCCCTCGCTGTCAATCTAACAACTCTTCTCTTAGCATCACTTTCAACACGATCACACACCTCAAACTCTAGGGTCGACGCCGTTCGTCTACGCAGCTCTTTGGTCATTCCGAGTCAGGTGAAGACGCTTCCTTATCCAATCCACCTTCTAGAGAGGTGTGTCTTTAATCAACCGACCAATGACGGAATCCTCTCCAACCCCATCCACAAATCGGGATCGACAATGGCCTTCCCATGATAAGGCCCATAGGGTGCTAACTGTATACTACCGATAATCATCGTTGTAGGTGAATTCCACTAGTAGGTAAGTGCTCCTCCCAGCTACCCTTAAGTTCCAGGACGCATGCTCGCAGCATGTCCTCTAAAACCTGAATGGTCCCCTCCGACCGACCATTTTTCTCACATGGATGTTCGCAAAGGCTCACTCGCCAATCAGAAAACCTACGGCCTGAAACTCTCCAAAGTGTGTCGTAAACTTGGGATCCCCGTTCGATACTATAGACACGGGTACACCATGTAGTTGGACAATCTCTCGAATATACAACCGGTAGAATTTTTCCAGTGTGAAGGTCATTCGCACCGCTAGAAAATTTGATGACTTAGTGAATCGGTCCACTATCACCCACATTGCATCATGCCTCCACGATGTTTGTGGCAAGTGGGTCACAAAGCCCATCGTGATTTGGCTCCCACTTCCCACTCAAATAATTTCAATGGCTAGAGTAGCCTGAGACTGGTTATGATGCCCAAATTTTTACTTACGGCAGAGACATCGTCGAACAAAATCTCCAACGGTTGCTTCATTTCGCTTCGCATTACTAGCTTACCGAAGATCACGATAGTTACGTTTCGTGCTAATCGGATTTGACAACAATTCAAGAGTAGCGATTTCTCGGTGATCTTCTCTCATATATATCACCGGGAACCACAACTCCGTCCCTATAATCGAAGACTACCATATGTGGATGGTCTAGCTCTTCACACTGTGACTGACTCAGACCATCCCCGTATGATCATATCTCGGCATCCTACCCCTAGACTCAATCACCCCGTCAATAAGGACGACGTAGCCCACCAAAATCACGCACACCCCTAAGCCTAACTCGTCAATATACCTGAGCCCTAAACTATCCCATAATCTCGAAAGATCGCTTACCCCCGAAGGCTACACTCCAGCTGTATGATTCGTGACTTCCGATTGAGTGCATCAATCACTACATTTGCCTTACCTAGATGGTAATGCAAAGTGAATCTATAATCCTCCAGAGCATCGATCCATCTCAAGGTTTGTCTCATATTGAGGTCCCTGTGTGAAAATATACTACCTGTGGTCCGAAAATTAACAACCCGCCACTATATAGCTCAAATCTTTAAGGCAAAGACACACCAACTCCAGTCATGTGGTGGGTAATTCGGCCATGATTCTTTAGTCATCGGGAACCATAAGCTACTACCCTCTTGGACTGCATCAAGACACATCCTAGTCCGTCCTCAGAGGCATCACAGTACACCGTGTACCGCCCCCGTTTCTCGTAGACCATCGAATAGGAGTCGGGCGTTTCCTTTCAACTCCTTCTTGGAATGCCTTCACATGTCATCCTACTTCCAAACTTGAACCCATTTCTGGGTCAATCTAGTTTACAAAAGGGTTAATGGAGAAATTCTCAATAAAACCGCCTCATCTTGCCAATCCCAAGAAACAGCGTATCTCGAAGATTGAATCGACCTCTCCTAAATCATAACAGCCTCAACCTTCTTAGGGTCTACTAACACATCTCGGTCGGATAACTGTCCTGAAGAATTTAATCTCAAGCCAAAACTCGCACTTACCGAACTTAGCATTAACCGATGGTCCCCGAACGCCCGAGAACAATCCGCAAATGATTCTCATTCCTCCTCCTCGTGACCGGGAGTATCAAGATGTCGCACAAATACCACAACAACCGATCCAAGTACTTGAATACCCTCAGAAACTCGGGAAAAATTCAATTTTTCCGAAAATGGAAACGGTTTGGCTGGAAAACAAGAAATTTTCTAGATCTGATTGGTGAAACGACTTCATCATAATTCGCTCTCGAGAAATCTAATTAACTGACTTCATTGATTCCGAGACAAATGCACTTCACTGCTGAGGCATCTAGTGTCGAAAACATATTAAGATGACATTGCACAAGACTTACATACACCCGGCCACATCGAATCATGTCATGGAGGAAGAATGGGAAAGATAAAATAAGAAAAAAATAAAAAAATAAGGAAAAGGAAAATATAATAAAAATAAAAAGAAAAGAAAAGAAAAGGAAATACAAGTTCATAGTGGGAAATGAGAGAAATGGGAGGAGCGTGCAGGTGAGTGAGCCGGAGGGAGAGAGAGAGAGAGAAAGGAGAAAAGCAGAGAGAAACTTCTCTCAAGATCGCTTTAAACGGGCCCGGGTTTTACTAGAGTAAGAAAGCCCTGGTCCACTGAAACCCAGGCTACGCGCTGGTACCAAATCTATGCTTTCACAAACTCTAAGATCTACGTAAAATTCAAATGCGAGTTTTCTACTCTGAGAAAGAGGTATAGTCAGTCCACGCAACAAGGGTTACACGTGGGTACCAAAATCTAGGGGTTTTGTCAAACTCCAAGAGGTAGGGAATTTTCCTACTTAGATTATTTTTAATTTCAAAGGCCATTTAATGGCACAATATTTCTGGACCTAAACTAACTGGTGTTTTAGTCCCAAGATTTTTGGGACTGAATATTGGAAATTTTGGGATTAGTTTCGGATAGTCCCGGTCTATGTTAAGATTTGGTTTAGATCCCGGGACTGATGTCTTTAGGTTTTGTTGAGTATTTTGGAATCACATTGATTTGGTGATGAATGAAACCAAACTGGTTCGTGGTAGTGAAGGGATCGAAAGATGCCCTATTTTTATGGGTCCAAAAGTTGACAATTTTGTGTGTTATTGTTTAAATAATATGTTGTTGTGTGTAAAAATCATGTTAATAGTATTCGATGTATTAACATGAAAATTGTGATGAATGGAAATTATAATGTGAGGTAATTATCCGAATTTATAAATGTTGCATGTAGTGATGACAAGATGAAATGACATGATTGCATTTCATATGCATGGTCACATCGTTGAGCTCCGTGGGTGTACGGCACCAGCTATTCACCCGTTCTGTGAATGCAGAGGAGCTCAATCACCACGTCCAAAATCAGACTCACGCTAGCAAAAAATAATAAATATAAATCACGTGTGTTTGAGTGTAGCAAGATGGGGTAGATTCCCCTAGGGTGAAAGACCCAAATTTATATGCGGTTAGACATGATCACCGACAGTGAAAGCTCGTAAAAACGTCGGAAGGCGCGCGACAATCCTGCGGTGTGACCCCGAAAAAGACGTGGCCCATGAACAACACACGGGATTTTATAAATTAAAAGTGGAGGGTTGCCCAATGGTTTAAGTCATTGGATAAAACACCGATGACTTGTTTTTCACACTTAGCGTTACAGGTGTGAGGGAGTCAGTCGGGACTCGGGTTATGTAAGACCCGATAAAATTCCAATTTTCTAAAAAAGGGCAAAATCGTAATTTCGGTAAAAATCCAAAAATTTTCTAGATCTCGGATGATGAAACGGACTTCACCGTTGGAATCGTCTCGCGAAATCTAGCTACCACGTCGATTTTCGTCGAATTCCGAGACAGTCGGAATTTACACGTTTTTCGAGGAAACGAGCACCATGTAGGACACATGGCGAAATTTGAGTGGCACACAAAGTGTGCCACGTGGTCAAGATCCGGCTCAACAACTTGAGTCTAAGGTGGGACCGAATGCTTGACATGTACATGCCATTGGATAGAAAAGTCAAAGTGGTTGGTTGAGTGGATAAGAAATCCTCTCAACCAATCATAAGGTGACATGTGGCGATGAGAGAGACAAAAAGGGAGCTTCTTCTCCATTTTTTTGGCTGAGACGTGCAGTGAGTGTGGAAGAGAGCAGATTCAAAAATGGTGGATTTTTAGAGAGAGAAGGTGCAACCCTCTCAGGATTTCGGTGTTCGGACTGGCCTGACGTCTGTCAAGAAGCAAAGTGGTTCTACACGAGGACTACATGGCACTCGATTTCGTGGAGTTTTTACTAAACTCGTGAGGTAGGCCATCCTACTTGTTTTACCCTTGCTTAAGTGTGTTTATGATGCTTGAGTCGGGTTGAGGTCGTGAGTGACCGTTTGATCGATCCTAAAACTCGAGACCTAATTGTTGGAATTGCGGAGCCCATTCCTGAGCGCTTTAGTGACAAATTCACATGGACTGCTCGGGGTAATTGTATAAATTAAGCATTTAATTGTGTTTCTCGTGAGTAGGAGACTGAAATGGATGTGGGAATTTAGTTCCACAAAGAAGAATCCGAGGTTGATGGTGCTTGCCGCCCACCTGACAGCCCACGTGTTTCGCTTAGACTCCGTAAAACAAATTCGGTTTGTGTGAAATGGACCAAAATGTCCATGTCAAAATGAAATTGATGAAATGAATGTATTTGATTTGTGTGGAAATGGATAAAGTAATGCATGAACTTCGTGGTATTAGGAGGATGTCAGCAATTATATGGAATATAATTGTATGCAGCCGGAAATGGAATTTCTGATTAGTTCAAGAAATACTTTGTATTATTGGATCAAAGAAATTAATAGGTTAATGTCGAAAAGTATGAGGATGTCACAAATATATGGAATATAATCGTGTGTGCATAAAGCACTGGAGATGAGATTATGATTTGCTCAAGTGGGCTAATTTGGGTGATGGTTGATATTATTGAATTACTCCGGGTGGTGTCATTGTAAATCAGAATATATGATTTTATATATATATTGGTATAAAGTATTGAAATGGCATAATGCATTTCAATATGTGCATCTGCAACCTAGAAATTAGGTGTGAGTGCATGACACGAAGTTTTTTCCTCGAAAACGAACATGATTGGAGGAAAGAATTTCACAGATGATATTCCGAGAATTAGTCGAGACGCTAATGCAGATTATACTCCGGATGAGGACCATGATTGTTTCGGAAAGCTCACCAACCAATTCGCCTCGGATGATAGTCCCATATTTTTACCGAATATTTCGGTAGTATATTTTTAAGAACAACAAGATTTGTTTTGAAAATAATTATTTTCTCATACATGGCTTAGGCAAGTGTGAGTGGGTCTGGAGGACTCGTGACATAAGATCATGTAGACATTCAAGTAGGGATTCACGAATACTTGAGGTGTGTTTATTTTGAGCATTGCATATGCGCTAGGGTGGAGAGTAACCTACTTAGTGGTGATTCCACTATCGAGCGATAGCTCACCCCGTCGAGGGAATACTTTTTCGTGCAATGTGGAGCCGAGGAGACAACTCATTTAGAGGCTGATTTGAAGAAGCCGGCTCAGGCTTTGATGGTTTGTGTGGATATAACATGTATTAGAATTGTAGATTTTGGGCTATAGCGTTTGTATAAAAGTGTAATCAACTATCGAATTAGTGGGAGATAATTGGAGAATAGTTGTGATATTTGTTTTTATGAGTATTGGTTTATGAGCCCAAGAGGCATTTTTACTCAGGTATGAGTCTCGCGATACGAGACATATAGATTTTCCGCGAGTTGACGGGTAGTGAATAGACACCCTGGGTTTGGGGCGTCATAGGTTATGGGCATGAGGAGTCTCATCTCATGCATGACACGGAACATTCCATATAGGATTGCATTATTTATATGGAATATGATTTGATGTTTTATGTATGCCATAGCATGGCATTTGTAAGGCGAGGTCATGAGAGAATTTTTCTATCGGGCATTGCTCACTCCCAGCCGTGGGACCCCCTTTAAGGTACAAACAGAAGATTCACACTCCGACGAGGCCGTGATTATGAAGGGAGGTCGGCGTGGCCTCGAGAGTTTCTTGTAAAAGTATTTTGTATAAAAAGAATTGTAATCTAAATTCTTTCGTGACTATTGTCTAAATAGTCGGGTATGTAATTATGGTAAGAGGACAGTGATCGGACTCTTACGGACTGTAATTAAACATTTTATTTTCATATTTTAGAGTTAAATGTGAATGAATGGGTCCCATTAAAGGGATGTATATTGAGGATATGGACAGATGGACCCTGTGCGGTTATGATTATACTGTTATACAGGTTGTATGTTGGGTAGAGCTCCCCGAACAAAGGAGACTCTGCCCATTTTTTTTTTAAATATGGATCCCAATGAATGAGACACAACAGTGTGGTATCGGGTCATCCGAAATCTATAAGAATTCCGCGGGTTAACGGGTTGTCAATGGGACCCCCGGGTTTAGGGTGTCACATACCCTATGCATGAGATCCATGAATGCCGCTGGAGCATTCGTCAATCTGAAAGGCATCACTATAAACTCGAAATGCCCATACCGCGTCCTAAACTCTGTCTTAGGGATATCAACCTCTCTAACTCTCAACTGTTGATAACCGGTTCGAAGATCTATCTTGGAGTAGACTCGTGCCCCTTTCAGTTGATCAAACAAATCATCAATCCTCAGTAATGATACCGATTCTTGATCGTAACCCTGTTCAACTGTTGATAATCAATGCACAATCGAAGGGTCTTGTCTTTCTTTTTAGCAAACAAAACCGGAGCGCCCCATGGTGAAGTGTTCGGTCTAATAAAACCATTGTCCAACAATTCCTGCAGTTGGACCTTAAGTTCCTGCAACTCAACCGGTGCCATCCTATGAGGAGTCATAGAAATGGGCAACATACCAGGGTGTAACTCAATGACAAAGTCCACATCCCTCGGTGAGGTAATCCCAATGTACTTCATCCGGAAGACATCCTCATACCTCGCCAAGAAAACCACCCGAGGTAGACTTAAACTCGCCTCCCCCTCATCCTCTGTGTGTAAGGCTTGCTTAGCTAACCCATCAACCATCCACCCATCTCGAGTCATGTACTAGCCCGGTTGCGCCATCATGTCACCGAAAAGTCACACCTGATACCGCTTGGTGTGTAGGCAAGAATCTTCTACTATCAAAGTCAATGACGACTCGGTGTGCCGTCAACCAATCCATGCCAAGGATGACATCTAAATCCGATATGTCCATCACCCGAAGGTCCACCGTTAGCAAAATTCCTGAGATCTCTAACTCAATCCCGACATATCTGATCAACACTCACCCTAGTTTCTAGGGGAGAATTCACATACAACGGCTTTTCCAAGGTTTCAACTTCTAAGCCCAAACTTTTCACACATTAAGTAACTATAAGTATGAATATGATGAATAAAAATTTAAACAACATTTTAGTCAAGAAGTACGAGAGTCGAAACGTACCCTGTACATCAGATTGATCTGGAAGCTCAATCTATGGTACCATCGCGTAGACATGCCCTTGGGTCCCTGAAGTCTCGGCCCTTGAGCTCTGCCCTCGACCTTAACCCATACCCTAACCTCTCTGGCCTATCTTTATAACATAAGGTGCTTGAGCAGCACTCTAAGACTGATATTGGTCCCTCTGGCCCGTACTAGGGTGAGAAGGAATAAACTGTGTCTGCTCTTGTCCCACTGATGACTGGGACTGAAGTGTCTCGTATCCCTGCCTCTGCGGGCAATCTCATCTTACATGTCCGTGCTTATGGCAATGGAAACATGTCATCGGTCCTAACTAACTGGAAGCCCTAGTCCTGGCCTCTACCGATCACGCGGCCCTATCCCCCCGGGTAAATCCTCTAGGAGTAGAAGTCTTCTGCTTCTTTCTCAAACTAGAAGAAGGCTGATCCTCCTTCCTCTTGCCACTAGCACTCGCATCTCGGATGCTCAGTGCATAATCAATCTCTCTCTCTATGGCCAAGGCTGTCCTAACCATCGAGTACCCTCCTCCCATGTATGTCGGAGGATGATGTGCCTAAAACCCCTGAGGTTACTCCCGTCCTCCTCGACCAATCGCTTCACTAGTCCGTAGCGGTAGCGTGCACGGCCGCAGCTCGCCTCGCATAATGATGGCAAATCGCAATGCCTATAGCCTCTATAAAGGCATGTGGGTCAAACATGTGCTCAGGGTCGACCATTGTCCCGGACGGCCTCTACATCCTCTTCCTCGACACATTCACACAAGTCAAATAGAAATGATTTTTCTTGTCTAACTAATAGTGTATGTGCCACTACTAATAGACCCCACATCCTGAGCAATCACGTTCATTTTGTTCTTCGAACTCCTAAGGTTATGTTTTCTAACCCTAGTGTTCTTCAATTTCGATACACATTCTATCATGCATATATTCACACAACCATAATACATCTCCCATGGTACATATTAGAACACCAAAGCAATCAATGCACACAATGTCGTGTTCTACATCCATACCCACTAATCCTAGGTATTTGGATACCTAACTCTCGATACTCAACTATGATAAGCCAATATCCAAAAACACCGGTGCATACCCCCACCGGAGCTCCTAAGTAATCGTTAACTTGAGCTCTGATACCAAGCTGTGACGCCCTAATTTCTAGGGTCCCATTGACAACCCGTCAACCCACAGAATTTCTGTCTTAGGTCGTCTTGCATCTAAGTTCCAAGACTGACCGGCATCACAACTACTCCATGGACACCCGAGTTACTCGGCACCACTTCCATAATGGTCCCTTCACCTAACCAATTCATTCATATTTAAATCTAAAATATAAAAAGAAAATGAATAATTGCAGTCCGTAGGGGTTCGATCACGACCCTCTTACCATAATTACATACCCGACTATTTATACAATAGTCCAAAAGAATTTTTTTATAAAATCCTTTTATACAAAACACTTTTACAAAAATGTTACTCAAGGCCACATGTCAACCTCATTCGCAATCATGGCCTCGTAAGGAGCATCGCTTCCCAGACAAATTCAGATCAAAAGGTCCCACGACAGGGTGAACAATGCCCAGTAGAAAAATTCTCCTACAAGGGCTACTCCCTACCTAAATGCACATGCAATGGCAACCATGAAAACGTCCAATCACATTCCATATAAATAATGTAATCCTGTATGGAATATTACGTGTCATGCATGAGATGAGACTCCTCATGCCCATAACCCAAGTCTCGACCGACTCCCTCACACCTGCAATGCCAAGTGTGAAAACCAGTCACTCGAAGACATCAGTCCCGGGATCAAAACCAAACCTCAACCTGCAATCCTAGGTAATTGTTTTTTTTACGTCATTGTTTATGTGACGCCTTAAACCCCGGGGGTCCCATTGACAACCCGTCAACTCGCGAAATTCCTGTGGATTTCGGGTCACCTGATACCACACTGTTGTGTCCCATTTATCGGAATCCATATTTTCACAAAAAATCGGGCAGAGTCTCCTTTGATCGAGAAGCTCTACCTAATATACAACCTGTATAACAGTATAACCATAACTCATCTAGGGTCTCAACAGAAGCAGTAATGACCACACAGGGTCCATCTATCCATATCCCCAATATACATCCCTTTACCGGACCCATTCATTCATATTTAAATCTAAAATATGAAAATAAAACACTTAATTACGTACCATAAGAGTCCGATCAATGGTCTCTCTTACCATAATCATTATTACCCGACTATTTAGACAATCGTCCCAAAAGAATTTAGTTACAATTCTTTTATACAAAACCTTTTTTACAAAGATAATATCAAGGTTACACATCAGCCTCCTTCATAATCATGGCCTTGTCGGAGCGTCGTCTCCTTGTATACTCCTTGTACCTGAAAGGGGGTCCCACAACGAGGTGAGCAATGCCCAGTAGAGAAATTCTCCTATAAGGGCTACTCCCCACCTAAATGCACATGCAATGGCACACATACATCATACCACATTCCATACAGAAAATGCAATCCTAGATGGAATATTTCATGTCATGAATGAGATGAGACTCCTCATGCCCATAACCCGAGTCCTGACTAACTCCCTCACACATGCAACTTCCAAGTGTGAAAACCCGCCATTGGTGTTTCACCAAATGACATAACCCATTGGACAACCCTCCAATATTTATTCGAATTTTATCAAATCCCGTGTGATGCATTTGTGGGCCACGGATTTTTCGAGTTTACACCACAGGATACCACTCACATTTTCAATATTTTTCCGGTCTTTCACCATGGTGACGCAAACCATTAGCTGAATTGGGCCTTCACCCAGAGGGGATCTACTCCCAAATTACCCGCCTAAACACACAAAGGCAAGATCATGAAGAGAAGAGAGATCATCATCTCGATTTATTATTATTATTTTTTCATGTTACGTTAAATCCGTGATCTAGATTTTGGACGTTGTCCCACTTTCGAGTTTATTTCACACATTCACACCTTAAAGAACAGAATAACCATTACCATGCACACACACTCGACTCGACACGATGTTACCGTGCATATGAAATGCAAATATATCATTTCATGCTATATTATATTACATGTCTCATGAGAGCTACATACAACATTTCCAAATCATGGATAATTATATTTTCTACATATAATTTTCATTCACTATATATCTCATGTCAATACATCAAATAAGCATATATTAACATGATTTTCACACAAACAGTAGGATCTTAATTTTTTTTTCCAACAATATCAAAGATATATACAAATTTCACAAAATCAAATAACAGTCCGGAAAATCAGTCTAGGACCACACAAACAACATGTTATTCATTTTTCCAGCAAGAACACATAACAAAACCCGAAGACATCAGTCTCGGGATCAAAACCAAGCCTCAAATAAAGTCTAGGACTGCCCGGAACGATCCCAAAAATTTCCAATATTCAGTCCCAAAATCTCGGGATTGAATCCCATGGCCAGTTTCGGCCCTCCAAAAAAATTTCCAATATTCAGTCCCAAAATCTTAGGATTGAATCCCATGACCAATTATGGCCCTCCCAAAAATTTCCAATATTCGGGCCCCAAAATTCCTTAGGATTAAACTTGGCGCCGCCATACTCCTAAGAAAACCTATGCCATTAAATGGTTTTTAGGCTAAAAATAACTCCTCGTAGGAAAATTCTCTACCTCTTAGGAGTTTGATAAAACTCCCGATTTTTGCACGGCGTAGCTCTCGCTGCGTGGATCGACTTTAATTTCTGATCAGAGCTTCGATCATCTAACGCTGCAAATTCTCCTTTTCTTCTTGTTTTTCTTTTCTCCTATCCGATTTTCCCTCTCTCTTTCTCTTTGCTTAAGCCTCCCGTATTTCTTTTTTTTCTTTTCCTTTGGTCTGATCCCACCGAATTTTTTTCTTTGGCTCCCACTTTTTTTTATTCTTTTTCTCTTTCTTTCTTTTTCTCTTTTCTTTCTTTATTTGTTTCACCTTTTTTATTCCCATCCACTAAATGCATCAAAAGTGGGGGAAACTTCTCCCCACTTTCCTACTTTGCCACATGTCTTCTTCACATTTTTTTTTATTTTCTTGTTTTTTCTTTTCCATTTTTTTCCCTCCATTTGACACATGGCTCAATATGAACCATTTATCCAAGTTCCATGTGTCACTTGCTACACCACATGGCCATCATGCCATGTATCCATCTCCCAAGGTGCCAAGTAGCATCCACATGGTCATGCCATAGTGCCTCAAAAAATGTAAAATTTCAACTATCTCGGAATTCAACAAAATTCGAATTCTGCAACTAGATTTGCAAGAGGAATTCAACGGTAGTTCGCTTTCTTCATTCGAGATCTAGAAAATTTTTGGGCTTCCCTAAACCAGAAATCGTAGAGTCCCATCCATTCATGACATGAAATATTTCATCTAGGATTGCATTTCCTGTATGAAATGTGGTATGATGTGTGTGTGCCATTGCATGTACATTTAAGTGGGGAGTAGCCCTTGTAGGAGAATTTCTCTACTAGGCATTATTTTGCCTCGGCTGTAGACCCTTTAAGGTATAGGGAGTGCATGCGGGAGACGACGCCGCACGAGACCGTGATTATGGGGCTGGAGGCCACTGTGCGGGCCTTGATATTACCTTGTAAAAGTGTTTTGTATAAAAAAATTGTAACTAATTTTTTTTGTACGATTGTCTAAATAATAAAATTCTATAATGGGTTTAGGGAAGCTTTGAAAATTTTCTAGATTTCGATTTACCTAAAATGGATTTCATCATGGATTCATTCATCGAAATTCAGTTACCTAGAAAATGAAGGAATTCTATGATGCACCTGATTTTTGACGTATTTACGTAACGGTCTAATGTGATCTTCAATGACGAGATTTTTACTAGAATCTCGGGAGTTAGGAAATAACTCAAGTTAAGTTCATTTAAAATAAATTGAACTTGAACCGTGACGAAAATGAATTGTTTCGGGGTAGGAATGAATCCAAGCGAGGATCACGTGACACGTGGCACCATGAGAGCCACTTATCAAACTTAACTTAAAATAAGTTAAGATAAAAGAAAAAGAAAAGAAAGAAAGGGGGGAAGGGAGGAGAAAACGTAAAGAAATGAGGGAAAAGAGAGAGAGGAAAGAGAAACTCTGACTTCTTTCTAGGATCTACGGAGTTCGGGTGGTTGTCCCGCGTCGGGCCAAGAACAAAAGTTCATCTACTCGACGTGGGCTACACGTGGGTACTGAAAACACGAGATTTCGTCAAGGATTCAAGCGCGGAGTTTGGGAAATCAAAGGTTTCGGGTTTAGGAAGTGTCCACGGGACTTCCTAGAGTTTCTTCTACGCTCCAAGAGGTAGGGATTCTTCCTACTTTGGTTTATTTTCCATTTTAGGGGCTATTTGATTGAGTTTTAATGCCTTAAAAGGGCTGTTAGTCCATTTTTGCTCTAAGGGGCTATTTGGAAAATTAATGTTGTGGGAATAGTGTCATGCTTTCAATTCTATATGATGTCTAGTTTTGGGGCTGATTTTCGGTTAGTAAAATGGAGAATTTGGACTAGTATCCTTCAAGGAAATTATACCTCTATTTGAGAACTTGATGTTAGGATTTTGAATCACAAATCGAACCTCTATAACTCAAGTTATGGTATGTTTTCTGGGACTGCTACAACTTAGGTTGTTTAATGAATTGCGGTCTCAGATTACACAATCGGGTATATGATCAGAGTATATCATTGCCGAATCGAAAGGATATACTATTGAAATTGTGTAGTCAAATCTGTGTGTTCTAATGGTTTGGCTTGTGATGCTTGTATGAATAAGGCCACAGATGCTTATTGTAGGCTAGTTGTACATGTCTGTCACAATTCAGCCTGGGGAGGTTTACGGATGTCGCCACTCGAATAGTAGTGACTCTGTGATGTCAATTATGCGTGCATTGGCATGTTGGCATGAATTGTATGATATATTTGAAATTTGTATGCTTTTTGATATAAATGTCCAAATGATGCATGGGTAATTATGCATGAGTAGGCATGCACATATAACACTCATCATATATGTAGCATGGTATGAATGAGCAATGGCATGATTGGTATTGCATTATACTAGGACATCACATGACATGGTGTGAGTGCATGGTAGAGAGATCGAAGACCGTGTTTGGTGTTCGATGGTGGCCCAGAATATTGGGACAACATCTAAAATGAGTCTCATGGTTTAAAAAAAAAGAAAAACATGTATATTTGGGTATAGAAAGTCATAGATTCCCTCTCAAGGGTGAAAGACCCAGATTCACTTGACATGATCACCCTATGGTGAAAGCCCGTAAAATGTCAAAAAGGGAAAATGCGCAAAATGCTTCAAAAGGGCAAATGCCTATTAGTTGCGGGTTGGACATGATCATCAAAGTGTGAAAAACCCAGAAATGTCAAAAGGGGCAAAATGTTTATTAGTTATACTGACATGATCACCGATATGGAAAGCCCATAAAATGTCAAAAGCGTATGGCGCCCTACGGTGAAAACCGAAACTGTGGCCCACAAATGTATAAAAACACGGGATTTTGATAAATAAATGGGTTTGGTTATAAAAAGTTTTTATTTTGGAAAATGGTCACTGATGGAACATAAGACTGCCACACTTGGCATATGCATGTGTGAGGGAGTCGGTGAGAACTCTAGACATGGGACAGGGTGAGTCACATTCTCATTCATGACATGTAGACATTTGAGTAGGCATGTGTATGTTTTTACTTGAATGTGTGAAATGGCATTGCATTTGCACTTAGGTGGAGAGTAGCCTCAGAGGAACTTATTCTCTACTAGGCATTGCTCACCTGGCCATGGGACCACGCCGTGCACAGGAGGGGTACAGGAGACGGGCGGTTCGACTGAGGCCGTGATTATGAAGGGAGGTCGATGTGTAGCCTTGATATTACCTTTGTAAAAGTGTAAAACCCGAGAAAAAATTCATTTTTCGAAAAAAAGGGTAAAAGGTAATTTCGTTGAAAATCGAAAATTTCTAGTTCTCTGATGGATTAAACGAATCAAGGCTGCAAATCTGCCTCAGTCTAGTGACCCGTAAGTTTTGTCGACTCGAGACAAGTGGAATATTTTTACGATTGGGTGATAAGTTGTCAAAGAGGAAATGGGCCGTTTTCAAGTTCATTTAAAATAATCGAACTGGTAATAAATAAATTGTTTCGGGGCAGAAACGGACTCGAATGAGGCAATATGAGCCATGTACTCAAATAATAATATAATAATAGTAATAAGAAAAAAAAAGATAAAAACGAAAATAAAATGAATGAAAGTCAAAAGGTGGAGGTATATTTCTAGAGTTAGGAGCGTGAAGAGAGAATATATTTTTATTTTTTTTCGCTTCTCTCTAAGATCTACGTAAATCTGACCTGTAGGTTTTCGAAAAGGCAGCCTGGCCCACGACGAGAGCCACGTAAGTACCAAAATTGAGTTTCACAACCCACGAGGCAGTGAATCTTTCACTTGTGTTATTTCTAGCCTAAAGGTCATTTAATGACTTAAGGTGTTCTTAGAGGCCATGAGAGGTCAGAATTTCAAATTCCAAATTTTTGACCGAGTGTAAGAATTTAGGAATTTTTCGTGGATCAAGCTCGAACGGTTTGAGCTTAAATTTTAGATCGTTTTCTGACAGCTTCCGTCAATTTTCGAGACTGTTTTCTATTACCCGCATGCTGCAGATTTGAACTGCTTTGCAGTCTGTGACTGGCCGAGGTTTATTTTGATCCCGAGACTGATGTCGTCGGGTTTTGTGGTGTGTTTTGGTATCACAGTAATTTGGTGACGAACTGGAGGATCTGAGAGTCCTGCTAGATAGTCAGACAGTGTCGTGTTACACATGATGTTAATATATGGTATTTGATGTATTTATATGGATTGCATGGTTGTAAATTATATGTAAAAATTATAATTGTCCATGGTGTGTTAATGTTTCATGTAGCACTCATATATACATGTAGCATGAAATGCATTGGCATCATGCATTTCATATGCACTACACATCAAGGCCAGCCCGTGTGTGGGTGCATGGTATCAGTATTCACCTGTTGCGGAATGGGTCATGAGCCCGAAATGGATAAAGTCCAAAGTTGAGACTCATGAATGTAAATTGATCAAAATGATAAATTACATGTTTTGGGCTGAGCGTCGAGTAGATCCAACCCCAATGGTGTGTTAATGTTTCATGTAGTACTCATATATACATGTAACATAAAGGAAAATGCATTGGCATCATGCATTTCATATGCACGGTCACATCGCTATCAGTCGGGCTGGGTGCATTAGGCTGAGTATTCACCGATGTTGGTGAATGGGTCGTGAGCTCGGAAAATGGGACAAAGTCCAAAGTTGAGACTCACGGATGTGTAAATTGATCAAAATGATAAATTACATATTTTGGGCGGAGCAAGTTGGGGTAGATCCCCCCCAAGGTGAAAGACCCAAATGTTATTCACGGTTAGACATGAATCCCAACAATGTAAGTTCGCGAAAATGTTGGAAATGCGTGTGGCGTCTTACGGTGAAAACCCGAAAATCTATGGCCTATAAAAGAAAAGGAAAATCATGAAATGATAAATTAAAAATTGGAGGGTTGTCCAAGCGTTTAAGTCATTGAGTTAAATACCAATGGTCAGGTTTCCCCACACTGACACTTCACAGTGGGGGAGTCGGTTGGGACTCGTGCCAGAGCATGAGGGGAGGGCTGCATCTCATGCATGGATTACTTAACATTTCATATAATGTCAGATAAATTATATGAAATGTGATTGATGTTTATGTACGCTATCAGCATGTGCATTTTAGGAGGAGAAATTTTTGTAGAAAAAATTTATATTGGGCATTGTCACCTAGCTGGATCCCCTTCGTGCATAGGAGGTAATAGGAGACGGCGCCTCCAACGAGGCGTTGATTACTTACAGGCTGATGTGGTGGCCTTGATATTACTTTTGTAAAAGTATTTGTATAAAAGAATTGAATTAATTTGGGACTATTGTATAAATATTCAAGTATGTAATTATGGTAAGAGGGTCGTGGATCGACTCTACGTTGTGATTGTTTACTTCATATTTTAGATTTAAATGTGAATGAATGGATCCCGGTAAAGGGATATTTGAGGTGGTGCCGAGTAACTCGGTGTCCACGGGTAGTTGTGATATAGTGGTATATTGGGGATATGGATAGATGGACCCTATAGGGTCAATACTACTTATGTTGAGACCTTGGATGAGTTATGATTATATTGTTATACAAATAGATAGTCGCGCAGCTCCCCAAACAAAGGAGCATCATTGATTTTTAAAAATATGGATCCCGATAAATGGACACAAATAAAGGTGGTATTGGGTCACCCGAATCCACAGACTTTAGGTTGACTGTTATCAACCCAGACACCGATCCGGGGTAAGCCGGCAAAGTAGCTGTATAAAAGAATTGTAACTAAATTCTTTTGGGACTATCGCCTAAATAGGTCAGTATGTAATTATGGTAAGAGGTTCATGATCGGACTCACTAATTATAATTAAGTGTTTTATTTTCATATTTTGATTTAAAATGTGAAATGAATAAGTCCTGCAAAGGGATGGATATCGAGATATGGACGATGGACCCCAGGTGGTCATTAATACTTCCTCTGGAGACCCTCGGATGGGTTATGGTTATACTATTATACAGGTTGTATGTTGGGTAGAGCTCTTTGAACAAAGGAAACTCTGCCCGATTTTTGTGAAAATATGGATCCCGATAAATAGGACACAATAGTGTGGTATCGGGTTACCCGAAATCCACAGGAATTCCGCTGGTTGACGGGTTGTCAATGGGACCCCCGAGTTTTGGGGTGTCACAGTATGAATAGGCAATGACACATTTGCATTTCATTTCATATGCACGGGGACATCACGTAAAACGGGTGGGTGTGCATGGTTGTTGTCTTTCACCATTCTTGGTGAACGAGTGGTGGACCCAATACATTGGACGACGTCCAATAGAGCTCCACGGTCTTCATGGTTGTAAATCAACATTGTGTATGGTGTTGATGGTGCTGGCTCGACCTAATATCGTCTTAAAGAGCTGCCGGTTTCGACGTCCACGCCTGCTTTTAAAGTTTTCGCTTTTGTGATCGGTTCAAAGTTAAAACAAAAAGCTTTTGTTTTGGATAAAGGACTATTGGTTGAAATACCAGTGGTGAGTTTCTCACTCTGGGCATAAGCATGTGTGAGGGAGTCAGGTTGGGACTCGGGTTTAAGAGGGAGTCAAGTATGGCTCCTGCACATGGGACATGTTGGTCGATCTTCATTCTTAAGATGTAGGTTTCATTCTAGGATGGTATCTTCTGTAGGGAGTGTTTATTTGTTGCATGACCATTGCATGTGCACTTAGGTGGGAGCACTCTTGTAGATTTTACTTTGTCAAGTATTGCTCACCTTGTCATGGGACCCTTCGTGCAATACTGTGGAATGTGCAGGGAGATTATGCCACTAGGAGGCCGAAGTATCGGGAAGAAAGCCTGATTGTGGCTTTGATTTATATTTGAAACATGCATAGAATGCTTAATTTTGAATATGTCAGATAAGAGTGATGTAATTTAAACTCTTATGGACTATGGTTTTATAGCGTCATGTGCTTATATGTTTGAGTATAGATAAATAATCTGATGCACGCTTATCAGATAAATCTGCTGAGGTCGCTAGATAACATCGACCATGTTGCCATGTAATTCTGTTGTATTTTGGGCAGAGCTCCTCGTATTAAAAGGATTGATTAAGTAAATCTGGGTCTCAAAAATGGGACTCAATGGTGTGGTGTCGGGTTACTCGACATCCACGACCTTCCACGGGCTGACGTGGTTGTCACCACCCTGGATTCGCGCCCACTATTGGAGTCACCAATGCTTGATTTGCATCACCAATAATATCATGTATGAAGAACAATGGAAGAAAATAAATATTAAAGAATGAGAAAATTGTGAAAATTGAGAATTGAGAGAAAATGAGAAATTAAGAGACTAATCGATGAAAATGGTAAACAAATGTGGTACACAGAGAGAAAAAAAAAGAAGTGAAAGAAAAAAAAAGGTGGGGGTCTCAACGGGTCACATGACCGTTGGGAAGGAGAAGCTGAGGGGAGGGGAGGAGGGGGCCTTAAACTCAAACGATCATGTGATCGTTGGGAACGGGGGAAGGGAGGGCAGGCCCACCCATGTTGCGCCCGGGCGCCAGGCCTACCTGCATTGAGCCTGTCAAGCCCGCCCACCTTGGGCTCACTAGGCCCGTCTAGTACAATGCCTGTGGATTGAGCCATAGGCCTTAAAAAATTCCAAAGCCCAGCCTGGCCCGACTCGGGCCTTAGGCCTCATTTCTCCGAGCGATCGAAGACCCCTAGTCAAAGGTTTCTCAATAGTTAATTGTCTCAATTAGGTATCTCTAATTTCTAGATCACTTTGATAAGTTACAAACTTCATCTTCTTCATATTGTTTTTTAAATAAAACCAAATAAGTTATCCATAACATAACTTAAATTTCAATAATATTAGTGAATTCGGTTCTTTTTTGACAACTATTTACTTTGAAATATATTATAGTATTTTATTTCTTACAAATTTGTCCTTACGAGTTTTTAACCATTTGAATTAGGTTTTATTGGCAATTCGATAATTTTAAAATCCCAAAAATATAAGTTCAAATCAAAATATAACAAAAATTTCATACTTCGGTTCGGTTCTTTTCTTTTTGTCACTAGTCTCACTATGCTTACAAAGCCCAAGAAAAATATCTCACTTACAAAGGATGATAGTACAAATATTAACTAGATGTATGAATATTAATAAATCCATGCTTTAAATAGGAAATAAAATTAAGAATTTGACTCAAATAAGGAAATAAAATAGTTATCTTGTTTGAAATTTAGGAAGTTAGGTTAAAGATTTTGACATAATTAAGAAAATAGAAGCTATCAAAAAAAATTAAGAAAATAGAATAACAATCGGATATTTGATTCAAATAGGAAATAAAATTTAAAATTTGACTCATGTAAGGATATAGAATAATTATCTCCTTTGAAATTTAATAAGTCTTTATTGACAGCTTTTGAAATTTAAAAAGTTAAGATAAAGATTTTGACATAAATAAGGAAATAGGATAATAATAGAATACTTTGAATTTCAATAATAATAGTGAATTCGGTTCTTTTCTTGATAATTATTTACCTTGGAAGAATACATCACAGCATTTGTTTATGTCATCATGCTTTTAACCACTTGAGTTAAGTCCTATTGTACCCACTATTTTAAACCCAAAATATAAATTCAAATTCTTAGGACATATTAAATTTTAGTTAAGTATTTAACTATTTATTTAGGGAGGCAAAACTTTTACAATGGCTAATATCCAATTAAGAAGATAATATTTTTTATCTATTAATTTGATTTCTACTATATTTTTAATTCCAAGTGTATTTCTTATAAGTTTTAAAAATTATATTTATCTTTAAATTTCTAACACATTATTGAACGAATTCCTTGAATATTTTTAGAAGTTTTTTATTGTGTTTAATTTCAGATTAATATTTGATTTTAATAAAAATTATAATATTTTAGGAATTAGAAAAAAATCCATGACTTTAAAAAGAGCTTTTTAGAGCTTTATATATGAATTCCAATTGATATGGTTTGTCACATTGATATATATTTTTTAGAAGCTCATTATTTTTGTGCTTTGAAAAAATTATTCATACCAATGAATGAAAAGGGATTTTTTTACATTTAAACACTTAATTAGTTACAATATAGTTAATTGTCTCTTACTATACTCTGAAAACCCACCCTCCCTTTATGTCAGTTTTAAATGCTGAATTCGAAAACATGAGTTAAGCATGATGAGTGAAAGAGAAAGTGATTTAAAATTAAAGATATCACAATGAGAGGGGGAAAAAGAGAAATCAAAGAGAAAAACTTTAGTTAAAAGTTAAAACAAACAAATACAGGATTCTTTACTTTCCATCCTCACAATCTCAACTTGGATATTATCCTAACTTGGAATAAATAATAGACACGTTGAATCAGTATGGTATCTCTACTAACAAGAGAGTAAAAACCCATCTTTACCATTGAACTTCGGAAAGAAAATTTTGGTTACCCATTTCTCCGATTGTGAGCTGTGAAACGATGTAGTATTGCTAATGTACAACGTTCAATTTCCCAAATCCTCTATTCTCTCTCATACCATTTTAGAGAAATCAAGTTTATAAACGCAAACACATCAATCTCTGCCATGATGAACATACACCGATAATATATCTTCATTACTTTCAACTATAAAACTTTGTCGAAGTGTATCTCGAAGCTTCCGTGACAAACGTTGGTACGAAGATAGATTGCTATCTGACAGATGAAAACGTAACCAAATTTTTGATGATACGAAGGCTTCTATAGTCCAATTCTCTTCCCTGTGTTTTATGAAGCCTACTCTAAAATATCCTAAACAAATGTCAAATCCAATAACCATACAATCTGAGGAAGCAGAGGAAGTAACATATCTTATCAAATGTGAGATGGATGGAATATTCCGAATCTCCACTCTGAACCATTGTAAAGGGATCTAAGAAAACGTGATGCACATTCCTGAACCCATAAGAAACCAACCATGGTTGAAGGAATAAACCGTTATGTGAGATAATTCGGAAATATCAGTCTTGTAGGTGATATTGTACATTGGATTGAAAAATTCAATTGTTCGACGTAGTCCATGTAACAATAAGCATGGAGATTGGTACTTTGGGTAATGCGGTGTAAGTTCCAACGGGGGAGAGACATGTTGCCATGATGTTCATGTCACCCTAAACTTAGGGTAATCACTAAAATATACTTGAGACAACATTAAATTTAAAAGTTCTTCTGGGAGACTACGCCAACTATCATCTTCTTTCTTTTCATCTCTTAATTCCTGAGGAATTTATGATGATGATAAAGTTGAAACAACAATAGCTTCTAACATAATTTTGGCTTTAAACGATTTGAAACCACTGCCAACAAATAAAACAAGTATGGATTTTAATAAGGCTTAATGATCTCTAACCTTAACAAAAAATCAATAGCAAATTTGTATAACTGAAAATAAAGAAAAATAGAACAAAAATGTCATACCTCGATTCTTTTCTTTTTGTCACTAGTCTTACTATGATTAGCAAAGCCTAAGAAAAAAAAAAATATCTCTACTTAAGCAAAGGTTGGTAGTACAAATATTAACTGGAGGTATGAATATTAATAATTTAATGAATCGTACTTAAATAGGAAATAAAATTAAGAATTTGACTCAAATAAGGAAGAAAATAATTATCTTGTTTGAAATTTAGAAAGTTAAGTTAAAGATTTTGATAATTAAGAAAATAGAAGCCAAAAAATTAAGAAAATAGAATTACAATCTAATATTTGATTTAAATAGGAAACTGAAATAAAATTTTGACTCAATAAGGATATAGAATAATTATCTCCTTTTGAAATTTTAAAAGTTAACATAAATATTTTGACATAATTATGAAATATGATAATAGAGTACTTTGAATTTCAATAATAATAGTGAATTCCGTTATTTTTTTTGGACACCTATTTGCTTTTGCAATATATATCAAGAGTTTGCTTTACAAATTTGTCCCTAAGGCTCTGGCCATTGGATTATTTTAAATCCCATAAATATAAATTCAAATTCTTAGACATATTAAATTTTAAAAGTATTATTTACGGTATTTAAAAGAAAAGTATTATTTGCGGTAGCAAAACTTTTATAGTGGCTAATATCCACTAAGAAGAGAGTATTTTTTTATCTATTAATTTGATTTCACTATATTTTTATTAGTTTTAAAAACTCATATTTATCTTTAAATTCTAATAGATTATTGAACGAATTCTTGTATATTTTTAGAAGTTTTTGATTGTGATTGTTTTCATATTTAGTATTTAGATTCTAATAAAAATAGAATATTTTAGAATTAGAAACTTTTTTTCTTGACTATAAAAAGAGCTTTATAAATATAAATAGAGATACTCTACACAGACATGAAAGAAGTGTTGATGAAGACTCTAAGCGGACATCTACTACAAGTGGGAATAGGTAAAGTTGAGAATTTGATTTTCTATTTAGACGAGTATTTTTTTTTCTTTTTTTCTTTCGGCATATTTATTATTTAGTTTATTCACATTGGGCACTATTAAAAAATTTGATTCTAGAATTTGGGAAAGTAACATGAATATTAGTTATTTTTCAAGCCTTGCAAATTTCCTGATGGAGATAACGTTTGTAACAAGAAAAACAATATCTGTTAAGTTAAATAATGAAAATTTTCTGAATCTTATTTGAGATAGAACAAATATTTATAATTATTTTAATTTTTTTTCATCTAAACTAAATCAAATACATATCCCAAAGCCTTAAAAGCATTATTTAAGAGATTTCTACTAATTCAATATTAATTCTGTACGGTTATACTGTGGCAACAAGAGTGATATAAGCATAATTTCACAAGTGGGAAGCCTATTAGACATGGGATTTGTTTGGAACATAATAATTGTGTATTGTCTAGCACTTTATCTTATTCGACTCATAATTTAATATTTATAAAAATTATTCAAACAAATTATTTGCATGAGTTATTTTGAGGATTTTAAGAAAATATTTCTTAATGCTCTAAAGCTTACTTGTTTGTTTGTTTATTTATTTATTTTATTGTTTATCGTAGAAATATATGTTTAACACCAAGCATAGATCAATTTGTTGATATGTTTAACATAAAAATAAAGAAAATTATTTTGGATTAATAATTATTTTCTATGTTGAAATAGAATTCAAATTAAAGTATTTTGTTTTTTTTTACATCATTGTTTATAATGTATTGCTTCTTAATTATGTTGGTATTTTACATCTTTGCCCATAATGTTATATTTTGTTTGATATGATATATTATAACTATAATCGTATCTGTAGGTGGAAAGAAACTTTCACATATTCACATATAAAGAAATAGTCATGGAAGAGAACAAGGACGTCAAAAAATATCAATTTTCACCTATTTCTCGGTCACATCCTTGGCTTATACTTAAGTTTTCATGGAAGGGACGTGCAAACTTTTTTAGCATACTGGAGGATCGATACTATACTAGAATTATACCAGCTATGCGTAATAAGGATATACATTGCTCTAATACTAATGGTTGTTTGCGATCGAAGATAATGGTTCCCTTGATTATTTTTTAGACCTTGTTTCAATGGAGATAATTCAGCTTCCTTCGGTGGAATTTGAATATGAATTTTGCGATTTATGGCAGAGTCCAAGTAATTCTAATTGTCATATATGGTTTATGAATAATGATTTCTTGATGTCTTGTCAACTTGGTGATCATGAATATGTTAAGAAAGAAATACAATTTGAGGATGACTGGATGCATGACAATACTATATTAGATACAGTTGTAATTGAAAACAAGATGTATGCTATATTATTAGGAGAGTTTTAATTGGTAGTTGGTGATTTAGAAGATTCCAGAATTCGGTTTAAGAGATTGGCAAAAAAACCACTGCCACGGCCAAGTCTACCAAGAATAATGACCTGTACTTCAGCTTATCTCATAGATTCTCACAAAGAATTGTTATTAGTTCAAGAGATTTTTTCAAACCAATATCATTATTGCGATGAGGTTATGGATTTTGGAGTTTTTAGATTCGATCGTTCCATTAACGAATGGGTGGAGACACAGAACATAGGAGAAAGATCACTGTTTCTAAGTAATTATGATGGCAAATGCTACGATGTCATGGGATCAGGAATCAAAATTAACTCCATCTATTTTTTAAAATCTAAAGATAGACATCTTTATGTCTTTGACATAAAGAGAAGCATTTCTTATATCTTTACCTTGTTCAAATGTAAGTAATTCTCGTTCTGTACTTCGTTGGATCTAATTATTGATTATGTTTTCTCTATACTAATATTTTGTTTCAGCCTCATCTTTTACTATTTACGCTAATTTGGGATAGAGATAGTCCTAGTGACCCTAAACTAAAAGTAAATTTTAAATTTGAGAGATATCGATTTATTTAATAAATCGATAAGTTGAGAGTTCACAACTTTAAAAAAAATGAAAGTAAATTTTGTTAGATTTAGATTTATTAAGTTAATTTATATTGAACAAAAAAGAGTAAATTCAATGATTCAAAGTTGGTATTAAATTGAATGAACTAAAAATTTAAAATTTATATTTTTTGCACCAAAATTAAATTAAATGGAAAGTTTCAAAATTTAACCTTCATTTGAATTTGCAGAAAACTGGAAATTTAGTTTGAGTATTGTTACCTATTCATTTTAATATTTATTAAAATAAAATATTTCTAATTGTGTTTGATAAAAATTTAAAATATGCAGGAAGTTAAGAAACATGTCAAAGAATATAATCAGAAACTGAAAACCTCACATACAGTGAATATCTCGATCATGCATTTTGCAACTATATTTATATTTTCCAATTTTTCTTTCTCCAAGAATTATAAGGATATGGATTAATAGAAATAGTTCTGTAGTTTTTCTTGTGAGGAACAACGGAGAGTATGAATTATGTGTTTGTTTGTTTTAATTAAAGCTTTTCTTTGTATACAATCTTTGGCTTAAGAAAATAGAATAACAATCCAATATTTGATTTAAATAGAAATAAAACTAAAATTTTGGCTTTCTACATAAGAATTTGACATAAATAAATAGAATACATTTAATTTCATTAATAATAGCGAATTCGATTCTTTAAAATTCTAAAAATATAAATTCAAATTCTTTTGGACATAACTTTTTGCAATACTTATTTGGCAAAACTTTTTATGATGGCTAATATCCAATAAAGAAAAATATTTTTATCTATTAATTTGATTTCTACTATTTTTAATTCCAAAGATATTTTTATAAGTTTTAAAAATTATATTTATCTTATATTTCTAATGGATTATAGAACGAATTCTTTGAATATCTTTATAAATTTTTTTTCTTGTGATTGTTTTCAAATTAGGATTTGATTCTAAAAAGAATAGAATATTTTAAATTAGCAAACTTTTTTCCATGACTTTAAAAGAGCTTCAGGGACGTTGAAAAGAATTGTTGATGGTATAAAAGTTGCATACTCACTTATTTTTTGAGTATATAATATTTATAATTTTATTTATTTATTTTTCATCTAAACTTTTACTGATATACTGATGCCCGTATTTTTTCAAAGGGCAAATAAGTATTTTTAGTGAAAGGTATTTGGTAATTCATTAAAACAAATATTCTTGGGAATGTTTAGAAAGTCTTCAAGTTTATCTCGAATTATTTTGAATATGTCCGATTTTATCTTGGATTTATTTCCAAAAATTAAATATGAGAATATGAGAATGTTTTGAAAATCTGGAAATAAACTAAGATATCACTTTGTAAATTATTTGTCATAACTTGAATGTTTTGAGAATGTTTTGGGAGTGCCTTTCTCCCATACTTCAGTCGTTTCTACAAGAAAAAAAAAAGGGAGGCAAGGGCATAGATATAGAGAGAGAAAGGAAGGGAGATGAGAAAGAGAAAATGAGTTTGTTATTCTGACATAACTTTTTTCTCCACTCCACACACAGCATGTATGGTCCCCCATAACGATTTGGCAACATTTTGAACCACTAAATATTTGACAATCAGCATCACAGATTTTCGGATTCATGGATAAGGACTCAGAATACTAATTAAACATAATATATTTATTTATATATTAAAAGTCTTAAAAGGTAAAAACAGGCAAGATGTGAAAACAATTTATTCATAAAATCACATCATAATAATTTTTATTACTATTATACAATAAATTATTTTTAATATTGATGATTTTCTAAAACAATTTAGTTCACAAATTGTAATAGCAGATTTTGTGAGGCAGATGAATACCCGATCCTCTACTGATGCGTAATGCGATAAAAAATCTAAATCCGATGAGGATGGAGATAGAATAATAAATGGAGATGGATATGGAGACAGAGAATCTAAACTCCTATCCAAATTTGTCCCATTGCCATCCCTACCCATCATAGAGAAATGGGAAATGTTGTATCATACTCGATTGGATCCTTTAAATTGCTGAGTAAAACAGCTCCAATTCAATCCATCTCTCCTTGTGCTTGGTCCATTCATTAATTACTACCTTAATGGAAAATTTATTGCAAACTATAAGTTGTTTTCTAGGACCATTGTAAGAAGGTGGAATTATGTTAAGATGCATTATTGGACAAATAAAAAGAAGAAAAAACTCAACTGATATGAAATGTACTATCTGCACCAAATTAATAAAATAATGCACTTGAACAGTAACTCTCTTTTTAAAGCAAAACTGCCCTTAATGTGTTGACGGCCCCATGTATTTACACTTAGGAGAGTGAAAGATATGACTATGTTACATTTAGAATAATTGTGTTACATTAAGGATAACTATGTTACATTAATTGGCGATACATTTGACATTAATATTTTATAACATAAGTATCGCTGACATCACATTTTGCTATTACATGTTTTCCACTAAAAGGCGAATCATTTCAGATTTCAAACCATTTTTAAAACGGCTAGAGTCGCCACTTATTTTTGTTTTATTTTAAAAGGGAAAACAAAATAGCAGTTAAAAACCCTAAATACGACTCTCGATGCAAAAATGCTGTCCGGGAAAAACCGAGCCTAGGTCCAAGTCAGTTACTGATCGAATGTACTATAGAAGCCGTGAAGACTCCTCTAAGCCCCTAAAGTTGGGTCTATGCTAAACAAACTAAAGAAAATATGACTTTTAACTAATCAACTAATGAATATCGAAGATAAGCAATAACAGTACAAAAGCATGCAAGACATATATAAATAAGTAATCAAGCAAAGTCAGATAAAAAAAAAATGTATATCTGGGAGGCGAATCGAGAGCCTTATCAATTGAAATTCATGTTAGTTCGACACAACAATATAGAATATTCACATTCAATTAAAAATTGGTTATAGATCAGAAGTCACATTATTTGTTAAAATGATACATGAGATGTGACGCCCTAACCCGGGGGTCCGTTGACAACCCGTCAACCCGTAGAATACATATAGTCATTGAGTGTCTCAATGCCACAAAATGAGTGTCTCATATCATGAGACCCATACATGGTAAAATGGCCCAATAGGGCCCATCATCCATCCTCGTCCATACAATTACAAAACCATACATTTCTATAAATTCAAGAAAGATACATCACTTAAGATAAAACATATATTAAAACTAGTTCGTTCTAATATATACACAAAACATGAATCAAAGCCACAGTCCGGCCCGCTTCATAATCCATACCCCTAAGGAGAACCGTCTTCCTGAATACTCCCTGTACCTGAAAGGGGGATCCCATGATGAGGTGAGCAATGCCCAGTAGTGATATTTTCCTACATGGGTTACTCCCCACCTAAGTACTCATATTATGGAAAACACACACATCTCGGCACCATGATTTCTACCGAACGCCTATACGCCAATCTCATGTCTCGAGTCCTCACCGACTCCCTCACACATGCTTATGCCATGTATGAAACTACACTGTTTTCAAAACAAAAGGTTTTTGTTCCTGAAAACACAATACCAATTTTTCGATAAAATTATATTAGACAACCCTCCATAGCGACCAAGCCGATAACTTTTCGAAATAAATATGGGTCATCCTCCGAGACGAACTGTCAATAACTTCAAGGCAATTCTTCTAAAATCTTCCCATCAAATTCTATTTCGATAAACTTGATGCTTGCGTCATGTACTCATACCTACCGTTCTAGGTTACCCCAGTACATATGAAATGCTATATGCCATTTCACTTATAACTGGCGTTAATATATCACATGAATATATTTAACGAAAATCATACACAAACAACATGTTATTCATTCATAAGCACAACACCAAAATTAGCTCATGAGCTAATAGTCAACTGGCAACTCCATCTTGAATCGCCCAAAGAATCACACCAACAACACAACATGTTATTCAAACAAAGCAATAACATATCAACATACAAGCAACCGATGGGCCCACTCTCGCCGGATCGTCCAAAACCACTATAGGGATTTCTCCACTCAGTCCAAGTTTTGGAACCGAATGAACGACTACTCAGGCCCCCGAACATCCCTAACCATTAAAATGACTCTTAGCCAAAGAATAAATCAAGTAGGAGAAAACCCCTACATCTTGGAGTTTGTCGAAACTCCCAATATCTCGTGACTCCACGCAGCTCTCAAAGAGGGATCAACTTTGCCTCTTGCCCGTTGGAATTTGACGGACGGATCACCGGGAAATCTAGAGAGAAGGTAGAGCTTCTCTCTAGAAACTCTCTTCCTTTCTCCCTCTTTCTCTCTCTTTCTCTCTTTTTCCCTCCCAAACCGGTTGGGAGAAGATAGGGTCAAATGAGATGTCCTCTCTCTCGCCACATGTCCACCCTAATCAGCCATTTAAGCTACACCCTATCCACTTATCCATCTACCTATGATTTTCACTCAATCACATGTTGCCACATGTCCTCTATGGGTCCCATTTGAGCTCATGTTTTGACACATTCTCGCACACGACACTGGCACCTCTTGAGCCACTCACAAGTGCCAAGGCCCCGCACCACTCCCTACGGCCAAAACGCGGAAATTCGACCGTTCTAATCCGACTACCCGACGTAGGCCTAGATTTCGCGAGACGATTCCAATGGTGAAGTCCTGCTTCTGGCCATCCGGAGATCTAGAAAAATTGCAGATTTTGATCGAAATTACCATTCTATCATTTTTTAGAAAAATTAGAATTTTCGGGTCTTACATCTCCCTTTCTTAAAAGAATTTCGTCCCGAAATTCCACGCAATCACATCAACTCACATGCATATGCAACGTGCACTATGTCATGCATGTAAACTAGTCATTCAATTATTAAACGATTAAAACCATCGTGACCTTCATTCCTAAACAACAAGGGATAGTAGCCCCCATCAAGGCCCTCGCGCCTCCCACGTCGCTCCCTCCACTCCACGGTGCTACCACAACACCCTCACTAGCCTCACGGTCTTGCGTCGCAAAACCTGATCCCGGCTATCCATAATGCACATTGGTCCCTCCTCGAAGGTCCCATCGGTGTCAACATCAATCTCTCCCTAATCCATTACATGAGTTGGATCTGGAGTGTACCTCCGGAGCATGGAGACATGGAATACCTCATGGACACCTGACATGGTAGGCAAAGAGTTAACCGGCACGCTGCTGCTCACCCTTCGAGTATCTCAAGGCCCAATAAACCTCGGAGACAACTTCCCTTGCTTTCCAAACTTGACCACTCTTCTCTTAGGCATCACCTTTAAGAAGACGTGATCGCATCCTCAAATTTGGGTCGACGTCAGATGTTAGCCGAACCTTCTATCGACTTAGAACCGTGAGGACGCCGCATCAAGCCCACCTTCTCGTGAGGTGTCTTTAATCGATCAGACTGATGGAGCTCTCCCCACTCCTCGGTCCAACATATTTGATATGCATACTCCATATAACGCCATGTGGTGCCATCTATATACTCGCCCTCGTATCTCGCCACAGCGACTCCACTAAGGGCAAGTGCTCTTCCCAGCTTTACCTCATAATCCGTGACTACGTCGCTAAAGATGTCCTCTAACACCAGATACTTTCGACCGACCATCCGCCGCCCGTGAAAGCACCGCATTTCATGGTCAATGCGGTCCCCAAAGCCTTGGAAATTTTTACTCAAGAGGGACTCGCAGAAATACTAGACTCTTAACGACTCGAGCCTCGCCGCTATACCGTAGTCTAAACTCGCCTTACGCTCAGCATTCGGCCACTCGAAGCTATACTGGGCCAGTGCTCCTGATCAGAACCTGAGTGTATCACCACTCACATTTGCCTTACCAGATGGTACGCAAAGTGAAGTCATAATCCTCTAGAACTCCATCCATCCGTGTTGCCTCATACGAGGTCCCGCCGTGAAAGATATATTTCAGATTTTGTGCATTGAAAGTAATATCTCAACCGCCGCTATACAAATAGTGGCACCAATTCTTCAAGGCGAAGACTACGATTGCCAACTCCATGTCGTGTGTGGGGTAATTCTGCTCATGATTCTTTAGTTATCCAGAAACGTAAGCCACTACTCTCCCGGACTGCATCAAAACGCATCCTAGTCCATCCTTCGAGGCATCACAATACACTGTGTACCTCGTCCTCTCCGACTATCGTAATAGGAGCCGGCAAACCTCCTCTTCAACTCCCGAAATGCCTTCGCACGTGTCATTCCACTCAAACTCGACCTCCTTCCGGGCCGGCTTTTCATAGGTGTCGTTAGTCGGGAGAAGTCCTTGATGAACCTCCTATAATACCCAGCCAATCCCAAGAAACTGAGTATCTCAAAGACTAACTTCGGCCTTTCCTAACTCATCACAAATTGCATCTTTCGGGTCTATTGACACTCCCGGTCGACACTCATGTGCCCCAAAATCTCACCTCAAGAAGCAAAAATTCGCACTCACCGAACTTGGCGCACAACCGACGGTTCTCGCCTGCGTAACAACTTCAAATGATACTCATGCTTCCTCTTAGACTAGGAGTAGATCAGAATGTCATCCACAAAGACTATGACAAACTGATCTAGATAGGGTTGGAACACCCTATGCATGAGATCCATGAATGCTGATGGCGCATTCGTCAATCCAAAGGGCATCATCATCAGAACTCAAAGTGCTCGTGATCGTGTCTTGAACATTTTAGGGATATCTCAGCTCTTAATCCTCGCCTGATGGTAACCAAGCATAAGGTTCATCTTGAGTAGACTTGCGCCTTCACCGATCAAACAAGTCATCAATCCGCGAATGGTATCAGAACGCCTCAAAATACTCCTAGAATTTTTATAATAAAAAAATTATTATATATTCCTGTAGTATAATTAGTCAACTTGTATTTTTCTGGGAATTGTTAGGATGAATATTGACAAATGATTATTGAATCCAGAAATAAAACCCAAGTGAAAAAGAGAAAATATGAAATTTTAAATTCGTGGACCTAAGGGTCAATTGTAAGTAAGTTTATATGTCTATGAAATTAGAGGAAATAAAATGAGTAAAGGGAAAATAATAGGAGACTTAAAATGAAGAATAATAGAGAAATAGAGGGACCTAAATACAAAAAGAAATAAAAAAATCAAGGAATGGGCATGTGGCATAGAAAGAGGGAGGTGCTTCTCCTTTAAAGTATGATTAAGGGTGATCCATGTTAAAAGGAAAACAGAGAAAGAAGAGATATTTTAGAGGAGAAGCTCTACTTTCCTAGATTTCCCAACGATCGGGACCATAGAGTCCCTGCAAGCAAGAGGGAAAGTCCTCTCGTGACAAGAGCCGCAAGTAGAGACCTGACCGGAGTTTTGACAACCTCCAAGCAGGTGTGGTCTTCTCCTTACTTTGGTTATTTTCACCCTAAGGTTATGTGGTGGTTATCTTGCCTTAAGGGGAATGTCTGGTTGTATTTTAAACTATGGAAGCTCGCACATTGTGGTAGTGCGTATTAGCCTGACTCTTTAGAGCTGATTGGGCACGGCGAATGGAATTTGGAAGTGAGTCCTTCAAGTAAATCAGAGCCTCATCAATGAAACTTGATGTTGCCATTGAATTTCAATTGACCCTCAGAGACCAAGCATGGTCTTTACTCTGAATAGTCAAATGGGCGAGAGGTCACCCATAGAGGTCAGTACAGAGGTCGGCCAGACCTCATCCCCAGAGTCACAGTTCGTCCCGTAGAGCTCACTGTCCAGCCAGCTCACCGGGTCGGGACTTGATTCACGTATGGACCTCCAACTCGAAGGTCATGCAACTTCTTCGGGTCCGAACTCCCATTCTGGGTGTTCTTGACTCTAGAAAGCTAATTGAGTCAAGACCATCCATATGCCCGAGGAGGATAGAATATGTCAGACCGAGGTGTCAGACCGAGTTTATCGAGGTCAAGTCAGCTCGGGCCACAAATTTCGGCTATGTGATCACGTATGACCTCCAACTTTGGGCGTCATAACTTTTCAATCCGAACTCCGTTTCGGTGTTCTCTACTCTGCAGGTGCCCATTGAGTCAAGAATACATTCATATGCCTGAGGAGGATAGAATATGTCATACCAAGGTATCAAACCGAGTTTATCGAGGTCAGGTCAGGTCAGTCAGTTAGCTCGGCTGGGTGTGACTACATATGACCTCCAACTTCGGAAGGTCATAACTCCTTCGTCCGAACTCCGTTTTTGGTGTTCTTGGACTCTATGGAAAGCCCATTGAGTCAAGAATCCATCTATGTATAGCTTGTTGAAGTTGGAACTCATATTAAACTCCAAAAATCAATCATAACCAAAACTACTAGTACACACGAATAGTATTGTTCTTTAATGGTTTTGGAATAGGGACTGATGAGGAGGAAAAGCCAAACTAAGATTGAGATTCCAAGGATTGGAATCAAAGTGCAAAGATTTTGCAGTTTGTTCTCCTAATCACTTCTATTCCTCGCTTTCAAGTTTTGCATGTTTGTTCTATCTTCTCCTATTCTCGCTTCTAAGATTTGAAAATGTTTATTATAAATGCATATGGAAAAGCATATTGAATTGTTTTAAATGATTTGAAGAAATTGATTGTAAAATGCTTGCATATGAAAATGGCATGACTATTGAAAGTGAAATATTTACAAAGCTATAAAGTGATTTGAACGCCTTAATAGAATGTTAACCATTTAGTTCGGGATATGATAGATTGGTATACCAATAGGGTCAAATAGCAAGATCGCGAACTATTGTATTTGATGTGTCAATTCCGATCGCACTTACCGACCGTGACGGTAGTGTTCACTATTTTATTGTTTATAACCAATCGCACCTGCGTAGACCAGACTGTTATAAAACCATTGACACGGCCATACCAATGGACTGCGCTTGACTCGATATCTCGTATATCGAAGACATAGGTTAAATTGCTAAGGGCATAACCGAATTGAGGCATAACTGAATTGATTGGCATAACTCAATTCGATTGACATAATCGAATCTCGATTTTCGAATCGAATTGAATTGTGAACTCGAACTAAATTTGCGAAAGTATATTCAATTGATTCGAGATTGTGAAATATTGAATATGAAAGTGTATTTTTGGGATGATCAATGAAATTGGTAATTGATTGTATATATATATATAACAAAGTATAGGATGGCTTATATCATCATCCAAAAGATTTGGAAAGTTCTCAATTATTAAATTGCATGATTTGATTTGGTTAAACTATGAACGGATTCAGATAAAAATCACAAGCATGAAAATGCTTAGCGTATTGTTTACCAAATGCGTTGCGTACCGAGTGATAGATAGTGATCGAAAGCGACCCAAGATCGAGGGTTAGTCATAAAGAAGGAAATTTCGAGTATAGTTCACATGTGCATTCATTTCCATGTTTTCGATATCATTTATTTTCAGAAACAATTTGAACTCGAACATCTATTTTTGTAAATCATTTTGAAAAGGCTTGATGCCTTCATTGTAAATGTATGTTGTTAAATGTAAATGTTTATGGGTCATTTCACTTTAGAAATCGCTTCAGAACGATAAGTGATTTTGAGTGACGGGAGTGATTTAGTGGGCATCCCTGACTCTAGCTCTGATCCGCCAAACTACCGCCGAGAAAGGTCCCACAACTTTAATTGCACGAGCCTAGGTTTAGCGTTCTACAAAATGATTTTGAAATTGTTTGTAAATGATTTTGAAATTGTGTGTAACATGCATTTCATTGCATATAAAGGATGGACATGACTCGACGCTGATTCGCTGGTCTTAATAGGATAAGCATGGACTAAGCCTCGGCCCCTAGTGGTCAAGGGATGACCAGGACTCACCCAGCCTACCTCCGCTTAGTGTGGAAGGTGGGCAAGCATCCCATGCCCCACCAATGAATAAAACCAGATCGAAGTGGCAGAAATTATGGTAACTCCAGCCAGCCTAGTTCAGGCATTGCAAAGATCCTGGTAACCAGCTGAAATTGTTCCAAAGCGATCAGCCATTGAGAGAATGACAAGGTACCAACCTGTAGATTTTATGGGAAAGAAAGAGGATGAGCCTTCTATGGCAGAAAATTGGCTTGAGAGAACCGAGCGAATGCTTGTGCAAATGCATTGCACAGCTGTAGAGAAGTTGGAATGTGCGACCTCATTACTACACAGGATGAGGCTTTATCAAGCAGGGTTTCGTGACTGTGGATCGCACCATCGAGAGAGTTACATGGGAGTTCTTCTGATGAGCAAGAAGCACTATGGGTCGATTATCTCGAACAACATGAGACGAGAGTTTACACCCAAGCAAAGACATGAGAGTGTGACCGAATATCAAAGAGAATTCACACCTACTGAAAGCAAGTATGCTTCCAAGATACTTGTGAGTGAGGGAAGAAAAGTGCCGTAGGTTGAAGATCGGCCTTAATGACATACGAGCCCATGTCACACATTTTCAGTGAGGATTTAAAATTGTGACATGTGCATTGAATGTGGAAAGAGTAAAGAAAGAGGAAAGAGAGAGAAAAGATAAGACAGAGAAAGAAAATCCCAAATTAATCCAATAAGAACAAAGGAAGAAATCTAGGGACCATTGTGGTTCCAATCAGCCAACAGCCTCACAGCTACCAGAGGGAATGATTTACTCTACTGCAAGACTGCCATTATGAAAGTACACCAGAGGTCCTAGAGGATAGATTGTCTGCATTGTCTCACTGCGGGAGAAATCATAAAGGAGAATGTCGAGACGCATGTGTGCTTGTTTGATCTAGGGATCCAAAGTATGTAGATAAGTAGATCGTTTCTAGAGCTCGCTCATTTACAAAGACTCAGATCGGGGTACAAATCTTTAGTGGTACAAAAGGCAACAAGAGGTTACACCGAGTGTTCCGGCATTGACACAAACTTTGGTAGGCAAGATGGTCGTGTCTAAATTAGAGCATACATGCAATAAGCTGAAGATACCGACGCCCGCATGTGATAGCCGGTAATTTCCAAATCTTTGATATTATTGTACATGCATTGATTGACCCCTGGTCAACCCACTCATATACTTGCACCGACATACCCTAACTCGAGTAAACTGTCGAGGAGTGAACCAACAGGATTCAAGACGTAACCCGCTCTACCATAGTGTTACGGTGAATGTGAGTGTATAGAGATTGTCCCATCAAAATATGAGAGTATGAATTTTTAGGAGATTTGATTGAGTTATCATTCAGGGAGTTTGATGTGATATTGGGGATGGACTGGTTGTCCCGACATCAAGCAATAGTCAATTGTAGAATGAAAAGAGTAACCTTAAGAACACCGAATGAAGATGAAGTAACTTTCATCGGTGAGAGGTTAAATCACCTATCTAATGTGATATCCGCCGCCACTGCTAGAACAATGGTGCGGAAAGGATGTGAAGCCTACTTGGCTTATGTGATTGATACGGTAAAGGCAAGGCCTAGTGTATCCAATATCCCTACTGTTAGCAACTTTCCGGACGTGTTTCCGGAAGAGTTACCAGGATTGCCCCCATATAGGGAGATTGAATTTGCTATTGACGTTGTACCAGGTGCCACACCGACATCCATAACACCGTACAGAATGGCTCCACTAGAGCTAAAAGAATTGAAATTGCAATTGCAAGAACTACTAGAAAAAGGGTTTATTCGACCAAGTGTATCACCATGGGGAGCTCCTGTGCTTTTTATTAAAAAGAAAGATGGTACACTTCGGCTATGTACATTACGCATAACCGAATAAGTTAATAGTAAAGAATAAGGTATCCGCTACTCCGCACTGATGATTTGTTTGACCAATTAAAAGGTGCAAGTATCTTTCGAAGATTGACTTGCGATCCGGGTATCATCAATGGAGGAATTAAAGATGATGTAAGTATAAGACGCTGCGAGGACGCGATATGGACATTATGAGCCTTTGTAATGCCGCTTGGATTGACAAATGCTCTAGCGGCCATGGACCTAATGAATGTGTTTTCCGACCGTATGTGGATCACCTTGTCGAGTGTCTATAGATGATGACTGTATCTGGGTGATAGGAAAGCCACACACACTGAGTAGTGTTAGAGACTTTGAGAAAAGAGCGCTTGTGGGCTGCGAAACTGAGCAAGTGTGAGTTTTGATGAATGAAGGTCCTTCTTGGGCACATTGTATCGAAAGAAGGAATCCGAAAGAGATCCAAAGAAAATAGAAGTGGTTGTTGGAATGGAAGCCACCAAGAAGCGCGATATGCGTAGTTTCTCGGGACTCCGCGGGGTGATACTAAGCAAAAAGATTCGTTAAGGGGTTTTGACCAGAACCTCGATGACAGGATCGCACCGAAAAATGAAAAGTATGAAATGGAGGAAAAATGTTAAAGAAGTTTTGTTAAGTTGAAAGCATTCTAACCGAGGCCTGCCCCCTTACTCAACCGAATCTAAGTGAGAGAGAATATGTGATTTTTAAGGATGCTCGCAATGCACTGATGTCCAATGCAAGAGGGTAAAGTAGTAGCCTATGCTTCAAGACAATGAAGCCGATGAAAAAAGAACCATCCCACACCACTACCTGAATCGGGCCTTAATCAGATTTGCACTCAAATTTTGGAGACATTATTTCAGAGTGAGAGAAGTGTTCCATCTACATCGATCATAAGAGTCTTAAGTATTTGCCCTCATAGCGAGAGCTTAAATTTTGCATAAACGAGATGTGGATGAACCCATAAAGATTATGACCGCGTGATCGATTATCACCCGAAAGGCCAACGAGTGGCCACGCAGTAGAAAGTCAATACAAACGCTTAAGGCATTGAATGCCCATTTGTCATTATTAGACGATAAACAGAGGTGGCGTAATTGATAGCGAGACCGAGTTTGCTGAATCAAGTGCTAGAGGCACAAAGGAAAGATGAGAAATTGTCACATAATAAAATTGGGATTTAAACTGCAGTAACGGTGTTCACAATGAATCAAATGAGTTTTGTATTATAAGGGATCGGGTTTGTGTACCCGACCGTAATGATTTGAGGAAATCCATACTTGATGAGGCATAGTGGATCTTGCTATCCATCCCGGCCGCACAAAGATGGTCGAGATTGAAAATGTCATTCTCGTGGTCCGTAATGAAAAGAGATGTGTCTGAATTTGTAACCGCGTTTGGTGTGTCAAAGAGTAAAGGCGCAGCATCAAGTTCCTTCGATTATTGTAGCCTATCGTATCACCGGAGTGGAAATGTGACCGAATCACCATGGATTTTGTGGTCGGGTTACCACGACAGGAGAAGTGCATGACTCATTGGGTCAGAAGAGACCGATCGACCAAGTCACCATTTCCTACTGCTGAGAATCGACTATTCACTTGACAAGTTAGCAGAGCTATATATCAAGGAAATAGTTCGGTTACATGGGATTCCCAGATTCATTATTTCAAAATCGAGATCCGAGGCGGTTTACTTCGAGATTTCGGTGGGAAAATGCAAGAGGCCTCGCACCGACTGAATTCTCAGTGACAACGCTCCCACCCAGTAAACGGATGGACAATCCGAGAGAGTGATCCAGATTCGGAAGATATGTTAAGGAGTTGGGGTGATCACTTTGAGGGTAGTCGATCGATACATTGCTTTAGTTGAATTTCATGGTACAACAACAGTTTCCAATCAAGTATCGAATGGCGCCTTATGAGGCTTTATATGGGAGAAAATGTAGAACACCGTTGTGTTGGACGGAATTGAGTGAAAAGAAAGTTATTGGCCCCGACTTGATACGGGAGACTGAAGAAAAAGTGAAAATGATTAGAGAAAGATTGAAGGTGGCCACCGATAGACAGAAATCATATGCCGACATGAAAAGAAAAGATATTCGATATGAGATCGAAAAGTGTTTTGAAAGTACGCCTTGGAAGAAGGTGATGAGATTTGGGAAAGCGGCAAGTTGAGCCCTAGATTTATTGGCCCCTATGAAGTGATTGAAAAAGTGGGTCCAGCTGGCATGGGGATTGGCATTACTCCCGACTTGGAGAAGGATCCATGATGTGTTTCATGTGTCCATGCTACGGAGGTACCTCGATCACTGGCCACATGTAGTCTCCTGAGACAATTGAGCCGAGGCCGATTTGACGTATGCGTATTATTTTTCGCAGAGACGTGGCTCGTGAAGTGAGAAATAATTACGAATAAGAAGACTCGCTAGTCAAAGTGTCAGGGAGAAACCACAAGACTCAAGGTTAGCCACTTGGGAAAGTGAAGAACGAGTGCGCAAATGCATCCCCGCTAAACTGCTTAAGATTCAAGGTAATTTCGAGGACTAAATTTTATTACGAGGAGATGTAACGCCCAAAAATACCCTAGAATTTTTATAATAAAAAATTATTATATATTCCGTATAATTGGGGCCAACTTGTATTTTTCCGAATTACTAGATGAATATTGATTAAAATGATTATTGAACTTAAATAAACCCAAGTGAAAAAGAGAAAATATGGAAATTTTAAATGGGGACCTAAGTAATAATTGTAAGTAAGTTTATATGTCTAAGTGAAATTAGGAGAAATAAATGAGTAAAGGGAAAATAATAGGAGACTTAAAAATGAAGAATAATAGAGAAATAGAGGGACCTAAATACAAAAGAAATAAAAAAAATCAAGGAACGGGTGCACAGGAAAGAGGGAGGAAGTTTCCTATTTTAAAGTACTATTAAGGGTGATCCATAAGAAAAGGAAAGCAAGTAGAAAAGAAGAGATATTTTAGAGCAGAAGCTCACTTCTCTAGATTTCAAACGACTGCACCATAGGTCTCCTAAGTGAAGCAAGAGGGAGTCCTTCCTCGTGACAAGAGCCGCAAGTAGAGACCGGAATCGGGGAGTTTTGACAACCTCCAAGAGGTAGGTCTTCTCCTACTTTGGTTATTTACCCTAAGGGTTGTGTGGTGGTTATCTGCCTTAGGGGAATGTCCGGGTTGTGTTTTAAACCATGGGAAGTCACACATTGTAGCGCATTAGCCGATTTTGTGAGCTGATTTTTGGGTACGAAGTGAATGGAATTTGGAAGTGAGTCCTTCAAGTAAATTTTAGCCTCATCAATGAACTTGATGTTAGGCTTTTGAATTTCTCAATTCGGATCCCTGTAGATCAAGTTATGGTCTTTTTACTCTGAATAGTCAAATGGGCTGTGAGTCGCAATGGGAGGTCATGTTAGAGGTCAAGTAATTATGCAAACAGGTCGCAGACCATGCAATTGCAGGTCAGCAGACCTCATCCCGTAGAGGTCAAGATACCTCGTCCCAGAGCTCAAAACTGGCCCAGCCAGTCACTCTGTCGATTTGACTACGTATGACCTCCAACTTTGGAAGGTCATAACTTCTTCGTCCGAACTCCGATTCGGTTGTTCTTGGACTCTATGGAAAGATAATTGAGTGAAGAATTCATCCATATGCCTGACGAGAATAGAATATGTCAGACTGAGGTCGGATCAGGCTTACCTAGGCCAGGCCAGCCTAGTCAATACTGGTCGGGTGTGACTACGTATGACCTCTAACTTCGTAAGGTCATAACTTCTTCGGGTCCGAACCTCGCTTCGGTGTTCCTCGGATTCTATGGAAAGCCCATGAGCCAAGAATACATTAATATGCCTGAGGAGGATAGAATATGTTAGAACCAGGTTTCAAAACCGAGCTTTACCGGGAGGTCAGGTCAGGTCAGCCTCACAAAATAAATTTCTGGCCGGGTGTGACTACGTATGACCTCCAACTCGGAGGTCATAACCTTCGGTCCGAACTCCGTTTTCGGTGTCTCTCGACTCATGGAAAGTTTCATTGAGTCAAGAATTCATATATAGCTTATTGAAATTGGAACTCATATTAACCTGAATCAATCCTAACCAAAACTACTAGTACACACCTATCAATATTGTTCTTAATGGTTTTGAACAGACTAACGAGGAGGAAAGCCAAACTGAGATTGAGATTCCAAGGATTGGAATCAAAGTGCAAAGATTTTTGGGTTTGTTCTACCAACTTCTATTCCTTGTTTCAAGTTTTTGCATGTTTGTTCTATCTTCTCCTATTCTCGTTTCTCTCTCTCTTCCTTCTCAAGTTTGAAATGTAATGTCATCTGAAGAAATAAGAAATATTATTGAATTGTTTTAAATGATTTGAAGAAATTGATTGTAAAATGTTTGCATATGAAAATGGCATGACTATTGAAAGTGAAATATTTTACAAATGTACATATTGTACTATATTTTTCTATAAAGGATTTGAACGCCCTTAATAGAATCTTAACCATTTGGGTCAGATAAGTGATGACGCAGATACCAACAGGCCAACAGCTAGCATCGCTAACTATCAGGATTTGATGTGTCACTCCGATCAGCACCCCAATGCGGGACCGTGACGGTGAGTGTTCACTATTTGATTGTTTATAATCAGTCGCAGCCCAAATGGTGACTGATCGGTTATAAAACCATACTCGCCCAAACAAATGGACCGTGTTTGACTCGAGCATCCTCGTATATCGAACATGTGCTAAATTAAGCAAGATAAATCGAATTGGAGGGCATAACTGAATTGATTGGCATAACTGAATTGTTTGGCATAACTAAATTGTTTGGCATAACTGAATTGATTGACATAATCAATTGGATTTTCGTAATCGAATTGGAATTGCGTAATCGAATCAATTGCGGAGCATATTTGAATTGATTTGAGATCGTGAAACATCGCACATGGTTGTGGTATTTTCTTTTTGACGATCAATGAACTATAATTGATTGTATATATATATATATATATATATATATATATATATATATATATATATATATATATATATATATATATATATATATATATATATATATATATATATATATATATATATATATATATATATATATATATATAACAAAGTATATGTATCAGATGATATCGATCATCCAAAAATATTTGAAAGTTCTGAATTATTAAACTGCATGATTTGATTTAAGCTTCAAACTGAGGAATGAATTTGTATAGAACCACTAAGCATGAAAATGCTTAGCGTATTGTTTACCAATGCGCAGGTACCGAGTGATATTAGATAAAGGATTAAAAGTGGACCCAAGATCGAGGAGCCGAGTCATAAAGAAGGAAATTCTGAGTATGCTCGACATGTGCTCATTTCATGCTTTCTTTGGATATTGCGATTTGTAAAACAATTTGAACTCGAACATCTATTTTGTAAATCATTTTGAAAAGGCTCGATGCCTTCATTGTAAATGTATGTTTTTAAATGTAAATGTTTACGGGTTTGCCCAATTTTGAAATCGCTCCAACGATATGATTTGAAAGTGATTTAGTGATTTTAGTGGCATCCAGACTCGGTCTCGTATTCGCTAAAATCCAAGTCGGGTCGGGGAAAGGGGTCCCACAAGATCATTCTTGATCGTAACCCTATTCAACTGTCGATAGTCAATGCCTGGCCGAAGGGTCTGCCTTTTCTCTCTTCGCAAATAACCGGAGCTCTACTGTGAAGTGCTCCTGGCCTACTGAATCCTCATTCAATAACTCCTATATCTAGACCTTGAGTTCTTAACTCAACTAGTGCCATCCATCCATGGACATAGAGATGATTTATATGCCAGTGGTGTAACTCACAAGTCTAAATCCCTCTAAGGAGGTAATTCCGGTAGTTCGTCCAGAAAAACGTCCTCGTACTCGCATACTACATGAGGCAGATCTAAGTCTGATTCCACCTCGTCCTCCAGGGTAAGGCTAGTAAGCCAACCCACCAATTGTTCGTGCTTATCCGAATCGTACACGGTCCGGGGTAACCATCGCAGCCGGTCCCCCCCGAAATGTAACACAAGCAATATCCCCGCAGAAGCAGAACCTTCCTACACTCACAACACGACGACTCAGATGTCACAACCAATCCATCCCAAGGATGATGTCGAACTCTGACATGTCCATGACCTCGTGTCCCCCGCAGGCAGAATCCTTGAGATCTCAGCTTGAAACCCGATACATCGTGAGCATATGCTCGCCTAGTCCCTAAGGGAGAGAACTCACAGGTCGCGGCTCCTCCACCCAACTCTATCACAACCGATGCAGCGATGAACGAATGTGATGCACCAAAATCAAATAATACTCTTGCCCATAAAGTAGAGAGAAAACGACTTCGTATGATCGGTTGGATCCATCGACTCAGTCGGGGTGGCGTGATGGCATGCACGCCCGAATCCCCGATACAAACGATACTACGGGCCTCGCCCTCACTTCTACCACGATCTAGCCCCTCCGGTCATCAGGTAACGAGGCACCCGTGCAACTCCTCGGGACCGGGAGCACCGGCCCCTCTCGACCTATACTAGTGTGGAGGAATAAACTGTGATCATCTCCTCGTCCCACAACCGACCGGGATCGCCCTGCCTCGAAACCTCGGGATCCCCCGTCTCTGGCGGCAATCCCTCCTCATATGTCCGGGTCACGCAATGGAAACACACCATCCGTCTCCGCTCGACCGGCAACCCGCTCTTGGCCCCGGCTCGGATGGCCGCACCTCTGGAACCCACGTGAACTAGAAGTCCTCTACTTCTTTCCCAAACTGGAAGAAGACTCACTCTCCTTCCTCTTGCCACTGACACTTGCATCCCGAGTGCTCTGTGCATTCTCCACCTCCCTTTCTATGGTCATGGCTGTCCCAACCATAGAGTCCATGTCCTGTAGACGGAGGTCCTACAACTCGCTCTCGAATGGACAATCTTAGCCCATTCTCAAATCTCCGACCATATAATCGTCAAAGAAAGCTAACTCCTTGAACCCGACCACATACTCTATCACAACTACGGGTTCCTCGTCTTCACCTCTAGAACTCCCGGGCTTTCGTGATACCTAGTAGCTACCGGAAAATACTTTCGCCCCATGAAGACGCCATGGAACTCGCCTCAAGTCACGGCTCTAAGCCCTAGGAGGTTCAACTGGGCCCCACCCACACTTGGGACTCGCCTCTAAATAAACACAACTACTTAATCTCGGGCCTCGTATCGAGGTGATATCCACGGGCCCAACACCTTCAACTGCCTAAACCAATGGTCTCGCACCATCGACTCCCTCTCCCGTGAACATCGGAGGATGATGTGTCCCGAACCTCTCGAGGTTACTTCCGACCCCGGCTACCAAACGCACCAGCCTATGCAATGGCAAGAACAAGAATCCCTACGGCCCTCGCAAAGACATGCCGGTAAAATAGGTGGTGCTTCGACTAGCACCTCAGGGATCTAATCTTATGTCCTCGTCTCGACTCAACCATCTACACATGTCAAATGGCGTTGAGTTTCAATGAAGTTTCAAAGGGTAACACAACAGACAGATTTGCACAACGAAAAATTTTTCATGCACCACGCCAAGGCATTCATGATAACGCAAAGACAAACATTCCATATATTAAGTCATACACAAACAATTTTTTTTTTTTTTTTTGTACTCATTTTTCTTTTTTTTGGAAACCCTATGAACAGTGTTCATGAATAGTGACCCTAAATAGTGTCCCTAAATAGTGTACTGTCTCAAAACTGGGTCGTGGGAATAGTGCGCACACCCAGAACCCAGTCGCGCGCACATCGCCCATGTCGTGGCGCACGCCGGGCCGGCCGTGGCCTAAGCGCGGCGCTTACCTCGCTGCGGCGCACGCCAGGTGCCCACATGCCCGCCCTGTCACGACACTGAGGCCGTGGTCATACACCAGGTAGCCCTGTGCAGCCCAAACCATGTCGCGACACCAATTTCTCCCAGCAGTGTCGCGACACCACTTTAGCCCCCCTCTGTCGTGACACAAAAAATGATGTCGTGACACCAAACAAACCACCCTAGTCGCGATGCTGACTTCAGGTCGCGACACAACGTCTCCTCGTCAGGCCTAAACCAAGTCGCGACTCCAAATTCCATGTCGCGACCAAACAGCCTTAGAATCATGTCGCTGACACTTAAAAGCCGTGGTCATGACACCCTAAAGGTCTTTCTTCCGTCGCGGACATGAAGGATCGCGTCGACTCGACCCATTCATACGCCGCCCTTTGTCACGACACAAGACTCGCGGTCAGCGACCACTACAAATTCCAATTCAGCCATATCCATGTCACGATACTAGAATGAATGTCGCGACCTGGGGCTAAGAAGAACCAGTCATACGCTTAGCTGCCAGCTATCGACGCACAGCCGCCGTCACTCAAGACGCGGTGCCGTTATCGCGCCTGCACCCACGGGGGCCCTCGGGCTCGCGACCTATGCCCCCGCCCGCTGCGACACAACACAATCGCGGTCAGAATCGAAAAATGGGCGTGAGCCCATCCAGCCTCCTTGCACACATCTTTTTTTTTTTCACCAAGGCTACTGGAACCTAGAAAACTCACCAAATCAAAGAGTTTAATTACAACTCTTTTTCCTTTGCGGTGAAAACCGAAATAATCTTCCGCACTCCAACAAAACACTCCTATATGCTATTTACCAAGCATACAACCACATAACACATATACATAGAATCACACAACAATCATCAATGCACAATGAATGGATGATCTAATTGCGCCCATCAAGTCCTAGGCCGCTTACCTAAGTCCCCCGATACTAAGCTTGCTATACCAAGTTGTGATGCCTTATACCTTAATGACTATGGTCATTTCAAGCCCAAGTCCTCGTCTCTGTAGTCAGATACCCATGCCTGATACCAGCCGCGGTCACCGGATCTCGGGGTCCGTTGACAACCCGTTAACTCGCGGAATACATATATTCATTGAGTGTCTCAATGCCACAAAATGAGTGTCTCATATCATGAGACCCATACATGAGTAAAATGGCCCAGTAGGGCCCATCATCCATACTCGTCCATACAGTTACAAAACCATACATTTCTATAAATTCAAGAGTATTACATCAATCTTAGTACAAAACATATATTAAAACTAGTTCGTTCTAATATATACACAAAACATGAATCAAAGCCACAACCGAATTCCGCTTCATAATCCCTACAAGGAGCCGCCTTCCCCGATCACTCCCTCTGCACCTGAAAGGTATCCACTTTACGAGGTGAGCAACAGCCCAAGAGGATATTTTCACATGGGTTATTCCCCACCTAAGTGCTCATGCAATGGAAACACACACATTCAAGTGAATTCATGATTCCTATCAATGTCTACATGCCCAATCCTACGCTCGGAAATTCTCACTCAACTCCCTCACACACGCTTATGCCATGTATGAAAATACACTGCTTTCAAACAAAAGGTTTTTATTCCTGAAAACATAATACCAATTTTTTCGACATAAAATTTACTGACAACCCTCCAAGGTGAATTGTTGAATAACTCAAACAATCATAGTCATCTCCAAGATGAACTTCGACAACTCTCCAAGGAAATTCTTTGAAAAATCTTCCCATCAAATTCATTTGACAACCATGTTTTTCATGTCATGCACTCATACCTACTGTTCTAGGTTACCCCAGTGCATATAAAATGCCATATGCCATTTCACCATAATTCATGTTAATATATCACGCATGAATATATTAACGAAAATCATACACAAACAACATGTTATTCATTCATAGCAATAACACCAAAATTAGCTCACATGGGCTAATAATAATCCTACAAATTCATCTCAATCGCCCAAAGAATCACACTAATAAATGCTAACATGTTATTCAACAGGCACACTGATAAACATGCTGCTACCACTTACACTAATGCAACAGTTTGGACCGTCCAAAACCACTTCTGTGGATTTCGCCACTCAAATTCCAAGTTTTGGAACTCAATAAAGGCCACCAGCCCCCGAACATCTTGAATTTATTTAAAATTTGCCTTTGACAAAGAATAAATCTGGCGAGAGAAACCCTTACCTCCGACTGGTCAAACCCCCAATACCGCACTCCACGCGTAGTTCTATAAGGCGTGATCAACTTTGCTTCGTCGCCTACCTTAATTAATCGACGGATCGCCGGAAATCTAGAGAGAAGCGTAGAGCCTCTCGAAACTCTCTCTCTCCCTTTCTCCTCTTTCTCTTCTTTTCCCTCCTAAACCAGCTTGGGAGAAGATAGGGCCAAATGAGACGCCCTTCACTCCGCTACATGTCCAATTCTAATCGCCTTGATTACAGAATTTATCCACTATCCATCTACCATAGATTTTCACCCAATCACACGTCACACGTTCTCTCATGGGTCCCATTTGAGCTCATGCTTCGACTCCATTCCAGATATGACATCGGCACCTCTGGTACCCACTCACACGCGCCATGTCGCACACCACTCCCGGGTGCCTCGAAAAGCGAAATTCTCGACCGCTCTTTAATTCAAGAAATTCGACGCGGGTAGCTAGATTTCATGAGACGATTCCAATCTAAGTGAAGTCCGGCTTTTGTCATCCGAGATCTAGAAAATTCGGATTTTGATCAAATTACCATTCTATTT